>VXBU01018769.1:189061-205384 GCA_013400315.1 Bombycilla garrulus | reverse complement strand
AAAAATATAATTAAATAAATATATATATACACACATATTCAAGGCATGAGACCTGGTCTTACAAAAACTCATGTTTGTATGTCCCATCTTTCTTAAATCATGTCATAGCTTTGAGGGAAAAACTGTATACAACTGAGAGTTTGGAGGTTGAATAAGTCAGCAATAAGAAGACAGTTTAATATTTTGCATTATTAAACTAGAATGAAAATTAATGTCAGCTGAATAATAAAACAGAAATACAAATGAAAAATAATAATAAAAATAAAGATCAGCATGTCCCACCCACTCACTAGTGCACAAAAGTGAATGAATCAGAGAGGACAGCACTTCCCACAATGAAATCCAGGAAGAGGTTACTGCTTCACACTACATATTATTTCTGACAATTCATTTGATAACATTGTGATTCAGGATCATATACATTCCTTTCTATACATTACCATAGCACCATCTGCTAAGCTTGAAAAACAGTTCGCCTATGTTTCTTTTTTGTCCATTTCTTACTATATGCTCTATTTTGTATCAATGAGAATGGAACATTTGATACAGATTCATCAGGGAAAAGACTGTTTTTCTCTAAAGAGATGATCAGGTTGTTGAAGATTTTTTGTGTTCACAGGAAAAGGACTTCTCAGTTTGTGTCTGCATGAGATGAACCACACTGCATTGTCTTCACCTTCAAGTGGGGTTTTTACCTTCACTTCCCTCTGTCACTAGCCTCAAGGCACATGTTGTCTCAGATCCACATGCATTCTGTCATGTCTCATTCTTTGAATAAAACCCATGTTTGGGAGATGGGAAGTGAAGGCCAGGACTGAATTCTATAGATACCTATAGAGGAAGCCCTCCTTATGCAGATTTTCCTTTTCCTGCATTCAAATGGTGGCTGTAGGAAGCAGCTGCCTTGATTTCTTCCATTTGTGGAAATCGGTGTTTATAAATAACATTTTGCAGGCAATACCACATTCAGCTCCAACTTTATGGAACAGACTCTATCTACTAAAGGAGGTGTAGCATGGATTCAGCAACAGGACCGTGAAGCAGCTTAGATGGACTGCCGTTGGGTTCTCCAAACTTAGTAAGAGATGGAGCTTTGCCTCCAAAATTTCTCTATTTTCCCTCCCTCCCCTTCCTATTGTGGTGAGAATTGCTGCTCTCTGGGAGAATTTTAATTAATTTCAGGGCATGGTGCTTTTCTTTATGTGTCCTCTGTTTGAAAAAGTCCATTAAACCTTTCTAATGAAATGAGTGCATATCAGTATTTTCACACAAATACATTTCCAGAAGAGGTGTTTGCTATTTGAACTACTGCTTAAGAAACCTCTTCAGTATCTATTAAGAACTGTACAGACAGATTTAGAGTGAAGAACTGAATTTTTGCAATTCAAACCTGGAGCTTCTTGATCAAAATATATTTCAATTTAAAAGAATTCTGCAGCAGCTGACCCACAATATTGTGTTTTTGAAGGCTTGATTTGCATATCACCTTAATTTGCTTTTGTCTTTGCTTTTTACTTGAGAGAACACAGTCTGGTTCTGTAAATTCTTTACAGACTGCTCTTCTGTGAGAAGTTAATGTCAATGCCAACAGCCCAATGGAGAAGCACAAGCTGAATCTCATGCTAATGTCTGGTGAGTATCAAGATGGAGGAAAATCTCTGTGCAGAATCTCATAGGGACAATGCATCCATATACATCATATTTCTTTGTAACTTTGTAACTTGCTGTGAATCTTCAGGGGAGCTGCGCATTATTTGGGTTATCTATCGAGTACATTAAGAGACAGAATATTATCTATTCAGAGGGAAAAATTCTGATGCCCACTTTACTCTGTTATGCACTGGCAAAGTGCTTTCTTCCCATGAGATACCTACTCTATTTTACTCCAATTTTTACTTAGCAGACTGTGGTCTGGTCTCTGCTGCTGAAACCTGTGATGCAGTTAGCTGGTACAGGGCAATTTGGGATGCAATGAATAAAATTTTCCTGCTTTCTGTTTTCAAGTCAGGTCACTGTTGGTGCGAATGATGTTTTCCTCTGTATTTTTTATACACGTTAATATCATGCACTTATATTGGCATTCTTTGGGATTCAAAATATGGAGTTGAATGTTTATGCCATATTATGTTAACCTTCCTTCTGAGGTCAACAGGGGTATTCACACAAGGAAGGAATCCAGGTCTGAGCCTTTGATTCCTGTAGCATTCTTCTTTTAACCAAACGAGAATATTACTCTGTGCTTAGATTATGTTCAGTTGCAGCTGAGAGATGATTGTTTGTCTTTCAGATTCCATCCACATGACTATTTTTTCATAACTGATATGGGTTAATTTATACTACATGCTCTCAGGACTATGTCATGTGAAAAGTAATATTTAGATAGCCAAATATCTGACACAAAAAGCATTTGACTATCACAAACACATGCTTAAAACTCCAAGAAATCACCTCTCCCTGGTTGCTCATATCTTTCCCTTTCACTGTTAGTGTTGGTTTATTTTTCAGTAAATACAACTGCAGATCTTTGGCCTGTGTCACATGTCAAATAAGGATAAGAACCTTCAATACAGGAACTCAATTTTTAAATGTAAATGAAGAAGATACCTAAATCTCAAAAGTTTCCTTATATGTTTTTGAACTACCAAAATATGCAGGTGTATGTTCAAGGGGTAACTTGTACATGCAAGAACCCATGTATGACATGCAATTTGTGTGTGGAAACTAAAATAAGTTTAGGGCATGCACTTTGGCATGTATATGCTTTGCCAGAGTGGTTGATGGAGTGAATATTGAATACCTAATGTAAGGGTATTAAAATACAGAACTGCCAAAATTTCAAAGCAAGGGATTTTGTATTATTTTAAACGTAAATTACTTTGCTAGATTCCAACTATTTTATTCTGTGTGCTGTCTTGCTTAAACCAAATATAATAGAAAAACTAGATTTTTAATTTTTTTTATTACATTGCAAATGCTAGGAAAATTGTAATGAGCTAAAGTTTAGATTTGGAAGCATTTAACTACTCCATTTCCATCTGAATTAACATATAATATAATAGTCTTTAATCTTTCCTGTATTTATCACAGGAAATTTTTTTGCTTGAAAGATACACTTCTGGGAATATATTAATTGTCCTGTGCCATAATATCACTTCTGAAAGGATTAAGTCTTCAAATATTAGAGTTCAGTAGGATTGTTCTTAATCTTTGATGTGGTAATAAATACTGAATATCAGACCTTTACAAAGATCCAAATTGGAAACGTCATTTATCTCACTAAAATGAAGGGAAGTTCCACATGTGTACATATGAAAGTAGGGATTTGTTATCCCAAATAAAGCTTGCAGAGATAATTGGAAAGGATTAATTTACTTCATGTGGCTTTCAGGGAAATGACTAGTCCACTGTGTTCGCAGGAAACAAAGAATTTGGAAGTCTTTTGCTGGGTACTGAATTGTCTTCAAAGTTTGCATTCTCAGGTATTTTTATGTGTACCCACCCTTGAAGAAGTGATTCAATCCAAAACCTCAATATTGCTCCAGACTTCTAATATTAAATTTTGAATAATAATTATTTTTCCACTTAATTTATAATATTTGTGAATAGAATTTTTTTCAATTAAGTTATACATGTGTATATCTGTATGGATATAAATATAGATACACACCAAGTTTTGGAAGACTCTGTCAATAGAATTAGGCCATGGTTAGGTTTAGATGTGTTCTAGCAGGTACCGTTTGAGTCAGGGAGGCTCAGACAGAGAGACTTTTTTCAGTCCTGTGTGGGAAGTTGGTTGATCAAGCTTCTGTACTCTTCATCTGCACCCACACTTTTACCTGAGTTGTATTTCTCTTGCTTAGATTCCTCTTACTTATTTAAAGCCTCTGGCTCAGCAGTCTAACACTGACCAATTTGTCCATGGCCATTTACTTTCCACTGCATGGCAGTTCCATAAAGGTACTGTGCAAGCAATTCCCTTCACAGCATATTGCCAGCTGGAGAGAGCTGACATGAACCTTCCAGGAAAGCTGTGATATGGTGTAATATCCACACTCACCTGCAGCCATCAGTTTTAAAGTGTTATCTCTGAAAAGCAGAGGGGATTGAGTGGATGTGCTGTAAAGGAATCAACGAAATATCCATTTTAATTCTCTCCTGAGAGTGAAGGCATGGTCTGCAGAAATCCAGTCCAGCGAATGTGCTAACACCATGGTGTTTGTGGCAGCTGGACCTGCTGTGAGGGGAGACTCTGCAGAGTCCCTGTGGTCTGCTGTGTGTGACTGATCAGTCCCCTCTCAACAAAGACCCTCTCTGGAAACATCTCCAGGACCTGTGTTTAGACATGTAGCTTCAGGCAGCAATGAAGTCTCAGAATTACATTAGGAAATTGTTAATCTCTAGGGTTGCGAGAATATCCAATGATATGAGAATATCTGCTGGTCTGGTTGATACAGAGGTACCAGCATTCAACTTTTATAGATGCAGATCACATCTGCATTTATGCCTTCATTATCACTGCGTGGGAACCTGCTTGAATGTAGAGAGTAGGTTTCTTGTCAGCTGATATGGTGGGACATGGAGCCAGCTTCAGCTGCAGACTCAAGAAATCACAAAATAGATGTTTCATATGTGATTTTGTAAGGCAGTGTAACAAAAAAGTGATAGCTACACAAGAGTGGCTATAGGGCTGTGAAAGAAAGTCTTACTACCTATGAAACACCTACAAAACATCAGTAGGTGATTCAAGATGCTCTTCAGTAGGAAAAGATAATTTGGATAGTATATTAATTTATTTAATTAATTAAGTAATATTCATTAAATGCTGTCATATATGATATTTGCTCAGTTTTAGCTGTTCAGATTTCTTAATCAGTGGATTTGTGTGTTGCAGAGCCCTATCTTGAGCTTTCAGCTCAAGAACTAAAAAAATATGTCTTTTCACTCATTGAATGCTGGAGGCAGTTTTGAGGAAATGCAGGTAACTTTGTTTAGAAAATCTTAGGTGGTGCACAGCCTATACTCTTTCACAAAAATGACTTAGTGGAGGATGAGAAATGCCTCAGACCCTCAGAAATCCAAATCACCAAGTGCTTGTCATATGCCAGGCCTGTGTTTTATTGTGCCATCAGCAAGGCACGCTGCCTGTTCTGTGGCAAACTGACTGCTGCCTCTTGTTCACTGTAGGGGCTGCACCTGTTCCTTCACTCCTGTAGCCACTCCAGCTCTTCTCCTCCTGAGTGCCACTCTACAAGGCTGGACACTACATTTCCATCTCTGTTGTCAATGCGCATGACAAAAGTGGCATTTTCATATTTGAGTGCAGTCAAGGCCCCTTAAAGCAGAGGGTTGCAAGTGTGAGAGAGAGATATGTTATTCCCTAATGGCTTATTACCATCCCATTTGCAATTCAGATCAGCTCTAAATTGACTGAAATTTTTAAACACATAGCAGGCAGTTTAAACTAATGATTGTCTGGAGGTTCACATCTGACATGAGCTAAGTTTCTGCTCAAAACAAATTGCAAATAATTCCTTCCTTAGAGTCAAAATGTCACTTTTTTACACAGTGCATTGTTGCCAGATTTTGTCAGTTTCATGGAAAGAAAAGCCACAGCAAACCCCACAAAAAACTGCTGCATGTTCAGAAATCAGAGTGACGCTGGTGTTGGTCCCCACCCTCCCTTATTTACAATAATGTGTGTGTGTGCATGGATCCCTGTAGCCTAACAGAAAATCCTTCTCCCTGCTTCAACTCCCAGCACCCCTCAGCCTGCACCACATGTCCTGGGGGCAGCAGCAGCAGGAGGCCCGAGCTGCCAAATTACCCTTAAAGGGAATGGGATGCCTTGGCCACCAGCATCTCTGTCCCCATAGCTGCCAGGGTGAAGGACAGACTCCCCCTCACCCCAGGCACTCTGCCTTGGCCCTCCTCCCTGTTGTCAGCTTGCCTAGGCCCACACAGCCACAGCCCTGAAAGTGAGGGCACTGTGGGTGGCTGTGGTGCATCGTTGGGATGATGAGCACTGCCCAGATTGGGCACTGTGTGTCCTGATGGACCGTGCTGAACCTTGTGCTCCTCAATGGAAAATGCCCAGTGCTGGTACAGAGCTGCAGACATGCCTTTTCTTCAGGCCCTGGAGATGTAGTAAAATGGGCTTAGTCCTTCATTGTTTCCACCTTTCAGTACCTTGCAATGGCTGCTTAAAGCAGTATTTCAGAGTTTGTGTTCAATTCCATCAGGGTTTTGAAGTCCTTAGATTTGATAATGATAAAAAGGGAAGCTCTTTAAAAATATTCAGTGGAGTGGAAATGGTGTGTTCAGTTTGTGTTTGAAATTGAGTTTCCCTTGAAAGAAATAACCCATCTGAAGGGACTTGCTGGAGAAATCTTAATGACTTGCAACCCCATATAAGTAAATGCAAATAGTGAAGTATCTGCTAATTTCTTAATTAAAAAAAACTTATCTAGAGAGAAAAATAAAAACCACTTTTCTTTGATGGGATCCTTGTGTATTTCTGCTTTGTAGAAGCCAAAGGGATCAGGTTTGGGACAGTCTCTCTTTATTACCTGCACGGTTACTGGATCAGTTGTTGGATGTTACTTGAATGTCTGTATTACTTAGCTGAATTGTGGCTTTTTTGAACTCCAGAGAAAGGTTTATTTTTCAAAACTTATGACAATGAACCCTCTTATATTCATCATGCATCTTGTTTAGTTGCCATATATGTTTTCATCGTGAACTGTGTATTGATATACTTTGTACAACATTTCGTTTCTCAAAAGTTTTGCATAGCTCATCGTCACAATGTTTTCTCAGTCTCTTTTCTCACTGAGAAGTATTTCTAGAACTGTAGTTAGAATGGTGATTTGATGGAAATTTTCTCATGCAAGAAAGTATGGTGATTATCTGCTAAAGTTGTAATTTCACTGAAAACTTTTATTTTCTTGCTGAAAAATGTGAATCCAGAATGGATTTCAATCTACCCATGGGGAGAAATCCTGAAACTGAAATTGATCAGCTTGATTAACAATGTCTCTGTACTTGGGAAGAAGTAAAAACTGAAGCCAAATGAAAGGACTAGTCTTTGTTAAATGTCAGCTTTCCTACTACATGGCCATTGCATGTAAAAATTGTGTTGTTTTATTTTTATTCTGTTAAGGAGATAGTAAATATAAAACCCCTCAGTTTCTTAAGTTTTTCTTAACTTTGTGATCTTTTTGGAATATCTACCTGCTTGAAATTAGCACTAGAAAAGAGGTGCATATGTGTTACATTTTCCTTATGCCTTCAATATGGACAGTTGAAATGTGATATACTTTGCATTTAACAAAAAATAACAACAACAAAGAAAAGGATCAGCTTACAGATTATGTATATGTATTAGTATAAAATCAGCTTCTGCTTTTAAAATAACCCTATAAGTGCCACCTCCTTCCACTATATAAATCTATTTTGTTGGAGAGTAAATTTAAATGCAGTTTGCCCAGCTCTAATTAAGTATACGTAATAGAAGTATTGATGATTGATTTTAAGGTCATAACTCAAACGAAACTATCTTTCATCTCTGAGGCATGGCAAACCATATTTCATCTTTTGATTTGCTGGAGGGAGGGAATGTCATCCAGAGGGACCTTGATAGGCTTGAGAAATGAGCCCATGAAAACCTCAGGAGGTTCAACAAGACGAAGTGCAAAGTCCGGCTCCAGGGTCGTGGCAATCCCCAGCACCAATCCAGCCTGGGGGAAGAGTGGATTTAGGGCAGCCCTGTATAGAAGGGCTTGGGGATACTGGTGGATAAAAAATTGAGTATGAGCTGGCAATATGCACTTTTAACCTAGAAAGTCAGTCATACTCTTCATCAAAGGTAGTTTGGCCATCGGGTTGAGAAAGATTATTCTGTTCACTCTACTCTGCCCTTGTGAGATGGCCTGGAGGACCGTGTCCACTTTTTGGAGCAGAACCAAAAGAGGGTCACTAAAATGCTCTGCTGGCTGGAACACATCTCTTATGTAGAAAGGCTGTGAAAGCTGGGTCTGTTTAGCCTGCAGAACAGAAGGTTCCAGGGAGAACTTATTGTTGCCTTTCAGTATACAAACAGGATGTCTTGTCCTGTAGTGACAAGGGACAACAGTTTTAGACTGAAAAAGGGTAGATTTAGATCGAATAAAAGGAGGAAATCTTTTAAAAATAGGGTGGTGAGAGGCTGAAATGTTGCTCAGAGAATCTGTAGATGCTCCATTATCACACTTGTTCAAGGTCAGGTTGAATGAAGAATTGAGCAACCGGATCTAGAGAATGTCCCAGTGCATCGTAGAAGGGATTGACAAGATGATCCTTCCAACCCAGACCGTTTAGTGATTCTATGATTCAGTGCATGCTTTGGAGGTGTTTCTTGACCATCTCTCTAAACATGTAGTATATGTTCAAGACTGTAGTGCTCCCATTCTACAACTTTGCTCTGCTCTCTGCCCCCAGTAAGATTTATTGCATGACAATAAAATATGTATTACCCTTACTTTAGGCCAAGACAGGATTCATAATCCCATTGATAAAAAGACTGTACCAGTTATGGCATGCTTGATATTAAGGCGATGTACACAGTATAAATAATTACAAGTACATTTTTTCTGTCACAGCAGTAGTGTAGCTTTTTTTTTCCTAAGTTATGACATGAACAAGAAGGGCTTTTTAGAGGACCAAAACCATCTTGTGAAACAGTACTACTATCTAACCCTGAATTACAGCTTCAAGAGTTGTTTTGGTGTTAGTCTCTTTGTTTTATATTCATCTAAACATTACTTTCACTTAGATGAAATCTAAAGTGAAAATAAAAATTAATGGGTATTCTAACCTTCTTGAAAACCATTTCTGATGCTTTTGCTTTACATTTTTCATGGTACCATACATCAAAAGCTAGTCTCTCAATAAACTCAGCCTGTGAATTGCACTTTCTTCCATCACATGGCCCTTGAAAGAGTATGAGAGTATTTTGTAATGCCATGAGGTATTTTCTATTATGAGATGATAAAGAACAGAATCTTTCTTATTTTCTCACTTTGATGAGACAGGGACACAGAAGAACAAATTCCTTGCAAATAACCAAAAAAACCACTTTAAAGAAATGTTGAGCTGCTTATTGCATTAACGCTGACATGAGGACCCATGGTCTCTATTGCATGGGCCTCATAAAGATACCATGCAAATCCAATCAACTCAAGTACCTTTTGTCATATTAAGTTATAGTACATGTGCTGTAGATCCAGGATGTTGGAACATCCAAAGATTCTGAGGCTTTAGTCAGGCTTGGATAATCACCAAAAGCTCAGAATGTTTTTTGTGCTATATGAACTATTTTTATCCGTGAAATCAGGCTGGAAATCTCCCAAGACAGGGTCCTGGGGAAGAATATTGTTATTTCAATCATCTGGCTAAAGAAAGAGCCTATTGTTATGTGTGATTATTGGCCTAATCCTGCAAACCATGCACAATGCTCTCAAACATGAAATAAGGTAGCACAATAATATCTATATATATTCCAGGAGCTATTTCTACCTTACCAAAAGAGTGTAAACACCATCAGAGAGACAAGCTAATGTTGTGTACCACACTTTCCTACTTGTTTGAATTATAAATAAACAGAGCAGGACTTTGTTGGGAAGGGCTCCTTTTTTCTTCTGCCTTAGTGTACAGTAACAGTGACTTGGTTGATGATTGTGGGTCTAGTAATTCTGGTAATACTGTTAGATATACAGTATTCTTATTTGACACTGAAAGCTGGAGGGAGGTAGTCATCTTGGTAGAAAAAAATACTCCATTATTAAATGGGAATATTTTTTTGAGTTAATAATTTTGTGTGTGAATCAGTTCCCATTCATTGAGTGCATATGCATGTTATCTATTCAGTATTTGCAAACTCCTTTGCAAGATGTGGTACACGGTACAAATGGTATGAACTTTACAGCTTCTTTGATATGCTGGAGTGAGTGCTCTTAGCATTTTCGATGACTCGCACTGTCACTTGTGAATTAATAAGTGATCTGAACTCTTCAGTGTAATGAACTCTATAATTTATTAAAAAGGGATAATGGTTCCCATAATTAGTGTGGTGATGTTTGATAAGAAAATTCTGGTTTTGAGAGACTCCTATTATTAAATATTGTCAGTAAATACTGTTTGTTTTTATGCTTAGCAAAGCACTTTCTGGTAACCAGCTTGATGAAATTTAGTGAAGAATTTGTTGTATAAGTATTCTTTAACAGATTTTATCTACTATAATTTTTTTTTAAAATTAAAATATTTAAAATATTGAAAAGATGGGAATTTGCAGTGAAGGGTTCTGTCCAAGACATGTCTTCCTAAACCCCAGAATGACAGCATGGGATTTGTGGATGATTAAAAGGGCATGAAAAAAGAATTAGTGACAATGTAAGTAACATGTTTTTTTACTTCCCTCAATGCACATTAAAATTGTATATTGGAGGGTGGGCTCCTTTAAAATGGCCTTGCATTTTCCAAAAGTCAAATGGGAGAAGTCTCTGAATTTTTACTTTTTCACCAAAAATAAGGACACTTTGTACTGCTTTCACTGTATGGAAAAAAATAATTATCATTCAGAGGACATTAGGCACCATTGCTTGCCTGTCTTCATTTACTCCCCATAGCTGAATGCAAGAAAGAAAATGAAAAATCACCATGAAAGAAATGTAATTTTTTTTTTAGTATTTAGTTATGGGTGATATATCTAAATACAGCTTTAAAATCCCAATAATAATATATACTGTTAAAGTTTAATCTGATAGTCATTGACTTGTTTGGGGAAAAAAAGTTGGAAAACCACAACTGACACTCCGACTGTTTTCCAAAACTGATGTTGAATTCAGCTTCATTCCTTAAGATGGGTATGACCATGAAGAACTTCAAAAGAGTGTCTGTGATGTTATTCCCATGCATGATTGTACTTCTAGATTTTGATAGTGTACGGGTATATACATAACTATGATTACTGAGTTCACATTTCTGATGTAATTGGTTGCTCACATACATTTCATTTATAACAAGACTTCACTTAAAATGTATCTCTCAGAGAATTTCTGTTGTACAGGAATTAAATTTAGAAGATGTGTGGTTTCTACACTGTGTATAACTTGTTATCAGAATTGTGGATTGTCTTTGAAATAAAATTATAAAGGTCAACTCTATTGTACAGATGAGTTGCCAAGCTATAGACAAAACACTGGAGGCTTTTTGTAGGATCTCAGATGAAAAAGAGGAAGAAAAAAATGCTGATAGAAAGATTATCACATTATTAGTTAAGCAGTTAATTCCAAATGACATATCCTGTCAATAAAAGCTTCCCTTATTGGTTTTAAAATCATGCACAAAATTATTCTCTTTGCTCCATTGGCTACCTATCATCCTAGAGTCTAGAAACACACATGAGTAGCAAGTCAGATTTCTATTTTGTGTATCTATGCTGCTATGTTGTCTTCATTGATAAATGCTCTCAGTGATGAATTGGCTTAAACTTCCTACCATTTAAGATTTCATGTCACAAAGTGTTATCTTAAATTTAGTGCCATCTATAGAAGCTTGAATATAATTTTAAAGGGAGTAGAACCTGTATTTCAGCTGAGTGGACCTTTCCTTTCCATTCCTGTCACTATGCAATCCTAAATGAACAGAAGTAAAGCTATGAAAAAATTTTTAAATATGGCAAATTTGGGCATTAAATAAATATTTAGAAAACTAATCATTTTTTGAAGTAGCCAGAAGTTAATACACTTGGAAAAATGCTTATAGACATCAGTTTCTTTTACTTAGAAAGAACATGCATGTTTTAAGTTCAGTTTTATAGAAGAGTTTGGCTCTGTAAATTGTTGGACTAAAGACAATAGTTACTCAGGACTTAAAAACACTAATTTACAAAACATTAGATTCATAGTGTCATAGAAGTAGCCTGGTTTGGAAGGAGATAAAGAGCCAATCCTCTTGTTGTCAGAGACACTTGTTGCTAGCCCAGGTTGCTCAGACCCCAGCCTGGCCTTGAACGCTGCCAGGGATGGGGCATTCCCAACATCTCTGGGCAATCTATTCCAGTGCCTCACCACTTTCATGGTGAAGACGTTTTCCCTAATATCTATCTATTAATAGTAAGGTAAGTACGTATTGCTCCTACCAGCAGCTCTGAGAAATAGATTTTCCAACTGACCAACACTGTGGCTTGAACATTTAGAGTCTGAAGGCATTCAGAGTCCATGGCAGGGCACTTCACAGGGAAGGTGTAGCTCTGAATGTGTTCATGGGCTTCTTGTGTCTCTGTGACAGCTGTGATGACTCAGAATATTAACCAGACCACTTTTCATGGCTACTTTAGTTAAGCAGCTGCAAAAACAGATAGCTTTTCAGTTGTTTAGATTCTTTTTTGTCTGTCATCCTCTTGTATCTTTCCTTATGAAATTAAAAAAACCTCATAATTGTGCTAAAATAGGCTGTAATAAAGCCAGTGCACGCAAGTTTTAAACAGTTGTTTTAGCACTGTAATTTTTAAGCAGTTAATGAAAGTCATTGTTTTAGATCTAGTCGTGTAAGTGTAAAATTATGAATGTCTGCCCTATTAATCAAGTTGCTTTTGAATTCTAAAGAGATTCTGAGGTAGGAGTTTGCTCAGTGAGACATAATTGTTTTTCCAGCTCAATATGGACTAGTCCCATTATTCATGTTTTCTTTTCAATAAGAACTCACACTGTAATTCTAAGCACTTATGGTAATTACAAAGAACATTTTGTCTTTTTCTTTTTCTTTTTCTTTTTCCTTTCCTTTCCTTTTAAATGCTTTTTTTACCCCTTCCATTGGCATTATAACAAAAAGCAGAATATTATAACCATTTTAAATACTAGTTGAGACACTTACATTTTCCCTGGCAAATTTTACCCATTTTCTTCCTTGACTGTGCTGTACAGCTGTGTGTTGTTAAACTGCTGTTGCACATGCCCCAGGTTTTGTACATTTCAGAGCTTATGAAATAAGCCAGTTGTGACTGTCCTACAAGGAATTTGCTTACTATAAAGGTGATTTTTTATAGATTAGAATTGGACTTAGTGTATACTTATCCAGATAAAGCATAAGGCCATCAATAATTGAAAACATGAAGAGATTAAAAGGCTATTATATATATATATACACAATTAGAAATGCAAGTATCATCACGTTCTTGTAGTGATGGCTAAAATGAGACCTTTCTAGCAGTTGGTATTGTCTAATATCTTAGGTAATTACCTATTACGGCTGTGCTTATTCTCTTATGGTAATGAAAGGCTTAAGCCCTCAAGCCCATCATCACTGGTGTTTCACTCTTCCTCTGAGCTGGCTCCAACCTGGAGCAATGCAGCATGCTTCTCCAGTGGGAAGCCAACTCCAGGAGGAGCTGATTGGAAGTTAAGCTCCTGTTTGCTAAAATTGTTGAGTTTATTTATTGAGGCTGAGTTTATTTATTGCTTACAAAGGCAATATATGGGTATGGTCAATGGCTTCTGCTGCAATTTGGCTTCTTACTTGCTGTGTGACTGTAAGCCAGATTTTTTCAGAAGTACTCAATTGTTTTGATCTTTTCAAATTTTGAATGCATAACCATAGTGTTTGCAAATGAGTGCTCTAAAAACTTTGACTCAACCCAAAGTGAATGGAGACACATTAGGACAAAAGGGTTTAGGATAAAAGACACCTCAGCTCAGCTGGTGTCTTTTTATGGCTTCAAATTTCTCCAAGTAACTGCAACCACCACATTGCTTGGGAGGAATGTGATATGAATGCCCATGATTTCCTTTTGAGACCTACTGAAAACAGCTGATTCCTTTGCCCTCAGATAGTTACCTCAAATATAATGAACCATCCCTTGGAAATGCCTTTTCTCGTCAGTAGAGATGTGGATATATCTGTTTCTCTGTCCTTAAAATTCTGGATGTGTCTCCTCTCTCCATGAATTACTTGGGGAATCAAAGGCTGTGTTAGCCAAGATGGATTTATTAACCTTTTTCTCCCCTACTCTGACAGATTTTGTATAGAGTCAAAGAACTGATCTAAGCAGATTGGATTTCAGACCATAATTTCACTTTAGGGTAGTTTAGTGTAACAGATAATCTGCTTTTTTATGTCCTTCCTTTTTCTTTCTTTTCCTTTTGGAGAGGGTGAAAAGATGAATGCAAATAAGAAATCCTGGCATCAGCAACTGGAGACTGAGATCCCAAAAGAGAAGCTACTGTTAAAGGTATGAACCATGCCATCTAATTTTTATTCACTGATACCACCCAGTGTTATGTGCTTTTGGATTTAAGAATATTTTTATTTGTATCTGCATGACTTGTTTATCACTGAAGTACTACTAGGGGAGGCGATTAGACAGAAAACTGTATTCTTGCCATACAAGTAGGTGGTAATATTTTAAAGTACCGACACATTTGGTGCTAACTGTTGCAGCCAGAATTCATACAAAATGCCTGAAAGTTACTGATGATACAGATACTGCACAGTGAGTTATTTTCATAAAGTGGAAAGGCATCAAGAACACACAATGAATGATATCAGTACATGATTAGGCCCATAAGTAGTCAGCAATTGTTGTCGTGGATTAGGCGGCACTTCAAAACTTTGAGATAGTTGTCGATTTTGTGGGAATCTCGGCGGAGACAGTGCAGCAGGTTGTAAAAGGCAAAGAGTCTGGAGTCTTCATCAGCAAGCTGCAGGGATGGAAGTCCCTCCCACAGAGTGTAAATGTCGTTTTCGACATCCCCAGACTGAACCTATATACACAAAGTGATATTAATAGTAAATGATAGTGATCCTGACTTGATGTAGAAGGCAGCATTTAAAATACTGTCATTGAAGAATGCTAGTTACTAGTGTACGGCTTCTAATGTACTTTCTGTTGTGGTTCACATTGTTCCATACAATGTTTTGTATCTTCATTCAGATTTTGAATGAATTTGTCAGATTTTTCAGTTTATTTTCCTAAAACATGTAAAAAGCATAACTGTCTCAGCAGTATTTTAAGAGAACTAGTCTGTTAATCAGGGAAACTTAACTTTGCAGATAAATCAAACCTTCCTTCATGCTTGGACTCATCAGGGACATCTCTCTTTGGTTCGCTCCACCTTCAAAACTTTGTTAACATTTGTTCTTAGAAGATGTTTATGTGCAACAAACAGATTAGTCTCAGCCCTTATCAGAAAAATCTCTCAGTAATACATATTCAGAAGTACTGGACTCCATAAAAAAATAATGGTGAGTGTTAGAATGACTTCTAACGTTAGAAAGCTACATGTAGGAACGTCTGTAGTGAGTCAGTATCTGAGGTGAAGACTGGTTTAGGTCTCCTTGTTGGAAGACAATCACTAATATTCTCTTACCATATAAATCTACCCTTCATAGCAGGAAGGAAGCCTATGCCTTTTGGTGATTGTGCACCATCCTTATTTCACACAAGTCGTACTTTGTAAAGACATATAGAAGAGTATCTGTGGAGCCGCTATCATTCAGTTTAAGCAAGAGGCAAAAAAAAAAATAGACCCACTGTGACTTAAAAATATAGTTTGACACTAATGAATGAACCAGTCTTATCTCTTTCTGTAAATAATGTGAATGAGAAGGTGGTGACAGGGCAACTGGAGCCTGACTTCTTACTCTTATCTTGGATCCTCAGCTGTGCCCTTTTTACACATGCATGTGTGATAGAGATGCATTTGCTTACACTGGTAAATGTATTTGTAGCCTGGGTGCTATAAGGTTTCTGGGTGAAGAGACACCTAACTGAAGGAGAGACCGTGAATGATCTAGTGCAAAGTGGTGGGTACAGTGATGTACTCTTCATGCTGCTCAGCTGCTCGGAGCAGTGAAGTCAGAACCTCTTGTCAACATCTAACTCACTGACAGAATGATAAATTCAGTGACTAACAGAGGCCCCTTTAAAAATAAACAAGCGAGAGCTGGTTTTATTCAGGAAAGCTTTCAATCAATTACTGGTAACAAGAGCTATTCAAGTATGGGTTCTGTGAGACACCAGCCTGATTGTTTAAACTCACAAGTATAGGGAGAACCAAGTCAGACACAGAATCCAGAGGAATCAGTGTGGTGTGAAAAGAGAAATGAAATATATCAGGGTTACTTTGCTGTATGCCACATCTTTGCAATAGCCCAGACTCCCAGAGCTGTTTTAAACAAGTTTCTGTTTCCAAAACCTCTGCATAATACCTATTTGTATACAGATACATATAAATATGCCAAAACACACACACACACACATACACACACACACATATGTGTGTAAATATA
>VXBU01018769.1:137857-188933 GCA_013400315.1 Bombycilla garrulus | reverse complement strand
ATGTGCATATGGAAAAAATGGAGATGGTCCTTAAACAATCAGGATTACAAATTGAAAATACTTAAAGATAGAATGACCATAGTCATTCCTGATGATTACACCTTCCCCTGAAGCATGACTGGGAGTGTGAGAGGTTATTCTGGGCAATCATATCACATTGTCTCTTTGGAAATTGCAGGATAGCAGAAAAAAATAAATCTCCAAGAAGAAAGCTGAAAAGTTCTCAGACTAAACTACTTTGTCTCCCCTTTTTATCTTCACATCTACTGTTTTCTATTCCAGGTAGGGAGAGCCTATCAATGTACGTATCTTCCTCAAAGCAATTGATTGGAAGGGTGTTAAGGACCCGCTTACCCGCCCAACTATTTTCTCCATTCCTTCTAGAAGTCGCTTGTTTTGTTCTTCAATCTCCACAGCCTTCCAGAGAATGGTTTCTGGAGCTTCTTTGATTCTTTGTACTTCAGAGGCCAGGTGGATGAGAGGATCATTCCAGGAACGCAGAACTCCCAGTATTAAATTCAGTAGGTCTTCATGCTGCTCACCCATAGTAAGGAAAGGTGATTAAAAGAAGAAAGCTAAATTCCGCTAAAATTAGAAGGCCTTTAGAACAGTGTCCTAAGGCATTGTGATTTAGGAACTTATTCCAGGACTTATCACTGAATGTGCCCTACAGCCCTATCTTAGATACCTCTATAAAACTGCATTTTTGAAGTTTGTCACTGGTGTCATCATGGTCTACAATATTTGCACAAGCCACATTGTGGTGGAAAATATAATCGAATACTCTCAGCAGTAAGAGCTAGCAAGCATAACTATGTCTCACTTCTGTGAAAGCAAACCCAGAACTCCTTATCTGATTTTTGATGAACGTTTTAAAATCCACTAATTTTTTCTTTTTTTTTTAAGTTTGGTACTGACTGGAAGATACACATTATGGTAAACCACTAAATAGCTTTTATTGCCTCTACAAAACTCATCTGTCCACCCTTTGAACAATAGTGCTTCCAGCAGTAGCTCTCTGGTTTTAAAAATTTTCCTTTCTTGTGGGCAATAGGAATTCATCAAGCTTATGGTTGAGGTCCTGGTAGTATTAAACATTTTCTTCTTTGCTAGATGCACAACCCAGGGCTGTGAATTCTATTGCTCCCACTAGAATTTCTAAATGACACACTGAGAAGATGGTGGTGCTGTGGGATTGCGAAGATACCACCACCACGAAACTGATAGAGATTTTGCTCTGGAACAGCCCATTTATACAGCTCTGCTTATTTTTTTTCTCCAGAGAATTTTCAAATCATATCTGTGAGCACATGCTGAACAAGATCATCTTCACTGAAATTTATAATTATTATAAATGATGTATGTATGTAGTGTGCTTCTCTTTACAGATATTTTGCAGGTTTTCACACTAGAGTCTTTGTATTTGGATGATATTGCCTACAGGTGACAGATATAATACCTGTTCAATATTTTTTTAATAATGCCAATGTTTTGAGTTCCTTGAAAATTATTTACCTCTCTCTACATACAGCAATGTTTTTATATTTGTAAATACATTAATTGTTTATAAGATGCTTTAAGATAACGTTTAAAGGTAGTAGTTTTCTCAGCACTGCACAAACATGGTAACTACCTCATGACATTGCTCCTTGAGGTAGTATTTTAATTGGAAATAAGATGCAGCGATTAAATGTACTATTGAGGAAAAGGAACAGATTACTAAAGTCACTGTTACTTATATATATTGTATGTTTGTAAGATAATATCAGCAATTGTTAAATCAACTTTGGCTTTTTAGTGCTTTCCTCTTCCTGGCTTTTTTATTCTGATTGAGTTGATCTCCCTCTCACTCTGACAGATGCCTCACTATTCTGTAACCCTCCTCCCCTGCCTTCCCCTGCTCTGTCTTACACTGAATTACACTGGAAATGGAACTTACGTGAATCTGCTGAGCCTGCTCCTTATCTTCAGGAGTGGTTAAAGATGCAGTGTGGCAGCTATTGACAGCTTTTGCAATGAAACCCCGGCCCTGGGCATAGCGTTCATCCTGCAGATCAGCACAGAAAGGTGAGAGCTTTAGCTCAAATACTGTGCTAGCTAATTGTTGTTGTAATTGTTGTCACTTTTATTGCTGCTTTTATGCTGTAAAGGTCAAAAGTTTCTGGTAAGTCTCTAAAGTGGAACTGGCAGCCAGCAAAAACAAATGTCCCACAGATGAAGGATGGGAAACTGGTATCTTTTAATAGAAGTGCTGGGGATCTTAGCAACATTCAGGACTACATACCGATTTGGTCACCATTGAGATTTTCACCGTCTGTTCAGCAATCATATTTGTTTACTTATTATATGTTAACATGTGTTTGTGATTAAAAAAGTATTATATATTTTCTTGCCCTCAGGAAAAGAGTACTTACAAATTCATTGAACATTTCCGAAGACAGGAAGTGGATGTAGTGTGAAAGCTTCACTGCTCGGTCAAAAAGTTCCTCAAGGGAAAGTTGGCAATTGCCAGATCCATTGGGGCAGATTGGCATAGAGGTCACTCCTTCCTTTGTCAGAAGCATGTGGGACACCAGAAGGGCCACCAGCAACAAACCTGTTCAAGTTTAAAACACAGCAATATGGGCTCACATTGACTTGCAGATGTATTTAGAAGCAGCCGTCAGAGCCAGATGCTGGATGATTTGGGTTATGCTGTCACACAGCTCAGAGTACCTCTTGTGCTGGCTGCTGAACAGCAGTGGAGGACAGACACGCTGTAATTCTATAATTCTTTTATCCTTTCTCCCCTCTGTCATCTGGATGGTATAGCAGAGTTTGAGGAGATAAGGTAACCTGTGCTGCAATGTACTGTATATTCTGAAGTCTTTTACTACATGTCTGGCCTTATAACAGTGATAAACAGAAAAGCAAAACAAATCAAAATTCTTCAGAGTGCAAATATAGATACATAATTATATTTGCACATATATATGTTTGGAAAATAGATCAGTCTTTTCTTTCTTTTCTTTCTTTCTTTCTTTCTTTCTTTCTTTCTTTCTTTCTTTCTTTCTTTCTTTCTTTCTTTCTTTCTTTCTTTCTTTCTTTCTTTCTTTCTTTCTTTCTTTCTTTCTTTCTTTTTCTCCTCTTCCTCCCAGAAGTCCTTTCCTTCTTTGCAAACATTTGGAGTTAAAATTAATTTTTGTGGGAGGGTGCTTAGGTCACTCTTAAGGCTGTGATTGTCTTGGGAGTTCATTCAAAAGATTTCTAGCAGCTGTGTTTCTTTGCTCCTCAGAGTTTAACCCTAAATTTCCTACTTCTAAGAAATCAGGGATATTTTTTGTCTTTTCTCCTGAGCTTCTGAAGCTGATATAGAGGACTTCTCATTATCTAATGCACAAAACCTCATTTTTACAAAACTTTTCATGTTAACTTGACAGAGTTAAGTTTTTTATTTAATGAAATGAAATATACAGAGGAAAACAATGGCAAATAATTAAAAGAAAATGTCTTGTAAATGAATGTACTTGTTCTGAGACTTTTACTTCTGGAAATTGACCGATTACCTATATTGCTTCACTAGACTTATTTAAAATGCTAAATTAAAGTGCTAAATTCGTGCTACATTCATTAATCAGCAAAACTATCCCTAAGGATGTCATGTGATAAGTTTCTTTCTAACTCTTCATTCAAAAACGTGGATTTACAAAATATTGAAGTAAGCCTTCCTATACTCCCCCATGAGCAAGGTACATGCTGGACACTGCAGTTAGGAAAGTGCTCTAAGGAATAACTCTAGAAAGCCCTCAGGCTTTTCAGCTTGGAAAGTCGATGACCATTTTGGAAACATTAATTTCAAAATTATCAGAACACCTCTAGATTTGTGGGTAATGATGTCTAGTCATAGCCTTCTGAGTGGTGTAGCAAACCAGTCCAGATCCAAATTTTCACATGCAGGTGTGACATCTCTCAAGCCAATTTTTTGTGACACTGCCCAATGCAAAGGTACTCTTAGAAGACAAAAGGCATCAAGCTCCTTTCTTCAGGTTTTTCCCTTTCTGGAAAACTAGGTGTCTGGAAGACCTCTGTTTCTGGATCTGTTGTATTTCAACTACCTCCTAATTCAATCAAAATGGAATGAAATATAAAAATTGTCAGCCTGTGAATGTCAAAATTCTTACCTTTCAGTGAAGCCCCCTTGGTGCTCATGGTATGGATCCTGGATGATGACTTGCTTTACCAGAAAGAAACCTCAATACTTGCTGTTATTCTCTGCACATACCACTTTTATATACACCATCCAGGGTCCATTTTGCATACATTCAGCAGGTTGTGGAGTTTGCCTCGATAATTACAAACATCAAATTGCCTTTCTTCCACATTCATATTCAGTATTTTTTGGTTCTTTTTATTTTTTAATTTTAGCTGTGAGGGGGAATTTCATTAATAAGTTGAGCTGTGGGATCTCAAGCAAGATTGAATGAAGAGAGTGCCAATATTTTGCCCTGAATGAGGTTAAAATGCCATTGATCCTAGAAATCTCAGGTTCTGAAGCAGATATTCTCAATGTTTCTAGCCTGCTGTTCCCACTCCCCACTATAATCTTCTCATCTTTCCTTGTTTCTTCAGCCATCTAAGCTTGTTTACATTAAAATTCTGGCTATTTGTGGCAGGCAAGCAGTATCCCCATTGAGAGAAATAGCATAAATTGGACAGAAATTTTTCCAGAGTAAAGGGAATGTAGGCTCCTGGAAAGACAGGTCACTATCTGTAAAATTATAGATATGACATTCATGGTCAGGTAAAAATATATATTACACAGCACAAATCTCTGTATAACTGATTATCAGTCTGAGAGACATTTAGAGAAATAGGCTGAGTTTTTAAATAAAAAACAAATTAGAAGAATCTAAGAGGTAGAAGTTATATGTTTACTGCTTGATCTGAAATGTCTCATGATAAGTTAGCAGCATTTAAAAAGAAACAAACCCAATCTCTACAAAACCATGAAATTATTCTCTATTCTCAAAAGCCCTCTGCGTAAAAGATGGGCATTTCCACCACATGCAAAACATGTGCTGTCGTCAGCAGTGAGGTTTGTTCTCAACTCTGATGCATCTGTGGTAACATACAAACCAGCCTGAGCAGGTTGGCCCTGTTTTCTTCTTGTGTGAGGCTCATCTGCATGAGTACGTTAGCAAATACATAACCTTTCATCTGTTTCTCAGGTCCATTTGACCATGAAGAAACTTTCCAAATTAGATGGTCATAATGAATAAGGTATACAGTGTTAATGAATTTTCTTGCCTTTAGACAACCTGTGGAATGGGTATACATACAACCCAGAATCCTTCATTATTTCAGGATTCTCGAAGTAATGATGAAGAAGGGAGAAGAAAGGCTAAGCATTTAAGGAGAGATTCCTTGGGAAACAAGATACTTCAGCAATAAATCAGAACCAGTAACAGGTGGTCTACCTTTGCTATGTTCTAGGATGTTTGTTCTGGAACAGTTTGTTCAACTTAGAGGCTGCACCTTTACTGGAAATTGAGGTTCTGCTGAGTAAATGAAGCAGTTGTTGTCTGCTGCAGGAAAAGTGGCAATTTGATGAAGACAGTAAAATTAGAATGAGGCTACAGCAAAAACTCTAACATGGATGGCAGAAAAAGAAGCTGTCTTCTAAACTCCAGTTAAATGGCTTATGAGCTTGATTTAATTCTGTTTCATTTGAAAACCTGCCCCAATAAGATTACAGGTGAGACTCAAAAATCCTAGTATCTTACATTAGAAGAGTCCTGTGAATTAGACAAATGAACAATTCTCAACCCACCTGTTGCTCTTTCATTCACTAGTCTCCTTTTCTTGGCATTTCGAGAGTTTGAAATGAGGCCAAAATAAGGCACAGAGTTAATTAATATTAGGGACTAGATAACAAGGCAGCAGGTAAACTCCCTAGTCTGGCTTCTCCATTTTTGGACAGAAAGGCTTCTCTGAGGCCTGATGGCATCAGCTGAAGTCAATATCCTCATATGACTTAGCTTGGAGGATAACCTGTCTCTTGCTGTTTCAGTGTAGACAAGCACCTTAAATGTAGATCTCAGGAGAGTGGTTTGTTTGAAATCATTGCATGACATTTTAATTAAAACATTCTACCACAAAATAATATACTTTAATTTTCTCTTGCACCTTTCATCCTCAAATACCCTACAAACATGAATGCATTAAAATTTTCAGCAATCAAGAATCACAGGCAGGAGAGAAGACACTCTCTATAAAGCAGATAAGTATAAGGGTCAAGTTTTTTTACCAGGTGTGAGAACTGACATAGAGGCTAAATTTATTTGTGTCTGTACAGGAAGTCTTGGGGGAAAAAAAAATAAAATTCTTGATTCCCAGACCTGCACTTTAAGTGAAGAACATAATTTCTTACTAGTACCAAAAAAGAAAGCAAAGGAGAGAGAAAGAAGAGGAAGAGTTACATAAATCAGAAATAGATTAAAATATTAATTTTTTTTTTATAATTTAGGAATTCTGTCTTATTTAAAAGTTGAATAAAAACTTGAAAGTAGCTGAAAATGCTTCCTTCTGCCTTTTGAAAGTAATCTGGCTTTATACACTCCATAGACGTTGAATAGAACTTGGCGTCCCATTGTCTCTGATTATTCTCTGAATCATGGAAAGGAAGTTCATCCTAGCCCCCAATAACCACCTAATTACCTAATTTTAACAATAACTGAAGACAGCACTGTAACTTGCTGGACAGTTACCAGTACTGAAGAAAAGCCTCTGGGACAACATGAGTAACTACAGTGCACACCTCTGAGTAGCAGCATGTTTCATCTCCCTTGGTCTTTCACTTCTGCCTTAGAAATATACATAATTATATGTATACATATTTAATTTTTTAAAAAAATTGTCATATTTCTTTTCTCTTCTAGGTCTTTCTTGGCAATTAACCAGTGTAAGCAATATATCAAAAGCAGGACTTACTATAGGGAGACTTTATTATACAGCTTTTAGCTCATTATTCATGCTTCATAGGCATTACATGTAATGTATCAATATTACAGATAACAATGTTTAGTGCTCATTTCTCAATAACCTTATCTTTCCATCTCACATCAGGTTGCAAACCATGAATTCGACTGTGGCATCTTGATAAAGAACTATTGATCAGTACTTGAAGATCGAATATTCCTATTCAATTTTACTTTATTTAAAGTTTTTGACATATGCAAAGTCTTGTGTCTGATTGATGGCTAATGCAGAAGAATGAAAAATCTTTTCTAATAGAATAGCTCCTTGCAGAATACTTAAGTAGTTGAATTGAAGACTGGTAATATCACTTGATTTTGACTTTTACTTTCTTGGAAGTATCTGTCTTTACTGACAGAACATTAGTTGATGCAGAAGTTTGAAACATCAAATTTTTGTTATGTTTTCACAAGATGATCCCCAAGTGTAGATCATGCAAAGATGAATGGTCAGAAAAATGTTCCTGTATGTGAGCTAAATGGTTGACCCTTTGGATACAAAATTTAAAAAATAAATAAAAAAGGTTTATGTTTTCTGTGTCCTTGTGTTCTTGTTTCCACATGCAAAGAGAAACACAAAGAAGGTCAAGGCCCCTCTGGAATTTAATCTGGCAAAGGATGTCAAGAAGAACAAGAAGGGCTTTTTCAAATACAGGAATAACAAAGGAAAGCTAAGGATAATGTGGTTCTGTTACCAAATGGAAGGGATACCCTAGTAAGAGAAGGCAGAACTGCTCAATGCTGCCTTTGGATTGGGACAAGACCAGTCTTCAGGAATCTCTGACCTGGGAGACCAGGGTAAAGGAGTGTTGGAAGGCTCTCCCTTGATCAAGGAGGATTGGGTTAGAGAACACCCAGGCAAACTTGATATCCTCAAGTCCATTGGCCCTGATAGGATTTACCCACAAGTGCTGACAGAATTGATGGACACCATAGCAAAGCCACTCACAATCACCTTTGAAAGTTGGTGGCACTCAGTAGAGGTGCCTGAGGACTGGAAAAAAGAAAATATCACTCTGATTTCCAAAAAGGGCAAGTAAGAGGACCCAGGGAAATACCAGACTGACAGACTCACCTCAATCCCTGGAAAGGTGATGGAGTGCCTCATCCCAGGGGCCATCTTTGTCTGCATGGAGGACAAGAAGGTGATTAGGAGTAGTCAGCGTGACTACATTAAAGGCAAATCATGCTTGGTGTTGGCCTATGGTGAACCAAGTACCTGGATAAATTAGGGGAGAGCAGTGGATATAGTGGAAAGTAGCTCTGCGGAGAAGGACCTTGGGGTCTTGTCTTTCTTTTATAGAATTTTGCTAAATTATCCTGTCAACTTTACTTAGTGGTTGGCTTTGAAAAGTTGCAAAACTGTTTTATTTGGATAAAACTCAGATCCTCAGAGCACATTAAATTTTCATAAAATCATAAAACTGTAGAAAGGTTTGGGTTGGAAGGGACCTTAAAGTTCATTTTATTCCCACCCTCCTGCCATAGAGAGAGGCACCTTTCACTAGATTGCTCAAAGCTGCATGAATCTTGTGGAAAATATATTTGGAAGAGGAAAATAAACAGAATATTTTTTTCAATCTCAATAGTTTTAAATGAAAAATGTTTTGTCTTTTATGATTACTCCCTATAAGGTCCATGAAATTTTTTTGCAGAATTTAAGTGATTTTCTAGGATTCTGTTAAACAAGGGCTCTTTCTTCTCCCATCTTCTTCAAATAGGGAAAAGGAGAACTTTAAAAGCATTCTTTCCAAATGTTTGTCTCAGCAAAACCAGCAAAATTGGGATTGAGTCCTTTCATAGTGTGCTCTCTGCATGCAAGCTGGTAAAAATAGATAAGAACACAAGGGAAACAATTCCATATGGAGAAAAAAAAGGGTGGAAATCTTTGGGAGATTTTCAGTTTACTTTTAATTCACGTACCAGTGTGGTTGCATAAAATTTCTGAAGTAGACATAAAAATAAAATGACAAAACGTGTTTTAAAAATAATTTATCAACATTGCCACTATGATGACATACATCTAAGTACACCATGAAATATTAAGTGTGAATCCCAAGTAGAATTCCAGCTAATGATAGCAAAACCCCAGGGGACTTTGCAAAGAATGGAGTAAAAGCTGGCTAGTGTATATTGTTCCTGATACTTGAAGTTGTTTGAAGCCTGTGGCTCAGTGCTCACTAATGCTGTATCTGTGTATTATCAAATAACTTGGCAGCATAAATTTGATCTGGATCACACATAACTGCATTATGGCACTTCAGCTGAATTATTGAGAGACCATGTTACAGTACTTATGTTGGCCTGATACTTGACACCAGATTTATCTGGTTCTTGGAGGTTGGATGATAAGGACCTGACATCTGCTAGGACAGAGATGCACTACAAAACTTTTTGTATGAATGTGAAGTGGCAGGCTGAGCCCATGCTGGCTCAGTGTTTAATGTTGTGTGGTTGCAATATTATTTATCCAATACCTTAAGTACAATTTTCCTTTTCCAGAAGTGAAAAATAATGATTTTGAAAGTGAAGGGAGGTCTCCACCCTCCGAAAAATCTTTAAAGTGGGTTGCTGGGACTATTGCTGTATAGTTGAGATTTTGACTAGTTATGACAGCTTCTTCTCTCCACCCGGTTTGAGTATTGTTCTTCTTCTGGGGTGGTGGAATAACCTGTCATGCCATAGCTGGCCTAATTTCCAAAGCTATGAGATACAGCCCAGTCCAAAGGAGAAGCCATGTATTTGCTCACTTTGACTTATAAGACACTGCTATGAAAATATCACTCTTTTAGCTCTTCTTTAGCCTCAAGAAAAAAGTATACTTGATTCTGATGCACATTGAACATCAGAGCTCCAAAGACTGAAGACCTACTGATTTAAATAGTTTCTGTGTTTTTTTTGCTTGTTTTTCCATACATTAGCTTTTATGTATGATTTGTTTCCCTTTACAATGTTCAGCTACAATCATAGCTACAATATGCTACAATCAGATTATTTTCCATAAGGTCCAGATTTCAGCTGGTCATTCTTCAGGATAAAGTAGAACGAGTTGCAAGATTTTAGTTAGGGTAGACATGCCATAGTGGAATTCACTGGTGGGCTGGGATGTATTGGTTCAAGTATTATATTTGTGTAGCACACTTCTAATAAAATTGTGTAACACACTTCAAATAAAAAGTAATAAACAGTAAAATTACCATCAGAAGACTGGATTTTCCCTGCCAGTAAGCGGGGGATAGGAGGAATAGAATGTGGTTTAAATATTTGCATATTTTTAATTCTATGGATAAACGCATCACTGGAAAAATATTTCCTTAAGTGCTTTGTGGAACTGGAGTCTGTAAAAGTAAGAGGATTCTTTTTTCAATTGCAAATACATTGAAAAAGAGTACTGAAGTGTGCACAGAGGTTTTGAGCACATTTGAATAGGAAAGTATTTCCACAGATTGTGGTAAGCATGCCTCTGTTTTAACGTGCAATGTTTGATTTTAGTAATGGATAGTAACACAAAATGGCAAATGGCAGTTTTGTCCTGTCCTTCAGAAGTGCATTTTGTGAAGATGCATTTTTCCTCCTGATGTGAAATGCATGTGAAATACTCGTTGGTCCAATAATATCTGTGATATATGTCAGGATTGAGTGGAGAGTAAAAGGTCAGTAGAATTTTTCTTGGGGGGTGGGGTATTAGCTGAAAGCAAAATAACAGGCAGAGATCTATGCTGATCTTGCTTCTTTGGGAGTATCTTACTTTTAGCTATGCATTTATCAGAGGAAGGAATGCGTATTACTGCTCAAAATCCTTTGTTTCATAATGGAATGGAAGTAATAGTGAAAAAATGCAACCTTTACTTACTTATCTTTAAGGAAGCATTCAACAGCAGAGTTTTCTCTGAGTGATTTCAAAACCTATCACATTTTCTTTTCTTCATTTGTTTGTTACTGTCTCTAAACATAAAAACACCCCCAAGCGTACAAACCCCAGCAAACCCTGAAGGGATGAAGTGTATGTATATTGGGCATCTCCTGTCCCACAGGAAATTTGAAACCTCAGATTTTATTTAGGATCTCAGTAGAATATTTTTTCTATTCTACCTAATTTAAAAAATATTTTAGTTAAGCTTGACATACTTATTGAACTCAGGCTAGAAATTAATATTGACATAGATTTTTTGAAATACATGTGAAATTATTTTAGTAAAATACATTCACCTACTTCCTAAAATTGTTTTATTTTTGAGGGAGAAGTGGGAAAGCATTTATCCAGTGACTATATATTCTGTGCTATTAAGAGAAATTCTTTTACAAGGTAAAAAAATGCATGGAAACATGTACAGATATATATATAGCAAGCACAGGCCATGGTATGTTCTGTGCAGATGTTGTCACCTATTCCAGCATGTTTGGCAGGATTTGCTTATAACTTCAAAACCTACAGCTGATGGCTATATTGGACATAAGTAATAAAGCAAATAAAAATACATGCTTGTCAATAAAATTTAAAACAGATGAAGTTTTAAAGAAAAAATTTGTTAAAAGAAATAGAAAAAATATAAACAAGAAAACTTTTTGGTAGCAAACATTTCTAACCAGTCCTTAAAAGGTCAGATACATTAAATTGCACATCTGAAGCACATTTTTATGTTTAAAAATTCATTAAAAAATTATTGAAGGTGAATTTCTGTTCAATCTCTTCTCTAATGAATATATTTGCATGTAATCACAGCTTTTCTCCTTTAGAGCTTTCTTACTCATTTCCTAAGTCCTCAGTCTGTAACCCGATCTTGTGGGATTTGCAAAGCTGAGGCCAAAGTCACCATGGAAATGTCATGACACTGCCATTTTTGGAAGTGCCTGGTCATTGTAAGTAGCTGCCACTGCGCAGCTTCATGGCTGAGCAGGAACAGGAACGTAAAATAAGCTCTGCAACTTGTTTCATTAGCCATGGATTTTTGCGTAAACAGGAAGAGGTAAAGGAATTGTTGCCTGTTTTGTCTACATATTTTACTCTAGTTTTTTTGAAGTGTGATTATAAAACCATTACTTGAGCTACTCTTCAAACACAGCTCTTCCCAAGGCACAAAGGCTTTGATATTGTTACAGTCTTCCTTGGGAAAAAAAAAAATAAATTCAACAACAATCCAATAGGAGGGAGTGGAGTGAAGCACAATCTTTGCATCACTTTCTCCTTATAGATTTTCTGATTTGGCTGTAGTTTCAAAGCTTGGGGCTAATATTCCCTGTGGAGCATATTTCAGGAGCATTTGGCTTTAACCTGTGAAACACATCATACCATCCCACCTTCTAGACATTAGAAAAGATAAAATTTTTGTAGTGAATAAAATTAACTTGTTTGTGTCCTTCATAAAAATGAGTATGCTAAATAGAAGTAATTAATTAAAAAGAATGTATATACTAAAAGTAATTATTATTAAAGCACTGAAGTTTTATTCAAATTATGATATTCTTGTCTTAAAAAAAACTCCAACAACCTGACACAATTTCTGTACAAAAATTCTGCTTTTCTGAGCATGTATACTGTCAACCTCCTTAAACTTAGGAGTTTTTAAATCAATCTTTAAAAAGTGGAGGAGAGACCTGTATCAAAATAATACACTTTTACATTCACTTTTGCTGTGCGGGACACAATCACAGTATTAAAGATTTCTGATATGCTCTGAATCTTATACTAAAAAAAATATATTTCAGTAATATGTAGGAGAAAGAGAGCCAGGTTACAATGATGAAGAGGAAAATATCTCAGTTTTTTGAATATTTATTTCTCATCTTTATAACAGTAGAACAAAACGGTATTTCATGTTGTCTTGCAAAATTAAAACAGTGTGGTATGAGTTTGCAGCACATTTTGCCATTATGACTCTTGAGTTTGTGTGTAGATATATCCTGTAGCTGGATCCATTATTTGCACATGGCTGTGAGCTAGCACTTCTAAATAATTAAATAGGGATGAAAAGACAGCAGAAGGTTTTTTTGTCAGTTTACACCAGACTTGTTCTGGAGAAGAAATCATCTTTAGACAAATCAGTTAATGTGACTCGGAAATTCTTCCTGTTGTAGTCAGCTTATCTTCCACAAAACCTTCTTTCCTACATAAATCGATGGCTCTTAAAAAAACAACAACAAAGAAAATACAAACAAAAAAAAACAAAAATCCCAAACCCTTTTCATTTTAAGCAGTCTCAGTAGAAACAAACTCTTTTACTTGTTAGAAACAGTGATCATCACAAGAATAGAAAAGCGAAGTAGACAGTCATTTTTACGATGCTCCAATTTTGCTCTCTGCCTTGTATGAACAAGTATGGAGGATTTGTAACTATACTGGCACTAACAGAACCTGGAGGTATTTGGTTTAATAAAGACCTCATTAATCCCATAAAATCTTAGTGTGAGGTAGAGCTGCTCTTAACCATTCTCACTCGGCTAGATGTGAAGAACTTTCAAAGCCTGTAAACATGCCAGCAGTAACTCACTATTCTTCTACATTCCCTCCAGCCACCTTTCACTGCACAAAGGTTTTTAATTTAGATCTCTCATATCTTTTAAAAGCTTAAAAAAATTCTCCTTATCTTTTTTTTTTTTCTTCTCTATTTTCTTCTTTTCAGAACATGAATCTGTGAGGTGGAAAAAAGGCACCCAAAATCCTTGACATCTGGAGAGAATTTCAAATTGCTCTTTGCCTTCTGAAATGAAACCTGGAAGTTTTTTTAAAAAGATGAGTAAAAGGACCAATCAGCAAGAGACAGACCTAACTGAAAGGCCCATGTGAGTGTTCAGTGCTCTCCACTGAGATTTTGCAGAGGAATATGGTTAGTCTGAAGTTTTTTTTTCCTAAGAACATCAGTTCAGAAAGGGCTGTTAGGCTCTGAATAAAAGCAGACACAATAGCTATTGCATTTTCCAGGACTGCATTACATGCGCATGCCTCAAAATGACTGTGGAAGAGAAAAGAACATAGCATAAAACCCTTCAGAATAATATACTGCTGGTGTTTCTGTCTGTTCTGTTTTCTATGGGGAGATGTCCCTAGTGTTTCTGTTTTGTGATAGATCTACAGTATTGTGGGATGAGTTTGAAAGGTTTGGAATAAAATCAGTAGGGCACATGTTACTATTTCTGCAGGAAGAGTTTTAACAATGTATCTTCTAATACCTTTGAAACTATGACTATTTCTATTAATCTGATGGAGTGCGACTTGCCTGTATACAAAGGCATAGGTCATGTGCATAAACTGCACATAAAACTATGCTCTGTTCTGCATGTCTGCTTTCATTTCTTCAGGATCATCTACACATCATATAGCACTGTTTGATTTGTACAGGCTCTGGTTTTCCTTTCTCAACTGTTACATATGTTCTAGTCATGACACCACATGAAAAACAAAAGGTTGTTTGACCTCCCAAAATTCATTAGTCTGCCACCTGTCTCCATGTATCTAGATGTAATGATGCCCATACTTGCATCATACAACTCACACATACCTAATTTTCTTCTGGACAAATGGTCTGGATCAGTCCAGAAATTTGTTTCAGAAACATACCTAGTCATACACATACTAGAAACCTCCCACACAAGCATGTGTGCATACAAACCCAATTCACAGGCTTCCTGCATGTAATGGGCATCAGACTCGGCTAAAGATGCAGGAAAAATTAGAACACAGTCCATGTTGATTTGTAATGCTTTTGACACGGTAAGGTTCTATGCAAACAATGGAATGGGTGTTCTGGCTGCTCTCAGCCTCCTTTCATAGAGTACTTTGTGTTAATGGAAAACCAGCTGATCTTAGCGCACCTTCAAATGATCTTGGACTATTTTTCTTAATAGATCACACACTTAGCATACATTATCCTATGGCCAGAGCTAGAGAAGGGCCATGGTCTCCCCCGGGATAGTTTGACCTGATGCTGAATTAGTGCAGTCTGTAGGATGAAGTTTGGTACAGCTTCTCTGCTAAAATGTACCCCTGTAGATTTAGGGAAGAATTACATTTCAGATTCTTATTTTGAAAAGCAGTGAAATCTACTGTTTTGAACACTGATAGAGTTTGGCAAAGAAAATATAGAATTATAAGTAGACAAGTATTTTTTTGGCCTCATTTATAACTGTATTGCTAATGAATATTGCTTGCATGAACATGGTAGATAACAGGGAAGTCGTTTAACTGTCACTTTGATCCACTATTCAAGAACATGAAACTTACTTCTTTTTCTGGCAAAGACTTCTTACCTTATTTTAATTTGTGATTTTTGTTCAGAATTTTAGCTATTGGAAGTACACTGTTGCCTTATCCTGTTAAGCTTGGCAAGATCCACATAGGGGTTTAGCAAAACTGGGAATAGTTATCTATCTCATGGCTAATAATTATCAAAAATATTATCAGCCAAATAGATCTTTAATAATGTATATATTTTCTTGGCAGGACAAGAATTACATGTCACATTCCCTTGAAATTGTCTGCTAGCTACTCTGATATTTTTTTGGAACAAGCTTTGTAATAAAGAGGAGGCACGTATCATTCCCTCAGGGTGTCAACCAGGTTGCTGGAAACAATGAGTCCCATATCCAAGCCTAATTCCACCAAGATCCAGCCTGCATTCTGTCAGGTCTGAGATCCTGCTCTGATCTTTATTCACAGCATATGGTGGAATGCTAAGGGATGCCTTATATATGTATCTATTTATATCTAAATGACTAGAGTCTATTTATGGGTGAAAAGATAGGGATTAGATATTTTCATATACTTAAGATTAGTTGATACAAATTACTGGTGTGCTGTTCGATCCAGGGGACTCTGGAAATTGGCTTGCTGCAGTTGGAAGCCAGGAATATTTTTCAGATAGGCTTGAGGGCCATCTGGGATAGAGGTATTTAAGTTACTAGCACAGCCATGGATCCCTACTGCCAAACCCAGATCTGGGATTCATTTTGGAATTTGACCATTCAGAGAAAGAGCAACATAAAATTGTATAAGTCAATTGTTTTTAATTGTGGGTGTATAATACTGAATCCAGGGAAAACTGATGTTCTGGCCTCACTGTGAAAGCTGGAGCATGTGTTACATCACTGAGGAGTCTGTTATTTCAACTTGTTTGTGGTAGTGTTGTTTTATGCTTATGAGCCCCAAATCATCTCTTTTGTTTAGTCTGAGAGCTATTTCTCAACAAGGTCTACAATCCTCAGAGACAGAGGATCAAGAGAGCAATAATGTAATACTCCTGATTTAAGAGAAGACTGGACTCAGTTTTTGGAGGAGCAATGGCACAAAATGATAGGTTATTTGTCAAGCTAGCCAATATGCTGGAAGATTTTAGATGCCTTACTTGCCATTGCTATCTAGCTTGTCTACCAATTGTCTGCTCTCCTGTTTCTTTCCCTACAGTTCATCACAGAACCAGAGATAACTCTAAGGAGTGACTGAGGAGAGATGGAATCGTCTTAATTACCTTGATGGCTGTAGACTGCAAATAGTTGCAGTGTTTCAGTTTTATACCCATCAACTGTCACCTAATTTAGTTGATACTCATTGATCTCCAGCAGAGAATTTTGAAATTATAATCAATATGAAGATGCCACAGAAGAATAATAATAAACTTCTTAGGAGGTGGAAATTCATGTAATGAATCAGGAGGTTGAATAAATAATACCACATGTATGTGGTGATAGCTGTCTGGATAACTGTGGTTACAGCTCCAAATAGCTCCTAAATAGCCTACAAAAAAAAAGAAAAGTAGATTTAGTCATTATTATTGGAAGGTCTGCTCATGGGACTATATCAAATGCAGTTACAACAGCATAAAACATGAAAAACATGAAAGCTCTTCTTGTTTCTCCTCTTTTTAAAAAAGGTGGTAGTTTTCTTTGATTTTCTGGCAAAGCATGTGTATATTTGTATACATAAGGAGGGTAAAGACATGGGATGAAGGTGGATGAAAAAAAGCTGCAAGGAAAAGTGAGGAACAATTATTCCAAAGAGAAGAGTACTTCCTAGCTGAAGGATTGACAGAAAGGCTTGGGTGACTCTTGCAGTATCTAAACCACTGCTTCACCCAGCTTCATGTCTGTGGGCCAGTGCCATACCTCATCAGCTAGCAAGGCACAGGCCACAGGAGTGAGTAATCTGAGACATAGAAGGGGTTAGAGCATTTAGACCAAGCTTGTTTTGTGTAATCCCATCTCTTGTACTGATGTTCCTTTGTGGCCTTGATCACATTCCATAACATTTTTGCCCCATGTCTGCCTTTAAGCAATAGAATTGGGTGATATTTACCTGAGGGCTTCATAGGAAATTTACTATCAACCAAGCCATCTCTAAGGAGCTGCAATATGATTGTGTGTACTGAATCTGATCAGACACTCTTAACTATCAAGTGGCTGGAGATTTAACCTACTCTCACCCAGATCAGTGACACAGTTGAGCAGTTGTGTGTGATGTCTCTACTGAGCCATGTGTTGGATGCTGTTTCTAAAGAAAAGAAGTGGTAATGGGCTAAAGATTCCCATCTGTCTGACTTAGGTAAAGCAAGTGAGTTAATGGTTCCACAGCTGTTTCTGCAGATCTCTCTCCATGCTGCCTTTCTGCAGCAGAATGTGTAGAGCAGAGGGAACAGGCTGCTGTCAGGGGATTGACTAGGTGACCTCTGAGGCTCTTCCAACCTGAGTGATTTTGTGATTGCATAATTTGAGGCATGTGTGGTCTTAGAGTGTAATTAGGAAACAAAAAAAGAAGCCAGAAATCTATGACCATTTCTTCCACTCTTGCTACTTTTTCTTTTTTTTTCAGTTTAAGAAGATTAGTGTGTCTGTGTGTCTCTTGATTACAGGGCAGTACCTAAAAGAGCAGTATCCGGCCTTTTTGCTGACTTCTTTGAACATTGGAGAAGGACTGTTTCTGGCAGCTCTGCTCTTCTCACATCACAGAGAAGGTTTGATGCCTCCTGGGACTGTACTGGTCACGTGCTTCACTGTATACATGCATAGGTAAAACCCTTGTATACTCCCACAAGCACAACAGCCACCAGCTGGTTCTGGCCACAAGCAGACCTCATGCTATGCCAGACAACTGCCTTTCTCCGTGGCACTTTTCATACAGCAGAAGCAAGGATAACAGGGCAAGTGATTTGCACTGCTTGTAGCAGAAGTTTATTCCCAGCTGTCATCTTTCATGAAGACACCTTGGTCCACACTAAACATGAGCCACTGATCCATCCAGCCCTGATCCCCCTGCCTGAACCTGGCAGTCTCCCAAATTACCCCACAGGACAGATGAATAGCTCCCATGGACTGTATGAAGACCATGGGCTGTAGATTGAGGAGACTGATGCCTCGATTACTAGAACTATTACTGTTTTAAAGGCCCAAGCAGTGGTGAGAACAGATTCACTGAACGCTTGAACTTTTCACACTCCTGAGCCAAGTGACAGGCAGTGTTTAAAAATAGAAAGCATGGCTCCCCTCTGCAGCCCCTTTCCCGGTGATTCCTCCCGGTGGATGAAGTCATGCCCACAGCTCACTGCCCCATGAGTGGGCAGCCTGTCTCCGGCAGCGTCAGCAGGAGCCAGCACGGCAAGCTTAAAAGATTGTCAGGGGTTGGCAGGTCATCCGCCCAAAGGCAGGAAAAAAGGGGGAGGGAAGGAAAAAAAATTGAAAAATAACCACAAAGAGAACAAGCTCTTTTTTGAAATTGGAAACCTGCAAGAAAAGATTTATGAACCTTTGGGTTTATGAAACCACCTGGTGCTTTGGAGTTTGCTGCTGGTTAAGTTTGGCAGTTCAAAGTTGGGTGGTTGTTTTCCTCCATTAAAAAAAAAAAAAGAAAAAGAAAAGACATTTAGAATAGTCTAATTCCACATGTGCATTGATCTTTTAAAACTCACGCCCACTTAACTTTGAGCTCTACTTGTAAAAATCAGAAAGATTTAGGGAGGGAAGCCTGTTACTTTTTAAGGGCAGCTTTGCCATTTGTGGTGCACGTTGAGCAGCACGGCCCCTGAACTCCGGCTTTGCCGTCTGCTTAGTTTCCTCACGGGTGCGCGCAGTGTGACTTGTGCTCTGTTTTGACAGTTGGTGACCTGCGACCCCCAACCCATAAAATGTTTAGGCTGAGGACGCCTGAGAGGAGCTCTCAGACGTGATGGTTGGCGGCTCTTTTGAGACAGGCCCATCATATTCCCCCCAGCCCATATATAGCAGCAACGTGGAGCCTGTAGGTTTTGCTCACACAGAAATTTGAGTCAGTGACTTCCTCCCATGCCTCTGGTTCTGGGTTTCCAAAGAGAAGAGGGGTAAAAACGAGGAGAGAATAAGAATCTCATTTGGCTTTAGGGTTGGACTACATTTGAACTTTTGGGTCTCAGCTATGATGCATGGCAGCAAAATGCAGTTTAAATTCTGCTTTTGCAGGAACATCTGAAGTTAGAAGGGATTGTTAGAGAGTTATGAAGTCTGTCCTTTGGTATTGAAAGAGCAGCAATACAGCTTCATTTATTGGTGGCTTGTTTCTTTCTGATGTTTTATACTGACTGATTATGCCTTATTACAATATTTGTAGAGACAGATAGTTATTAGATTTGGATGAATCATTCAGAATGAAAAATTTATTCAGCTCATTGCTTATTTTGCCATCTTAAGTTTGCAATTAAAAACTGTGTTCCTCTTAAATGCATTCATTATTTCAAAATTAGCTGTCAGTTACATGAGTGAACATTCTTGTTCTGAGTTAATTTGCAGTCATTTTCATGAAAAATATTGGTAATTTCCAGTACTCTGTCTAGCTTTGTGAGTCAGGTGAGGCTATCTCTGTTGCCCTTTTGGTGATGCAAGTATTATAGCAGCAATAATGTTATTCTGGAACTTTGTGTTTAATTCTAAACAAATTTAATTTCAGCTTCTTAGGGCTTAATTGTAGACTTGAAAACATTGTGTATAAGTGCTTATACATAACCAGGTATTTGAGATTAAAGTTACTTGGCAAAAGCCAAGATTTCATTAAATGTTTATAGAAAGTGAAGGATGCTAGCCTTTAAGGACTAATGTAAGAATATGTATGAAAGCCTCAGTTTTATAACTAGTGAAAAACAACATCTGTTTCTTCTTTCTTCTGTTAATTCTCCTTTGACATGTCCAACCTTGTAGCATAAATGAGAGGTTTCTTATCACATCCTAATATCTGTCTATGGCAGGTGGTGAAGCAGTCATTGCAGCTTAAGAAAAACTGAAGATTTTTGTTTCTAGTCAAAACTAAACATAGCAGGTAGAGTTCACTCTTGTAACCCAGTAAGAAGATTTAAAGAGCTGGTCTGTTTCTAGGTTTGCCCTGTGACTTCTGACCCTCCTGTCAAAGTATAGATTGTCCTCTGGCTTATTAACTCCTACCTCATATACCTGGCTCTGCAATTAGAATTTTACTAGTTTGGAACTCATTAACTCAGTCCCTAACTGCCAAGATCCGTCTGCAAATATGCCTGTGAAAAAAAGTTTTAAATGGCACTAGATTATTTTTTTTAGCACAGTGTGTGCATTAATTCACATGCTAATTCTGCATTTTTGCTCTTCACTTGGCATTTTACAGCTCTTGAAAGAGAGCGTTATGTGCTATGTCCTTCTTTTTCAGAACGAATGTGAGTTTTTCTGCTTTTTCAGTCTTATGCCAAGAGTCTGCAATAAAGATAAAAGTTATTTCTCCACAGCAATATGCTCCATGGTAAAATAACTGATTTCCTAGAGATCTAGGTTAAATTTCTGACCCTTCCTTTTTGTTCCTATGCAGGTTACTTCACAAGATTCTGCTCTGGTTCTCTATGTGTAGAGAAACTGACCAACTGCTCTTTCATGCCACCCTCTATATTGCTGAAAAGTATTTAATCTGAGGATCACACACACTGGGTGCTGGTGTAGAGTTTAGCACACAGAGATTATGACCTTGTTTGGGGTCATGCTCTTAATGTTCTGAGGAAATGGGCAGGAGTATCCTCATTCTTCTGATGGGCCAGTTGAGGAAAAGTAAAGGTAAGAGATTATTAGAAGTAAGAAAGTAGAAGGAGCTCTATATATGTTCTCGTCCAGTTTTTTACTTTACTTGCATCTCAGGCCATCTTTAGGCACAGGCAAAAAGTGGGAATTTATCTTGGAAATTTGAGTAAGCCACATAGCCCTGTGAGCCTTCCTCCTATCATGAGGACAGCAGAAGTTAATTGACATATGTTGCTAATCCCTTGAACCAGTTCTGCTCACCTTTGCTCAAGAGCAAAGTTACTTGTCTCAGAAAAGTACATATTCTATATGAGCACACATTTCCAGCAGGAAAGATTAGGTGGTTATACCTTTTCATATTCATTTCCAGGACAGAATTGCATATGCCAGTGCTTGGAAATATTGAAAGTATTATGTGGATGCTTTTGGTGTAATATTTTCATGCATAAATCTTGGTTCCACAGAAAGAAATACCTCTGCTCCTTCTAATTCTAAACAATTTAAGTGGAAGACAACTGGAAAAAAGGGGAAGAGGAAAACTGGTGGTGGAGGAACTGCTCACATCTGTGCTGTCTTGGAAGCCTGAACTGAAGTTTCTTGCTCTTTTGAGCAATGAGAATCTTGCCATTCAGTTCCATAGGCCCAAGATATCATCCTCTGCTTATTCAGTTTCAGTTTTCTTGTGTTGGACTATCAGAATCCAACTGTGGAAGCAAATCTCTCAGCTGCTGGAGCTGTTGAGTAATTGAAGTATTACTCAAGAGGCTAAAGCTCTTTTGACTTTCAACCTGAGGTCCATGAGAGTGATGTAAAAGGATGTTTGCCTCACCTGTGGCTAAGTAAGAAAACTTAAGTGAAATAGAGCTCAAGAACTGCAATAATTTGTTTTAATTGCAAAAGGATGCAATGTCTCAAAAAAACCAAAACCAACCCACCAAACAAAAAAAAACCCCAAAAAACCCCCAAAAAACCCAACAAAACAGAAAAAAACAAAAAAACACACAAACCCAAACAAAAAAGGAAAAAAAAGGAAACAAAAAAGAAAAGACATAAGAAGCGCACTAGGCAATAGCCTTGTTGGGAAATACAGTAACACAGTCACATTGTGGCATACAGTATGAATTCCACAAACACTGCTGGAGGCTCAGGTCAGAAATGCAAGCATATGTGAAGAGCAGTGGATGGAGAGAGGTTTAGAATGAAAAAAACGTGTGCATCCTGCCTCAATGTTAAGATTTGTGTGTTTCTCTTACCCACTCAAAGGCTACTCCTGGGTGGTTCCTGGAATAACCTTGTGTCCCAGGCCCATGACAGGACTTTTTTTGAGATCTAGAAATGCATTACATATACCCTACAGGCACAAAGGTCTGTACCATATAGCTGTAACATAATGCTACCAGAATATAAAGGAAACTATTTTATATTATTTTTATTTAATTACCCCCTTAATTTTGTCTTAATTTGTTTTATAGAAACAAGTACACCTTTAATGTTTGTAAACTGAAATTAGGATATTGCAAAACATTGGACAGCAGAATTCAAGTTTAATACACTATATGTGCATAAAAAATTGATACAATAATATGGATTATAAAATTCTCTATGGCTTTACTTAGTGCACATGTATGCATACCTACAGATATATGTGGAAACAAGTCAAAGACAAGTCAAAGAGCTTTGCTCGTATGATTCTGGTATACTGATCTAGTAATGACTCTTGCAAAATTGTAAATGATGAGTTAAAAGACAGATTTCATTGTCTCTTGGTACAACAGAGAGGAGAATGATGTGAAATCATATTAAGGACACTGAGCTATGGGCTAAACAAATTATGATGGCTATCTACCAGAATTTCTCCGGTTAATCTTATCAGCTATGCTGATTAGCACTAGTTTGCCTGAATTATTTATCTTTCAAAATTATTTCCATTGGAGCGTGGTTAGGCTCTTTGCCTTCTGGTCCTTTCCCCTAAAGCTTACAAGGTCCAGCAGGGTCAATTTTGTGGAATCTTTGAGCTTGAGGTCATAAGATATGACCTTGAGAAGTGCAACTTCTTTTATGTATTCAGTATTTATATCTCCTAGAAATTTGTCTTGTCATGCATGGTGTCTTGAGTTTTGGTTCTGTTGCTCTTGGTTCATTGTGGTATCTATGAGCATCCACAGCAGATAAAAAATTAATGTATGTTTATACACAATAAATTAAACATCTCTAAATGTACACTTGTTAACAAAAAGGAATATTTCTGAACATGTACTGCAGTAGGGCAACTAAACAAAAATTAAGACATCACATTTTTTTTTTCTTTTGAGACTAAGTTTTGCTAAACAGAGAGAAGAATATTTATCTCTGACTTCACAGACTACAGGACCTGACCTGGCTTGTCTCTTATAATACTGCAGTATACTCTTGGGCCAAACCACTTTTTAGGATGAGCAGGTACAAATCATAGCCAAGACATGAGCTTTGCACAGTATTGAGTGAGAATATGGCACTTTACATTGGCTTTGTTCTCAGATTTGCCAAATTAGGAAAATTAATTTATTTTCTCACAGCAGATATATTAGGGATGTCTTTGCAAAACAATGCAGAGAAAAACAGTACCTCTGTATAGCTGGTACTTCAGAGATCATGAAAATTTTTGCCTATACATCTTGACGTGACAAAGAATTGATCATATATGCCATTATGTTCTTCAATAAATGGCAGTGTCCATGCAACAAATGGCAACTACTCTTGCAGTTAAAAAAATCATCTTGCATGATAATTGGTTTGTTTTTGATCAGTTTAGAATGCTTTTTACCCCACAGACACATACTAATAAAAAGAGCCAGTAAAATTTAACAGTGACTGGTATAAGCAAATAGCTATGTCCTATAAATCGTAATGCAGTCATAGTAAATATAGGATTTACCATCTGCTTTTGTTTATATCAGGTAAGCAGAGCTGAAATTTTCAAACTATGATTTGTAGCTGGAGGAGAGATATTTGCTCACCTCATGCTGCTTCTTGTTCAGTTTCTCACTGAGAGAACCTGTGTGGAAAAGGTAGATGAAATGTAGGCTAAAGTTAGGCCACCTCAATCCTTTAGAAAAAAAACAAGAAAAAATATTTAACCAGAAATCAAAAAAACCAACCAAACAGAACAATCGTCCAAACATCAGCAAACACATAAATGCTTTCCGATCAACAATTCTCTGGGAAAACAGTTGTGATAAGTGGCAAGCATATTGTTGCTTTATTTGATATTATAAAAGGAAGAAGTGTTTGTTACAAGAGTTCCTCAGAGTGATAGTGAATTGTGTTCGCCATCCATTTCTCCAAAGAATCCATTGTACTAAAACTTTTGAAAGATCGTGAGCTGATTGGTTTGAGCAATAGAGACTCTGTTGGAGTGTTTTTTCTTCTAAAGTTTCGTTCTTACTACAGAGCTGATGGTACATCACTGCAGTCAACTGAGGCTTAGCCAGTCACCTCTAGAGCTGACAACAGCGTAGAGTTTGCTGCTGAGTTGTCCATGGCTGGACTGAAAAGAGATCTGTGCTTTCTCTGAGCCATGTTATGGCAGAGACTAAGCTTTATAAGCTTTCATTGTACAAACTCGGACATTATATGCGCTATTGGGAAATTATGACTGCTGCCTGTTCTACATATTCAAAGCCAGGGTCTGAAATTGCCTTTGCACACAAATTATTTCCTCTCTAAAGTGATGTATCTTTTGCTGGAAAAAGCATTGAGTCCCTTTCTTGGTTTTAGTGTAGCAACTAAACTTTCTTATTTCACCATAGAATAAAGTGGAGCACAAATATTTCCCAGTTCCCACTGAAAAAAATAAATTTTTTTTTTTTCTTAAACAGCCTGGCTTGTTACTTTTGCAGTAATCTTTGTCTCTGCTAATTCAGCAAAGCAGTCTAAAAAACTGATTATATTTCCTTATGATTCTCCAGGGAATAAGTATTACTAAGTATGTTCGGTTTGCCTCAGAATAACTTGATCTGATATCAGGAAAGTTATCCCTGATGTGCAAAATTTCAATTGAGCATATAATGAGAATGTCTGAGTAATGATACAATTTAAATATTTCTTAAATTAGTTACTAGTATTTGAAAATGAGAATAACTAGATTTGACTTAAGAGTTTCTAACCTATTACTTGTACAATAGGACAACAGATCACCTGCTAAATGTGGTATTTTCTTCCCTCCTTTTTTTTTTTTCTTTGGCTCTGCTTTCTCTGGAGATGTATGCTGAGCAGCCATCGTAGCTGATATTGTTTCCTCAAATTTATAAATAGTTGAAAATGAACACAGCTCATTTACTTACCTCTGAAGTACTCACACAAACCTGTTTTTAGGAAACTTATGGTATTTTGATGCTGTTAGCTCATCTTTCTGAATACAAATTATTGACCTACAACTACTTAAAAGAAACAACATCCTTTTAATCACTTACAAAAATACAGAAGTCTGCTCTTAAATTAGAGGATTAACTGGCTAGGATTGACTTTGCACATGGAATGGCAGGAGGGAAAGGGCAGCCTGAGTCATTTAACTGGACTTGTTATCTCAGTAAGAGAGAGAGAGAGAGGAAAATTTAATTTAGTGTATGCAATGTAGCATGTAAGAGGTCAAACTGGTGCATGCCTGCAGGTAGTTAATCAGAAAAACTGATATAATTTCCAACCTAAACAATGTTAAGCAATAGAAATGTAAATATTGGCACTTGCTCTGTGAGGCTGATTTCAGCTGATATTCATAAACCCCTCTTGCTTCTGTCCTGACTGTTTTACATGATACATATGGTTTTAATTAAAAAATATTGTGTCTCTCCATCCTCAGTCCTTTTATTGTCTCCAGTATGGTTGGAACAGAGGGTACAACAGAGCAGAAGGGCAACTGGGGCAGGATGCCTCTTGGGTGGACTCAAGTTTGTTTTAATTGAATTAAAAAAAAAATCGTTTTCTGACACATGGCATATGCCATCTGACAATGGGCAAAAAGCCTCCGATCAGTGACAACCGAGATGGAGGGGAGACTGTGGCTGCATCAATCAGAAAGCAACTCTTAATTAGATGAGGGAAATGTGCATGTGCAGGAGTTAATGGGAAGTCTTTTGAAACAGAACTTTTCTCCTTTTTTCTCTAGTTTTCCCTTCTTCCTTGTATTTTACATTCTTTATAATTTTGAATTTCCACTCAGCCCTTTCAATCCAGTGCAGAGAATCATGAAGCAGTGCAAGGTCTGAGTTCCTGCTTTTGGTGCCTGTTTTTTTTTTGGTTTTGTAGGCTAGTAACCCAGGAAACACATTTCTTTGTTTCTTTCATGATGCTGAACACCTTTTAGTTCTTTTAAATTTCCCTGATGTATGCTGCAATTATCCAAAAGATACCATTCTTCTGTCCCATTTTTCATTCTGTAAATATGCAGAGTAACTTTTTTCCCTGCACATGAGGTCTCATAGGAAAACTACTTTCCTTCTCACCATAATCTGCATATACATATATCTTGTAGTGCTGCTGTCTGACATTCAGTTGTGCTTCTCTGAAAATAGTAATTTCTTCAAATCCCAAATAAATTGGACTCAAATCAAGTATTGATGTTAGATCTGGTTGGGACCCAAATGTGGCAAGTGTGGAATTTGCCTTTCCCTCCTATGTGTCATGGTGTCTGCATTCAAAACCTCAGAGACAATTGCACAAATACAACTACTTTCTTATTTAGTGGAGTTACTCAGAGGCAGCTTATTATTCTAATTTTCCCAAGACTGTCCTGGCTTACAGAATTGCTTCAGGGCATAAAGTATTGATTTTGTTCTGAAAACTTATGTGTGTTTTAGGTGCTGACTGTCTGTGGGCATGATCACTTCACATTCTGAGCGCCTTGTGGGAAGTGCAGAGTTCCCTCTGCTCATGTATTTAAGGTAAGTGTGAGGTAAATGGAAAGAGTCAGCAGAGACCTTGAGAAAGCCTCACTTTTCCAAGGAGTATCATAACCTACATGAGCTCTACTAGGCATCTGTAGTCTCCAAACATTTGGCAATGTAAGTAGTCAGACATAATCAAATGTAAACCTCATTTATTTCTACTCCCAGAAGAGAACAGATGAGGAGGCTGGAATACTTTTAATGTTCTTGAACTGTGTGTGGATGTTGAGGAGACAATATTGTTGTTTGCTGTGGCATGTTTTTATTTTGAAGCTATGAAGATGTACCGAGAGAGGGCACGTCTGGGTCTGCTTCATGACTGTAGTGTGCACTGGCTGGTAGATGGCCAGCACCAGGCCTGTTTCTCTGCTCCTGGAGCAGGGCTGAGCAGATGAAGCCTGATACCTCAGCTGAGCAGTGAGGCAGAGACACAGCACTCAAGGCAGCTCTGTTATGACTCAGGCTGAGGAGTGGGAGTCAGCTGCGAAATGCAGCTGGCTATTTCCTGCCTCACTGCTTGATTTTGCTTACTGTTGTATGGAGCAGAGAGAGCTGTATGCCCACCTCTTCTTCTGCTGTTCTTGACATTTCCTACTGCTAAAGCAACCAGGGAAAATAATGTAAAGGAAGGAGATGGATAAATGCAATTTTCTATTTACTTTTCATAAAAGTAGAGGGAATCCATTGGATTTGACCAAAAAAGGGCTAGCAAGTTTAATGTATTTTAAATGAAAATAGAAGTGCAATTTCTTGATGGCATTTCCACTATTATTGTTGTCTAGTTATTCATCCCATAAATAAAAAAAGGCTCTGGTCCAGCATCAGAGGAGATCTGTTCCAAATTCCACAGAGGACAAAAAAAAAAAAAGGTCCTGGACTAAAGGGGAAGCTGACAGTATCAGACTCATATTTGGTCCTGTAAATAGTCAAGTGCTAAAACTTAAGATCATAAATATCTTCTTGATTTAACTTAGGTGGAAGAACATCAATAAGAATGTGGATATGTGTACAATTAAGCACACTTTTAAGGCTGAAGAACTAGGGCTTAAGCCACTCTCAATTGCCTGTCATGATTTTTCACTTTTTCAGTGCCACTTTCTGTAGGCTTAAAGGCAAAATATGAATGCTGAATAAAAAAATGGTAACTTTGTCTAATGTTTCTCAATTTACGTTTTGTTTGGTTTTTTTAATGCTGTAGGTTTCATAAACAGGAGAGACCTTTTGAAGGTTCTAACAAGTTAGACTGATGAAAGCAGATTTCAGTCCACACAGCCAAATTTCCACATGAAGGTGCTCATTGTATTCCTAAATCCACAGTTCTCATAACAGGCTTAAGTCACTCTGCCCAAGAAAGAAAAGATGAATTTTGCATTACTTGCAAAGAGGTTATGAAGTCTTGGTTTGTGAAGCACAGAATTGTCACTTAAGGGTGTCACCTTCTCCAGAAGAGAGTCAGGTTTGAGGGTGCACTGTGCTGCTTAGGCTCTAAACAATATAGCAAAACCATGACTATTGGAGGATGCTGTAATGGGAACACATAGGTAGGTCAAAAGATTGATCAGAAAGTTTAAAAACAAGCATTATTTTTCTAATATTTTGCAACAGTTCCATAGGGAGCAGCACTTAAGGTAGAGTGTAATGCATGCTTGCAGTTTTGTTTATGGAAAATTGCAGACAAAGAGGGTAGTGGGTTCATTCACAGAGCATTTCTGCCCCCAGGAATACTAAGGAGCTAGGAAAAAGAACAACAACCCAATAAAAACAATAAGAAACCCCACCTCTCCTTAAGTAAGGCACCAAGGATGTGATCTTCTTGCTGATAACTTGTCACTAAGGCCTGACAAAATTCACATACATACACATACAAAATCTGCATGTGGACTCTTTGACTCCAACTGTGATTTTGATGACTGAATTACAGGATTAAATATTTTGGCAGTGAAGGCTGGAAAACTGGACTGAGTCCTGAGAAGCTGTGTGGTGGAAAGTAAGAAAGACCCTGCAGGCCCAGGGAATGGTTCCAGGTGCCTGGTGGGACTTTAGACTGTCAGCTAAGGTAGAAATACAAGCATCAAAATCAGCCTTCTCATGAATATTTGAATGGGAAGTGTGGTAGGAAGACCCACACAACTGTGCTTTTTGTACCTTTGAAATTAATTATTACCATGTCTGCCCCAGATACAGTCTGGTGCCACAAGTAATCCCAAAGAGACTTCTAAGGACTTCAGAAGTGTGAGAGATTCATGTGTATTTGCTCATCATGGGAAATTCTGCTTTAAAATGTGCTCTGCTGATCTTCTAAAAACCTGGTCACCTAGTATGTGTTTACCCCAGTCCGGTCAGTGAAAGAAACCCATCTTTAGAAAAAAAAAAGAAACAGCAAAATTGGTTAATATTGTGGAGTTATGATAGAGTGGACTTACCTAACATGCTTTTGCTAAGTTTATGGTAGCAGTCTTCCCAGATTGAAGCTCTCACCAATTATAACAAATAGATAAGCAGCCTTTTACCGGGCTCCAGGAAAATGGTTCCCTAACTGCTTCTTAGACCAGTTCTGTGGCTGATGGGCATATAAATGCCACAAGCAATCTATCCAAGATTTTTGAAACAAAATGCATTATGCTGGAGTTTGCCTGATTGCCCAAAGAGATGTTTGTAAAATAGATGGTCTGTTTACCATCATTCTGATTATATTTTCAGTGATTTGACCAAATTCCTGGAAATCCTAGTGACTTGGAAAAAGGCTAAGCAAAAAGCTCATTTGGTCAAATTATTAGGGCATTTATTTTCCTATTTGTTTGTTTTTATTACTGCTGTATAGCACAAAGTGCTTTATGCTCTCTGTCTCTTCTGTAAGGTTAGAATTTTGATTCATTTGACAATATGACTCATTTAGCTGTGCCATATATACTAGGATTAAAAATTACTGAGCATAAGGGAAGAGAGTTGCGTACTTTTACTGCCTTTTGACATGGTTTCTTTGGAAAATTGTTTTTGTTAATAACACAAAATTGTAGTAAAATTGTCAAAAAGAGATTAATATATCAGGACATCTTAAACAACAGGCAGTTCACCAAATGAACTTCAGGAAAGGAAGTATTGAAGATGGTGGGAATTAATCTGTTCATCATAGCAGGTTTCTGTGTTTTAAAATATTATAGGAGTGATGGTAAAATAGCAGAGGTCTTAAGTTTCAACTCCTTTTTCGTGAGCCTTGAAGCAAAAATCCAAATGCTGTCCTAAAACTAATCCAGAAATAGCTCTTGATGTGATTTGCATTTCCTTAGCTGAGTTAAGGTCAGTCAAAAACAAAGAGGAAAACACAAACATAAACTCTCCCTGAAAGTCAGAGAGAATGCAGTCGGTGTGCTGATGTAGCCATTCTGAAGTGAACATAATGGAAACCAGGATGTTCTCAGTTTTTTTTGTTAGACTCATTGCTAATGTCAGTGGGAGATTTTTCTTTCTTATTCAGTAAGAACTTGTAGGATTTTATCTACAAACAAGGAGAAAGAATTAGATATATGGTACAGCTTCAAGTGAGGGAAGATAGAATGTTTCTTAGAAAACCTGAGGCTGCAACGTGATCATAAGAAATTAAGATAATCTGAGATAGAAGCTACACTTAACTGGAAAATAATGTTAATAATACTGCAGAAGAATAAATATTTGAATGAGAATCCAGACATCAATTGACTCCTATCCAGTGCTAAATAGAAACACATGTTTTTAGTAGGAGCTAGCTCAGAGAAGGAGGAGGAGAAGGTGGCAAGAAGCCCCAAGCTCCTTTTCATTTCAGTGTTGTACTCAATCACAGCTGCTGCCAAATTAGCCCATAAAAATTGAGCCAACTCAAGACCATTCATTTCAAGGCTGAAACATCTCTCTCTCTCTCTCTCTCTCTTCCTCCTTAACTTTGTTCATAAACATGCTGCAGTCAGGTGTTAATTCGAATCCCAAGTAAAGCCTCAGAGCCCTGCAGATTCTTCTGGGGAAAATGACTAGACTCAGCACTTTGCAGATCTGTTTATTTTACTTTACTGCACTTTAGTTACCCTGGCTGGCTTGTTACAGTCAGAGGAGAAAGAGGAAAGCCCAGCCTACTGTAGAGTCCCGAGGAACCAAGGAGCATCCCTCTTCCCAACTGAGCAGTTTACATGAGAGTTGCTTGCCCAAAGTGTATTGATTGTGTGTTGAAGTGTTCTTTCTCTGGGGACCTGACCTTTCAATATCCTGAAAAGTCTGCTTCTTGCCAAGTCATTCCAAGCCATCTTCTCCCGTGCCATGAGGCAAAAGGCCTGTGTGAGAACATCTTGTCACGTATTATTTATTTTTGCTAATAGTAAGAATTATTTGCTAATCGCTGATGATGTGATCAGCACTGAACAAGACAGAGAGAAGCAGAGAGCATACCCTGAGGAGTTTATAATTTTGAAGACAAACATTGGTGAGGCAACTTCCACTTGGAAGACCCTGAAGTAGATGTTGACCTACTAAGAATTTAAAATTAATTAACTGGGAGTGGGAGATGATTTTTTGTTTCCTGATGCAGTCTTCCTTAAAGAACAGAGATTTTACTTGTGCTCTAGAAAGAAGATGTTGTCATGAAAAGCATGCATTCTCTCTCTCAGAAATAAATTAGGCCATACTTTTATGTATGAATATTGGCAGGCTAGTTTTGAAGCAGATGCAGCTCTGTTAATTTACATCAGGTGTGTCCCTGATAAAAGAGGTATACAGGCACCTGCATGTTTTAAGATATGCTAAACAAGTTAATTGTTCTGAGCTCCCAGAAGGCTGAATATGGATTTGAGATCCTGGGTATCAGCTTGCTGTTTCTTGGAATGTACACTTTTCTTAGGTAGAGAAATGCTTTTGTTCAAGTGAGGAGAAATTCCAGATATTTTTATACTATATAAGTATGCAAACCAGAAGAACTGATTCTTAAGTAAAAGTTGTTTGAAAGGCAAATTAATTTCACTCCTACAAGTGGCACATCTATGTGTACTCCTAGGTACACACATAACCACAGAAAATGCTTTTTTTTTTTTTTATGTGGGAAGCAATACCTTCTTTTGTGCAACCTTATTTCTGTTGTGGTTTTACAGGAACTCTTGACTGTTGACCAATGCTTTCTGGAAATCAGACAAGCCCACAGCCCAAAGGTTTGCCTATGCAGGTAAATTGCCAGCAGCAAACTAAGACGTGAAATGATGTTTGTTATGTGAAATGATTTTGCACTGCAACCCCATGTGGACACTGAGAGGGCACACTAAGGGTTCCTTTGTGTGAAGTGGCTTCCTCAACCGCATGTTAAAGTGCTCACGCAGGGAACAGCCAGCACGGTGTGAATTCATATGGTAGCTTGTAAATTCACACCCTACCTTCTTTGTATAAGCAAACCAATAGTCAAGGCTTTGCATTCATTCTGCTGGCATAAACCTGAATGAATAGATGAACCTTACACCTTGCCCTGAAGGCAAACACATTTGGGCAAATGTGATGCGTAATGGAGGGAATGCTGTCAGGAGCCAGGGCACCCCAGTAGATGATCTTGGGAGATTTAGTAAAAGTGCTTCAGTAGACGTACTTCAGAAATTCTCTATGGCCATGAGGGCGAGAGGACATTCTCACTGTCAGAGGGACAAGTTCACCTAGTACTCTGGAAGAAAATGCTCATGACTTGAAATACAGTTTCTTGCCCTGTGTGTCCTTCCTTTCCGAATGGTTTTGAAGGGAATCTTGTTGAATAGCAGATTTCTCTAACATTTTAGGCAGAATGAATACTAATTATTTATTATCTTTGGCAGTGAATGTTATAGGAGTGCAGCTGAGCTCAGACATGCCAAGACTCATGTAGCTGAAAATGAGACTTTCTCACAGCAACCCCTGAACTGTTCCTAAAAGTCTCCCTCTCTAATGAATATTCCTCAAGGTTTTTTAATGAGACATTTAAAATAATTTTTCAGGTGCTTTGAACTGTCCTTCCAAAATGCCACTCCTTGACAGCCCTCTAAGACAGAGTCATCCAGTGCTGAGCTGATTCCCATCTGATGTAAAGTAGCAACAGTGATCTCATCTGCTCAGGTTTCACTGAAGGTCAAAAGCAGTCTAAAGATCAGGGGGACCCTGCCTGAGAGGCATGAGCATCTCCCTTTTCTCCTGCCTCTGTTACTGTTGTGGGAATATACACAGAGCTGTCTTTCATGGTTTTATTAGATTCTTATGTAAAAAGAGCATGTTTTTACAAACACACATGAGCCATCAGGTTGTTTTTCAAACCTCTGTTATGTTATGGTCTCAGGAATCCATTTGCAGAATGTGATGTTACCTAAGCATAAATATTTACTGTGAAGTATTTATTGTTGTTTACCAGTCTAAGAAATTGCATGCACCTAAAAAGCCACTCAGTTTTCAATGACTGGAGCTACAGCAGTTTTATTAGAAGTATTTTCTTGTGGTTTGATCTGAAAGATTAAGAGAGGTATGAGAAAAGCATAGTGACTAAAATCCTTTCCCTGCATCCCTGAAAATAAGCCCACAAAAGGGAAGTGGTGCTTATTGCAGACTGGGGAAGTGATGAGCATGAACTAGCTACTCTGATAGTGGATTCAGAGTGCTACTGTAGGTTTCAAAATGGGCAGAGCAGAAGAGCTGCTGAGGCCTGTGTATATGGTTACTTTCTCATATCAAAGGCCTCATCTTCAATGTTATAGTTAGCCGCATGAGCCAGAATAATTCTGGCACAAATGTATGCTTTTATTTTTTTGCAATCACAGCTTCATTTTGTGGTTTTCATTTTCTAACTCTGGAACTGGATATCTCATCTGAGGAAGTTTTAGTTAATTTCTGTGCTCATGAGGCAAACTTGGGAAAATACATCGTACTTTTCCGAGATATTGTTCATGATGGATTGAGTTCTGTGGAGACTTCTCTTGCTTCCTCCTTCTGATAGAGATATGTCTTAAATTGCTGACTTAAATTGCTGTCTTATATTGACTGATTAGATCACTAGCAGTCATATAGAAGTGATCAAACCAGGACCAGAGAATCAGCATAAACCGAACCATCACGCACTTGCTGAACATGGTGTAAAGGAAAACACCATGGACTGCCATAGTTGTTCATCATTGGGCTGAGTTCTGCTCATTTTATGCACCTGAGAATTTATGGCTAATATTGGACTCTGGCCTGTGTGCTGCACAGAGAAAAGCCACACTATATTAGTAGATGCTAAACAAAACAGTCACCTTGGTGATGGCTTGCCAGAACTGAAAGGCCTCCCTGATCCCCAGGCTGACTTCTAAAACTTCTAGTGCTACCTGCTCCAGAGATGTGTTCTATATGTTTCAAAGACAGGTATAGGTATTATGTTAGCATTTGTCAACATATGCTGGCAATAAACTCAGAGTTACGTAAGTTTGGGGCACTGACCCCTTAAGGGCTGTATTTCCACTATGCCCTGAGCATGGGATGTAGGAATTTATGACTGTCTGCAGATATGTTTCCCCACAAGGATCTACCAACAATGCTGCTGTATTATGTGAAGAGTGCAGAACAGAAGTCCTTTGCTCTTAGTAACTGCAGTATATGTGACAATTTCTGTTCTAACCTTTTGTTCTCTATCTCGTACCATCACATTCNAGATATCTAGATATGCGAGATAACACAATCCAAGCTTAGGTTCTGTCTTTGGGACATCTCTTCAAATCTGAATTACTTATGCAGTGCCTGTGCTTCGCACAACCTGCAGCCCAGTTCTCCTCCTTGTCCTTGCTTTGCATGCTTGTGTTGGGGAGGTCTGAGGTAGTTTTAAATCAGAGCACAAGCAGTAAGAAGCTGCTTTTTCTGTTGTGTTTTGGCATCTGGCAAATGTGAGCTCTGGTATGCTGCAGACAGCCCTGGATATGACAACAGAGTTCATGGGAACTTCAGGGACCCTTGCAATCACTTCTCTGGTTTGACCTTTGTGAATGAGCAGGTTGTGCCTGACAGTTACATTAAGAAAGGACCTAAGCTTTAAGGGGTTTGTATTCCAGGTTAGTTTTACGTAATACTTACTACCTACTTAAATTTTTTTCTGTGCTATTAAATATTACTGTTTAACTGCTTAATATGTGAGTTAGTCAATAAAATAATTTACTACATCAAAACAGCCAGAGGCAAGCCTAACATGGCTAAACACCTGGCCAAGGCCTTCACAGAGGCTGGCCCAGGGGACACATTTCAGTGAGAAAAGAAGCACTGGGCTGAAATGCCAGTATTATCCCTCAATCATTCTGTGAATACCACAGCATTTGTAACTGGTAGCTGGGTGACCATGGGGTACCTGAGAAGGGATATCACTTTTAGCATGTGAAGTATTCATACATTCTAAATATTGTATTGTTGAACTCCTCGGGTATAGCAACAGAGTGCAGACATATTGAACCCATTAGCTATGTGCAAATGGTTTAAACAGATAATAGTCCAGTTCAATATTATTTTTAAAGAAAGATGAAGTAATGTAATGCAATTATAGGAGCCTGAAATATGACTGATTTATTGAGAGACACCATATTTGGCTTCAGTGACACAGCTGAAGAAAACTTGGAAGTAAGAAACACAACAGGGACACTTCTGGTTTGAAAAATCACTTAATGTTAACTGCAGGTTTTGGAAATACTGGCACAACTTCTGTTTTATTCAAACATATGTGACTTAGTTAATTATCTATAGGCAGAATCTGGTCTTATTTTTTTCAGCCTAGTGCACAGTTCTCAATTATATTGCTGGATGTGGAGTTAAAGTGAGAATTCCCATGTTTGTCTAAAGATTAAACTGACCCATATGAAAAAAGTTGAAAAGAGTGGGTTTGTTCTTTATCTTTTGGTCTCTTGAGCACTCTGGATTTTAACTGGAAAATAAATGAAAAAGGTGTAAAGTAACCTGAAAGAAAAGCTGCTCCTGTGACACATCCCACCACAGAGGTTTAGACCATGTTTTTGGATTACTTAGGCAAACTCAAACTACATTGTGTGCAGCATGCTCTTCCATAGAATTTTGAAGTCACTGAGAAATCATTGCAATGAACTAGATTGTCCCTGGGCTTATCAGCAACCTTCTGTTGTAAATAATTTGTTCTGTGTTAAGCTCATGCCTGTTAACTAAAATTTGTATAGACTTAGAAATTGCTGCTAAAAGCTGAACTTTTCCTTTTCCTTCTAGGCATTTTTGATAAGATTAAAAACTTCATAACCAAGAAGAGATGTGTGTTAGTTTGAGATTAATTGACATTTTGTTGGGCAGGAAATAGCCACCCCTGGAAGTGAGGTGTGCCTGTGAATTTCCCATGAGCCCAGTCCAACACCAATTGTGGGCCAGTTTTAAAGACAGACAGGGAAATGAGCCAATCAAAAGTGAAATGCATCTCAGTAGGATATACATTTGGCGCAGGAGTGCCCAGGATTTGCTCTCTTTTCCTTCTGGCCTTGAACAGGTACAGACATGCTATGCCCTTGGCCCGGCTTCCTCCCCCCACGACCACGGAGGCCTGCGGGAGGGGGAGGCTGGGCCGGGCTGTGCCGGGATCCCCTCCTGAGGGAGCTGTCCTGGCAGGTGGTGGGGAGGATGGAAAGGAAGAGCTTGCCCTTGCCTGGTTCCCCCCTCCATGTCCTGTGGGGGGTTGGGTCGTGCCAGGCCAGGAGAGAGAGCCCCTCCGGAAGGAACTGTCCCGGCAGGGAGTGGGGGGAACGGAGGGACGGGCTGGTCCCAGCCTGACAGAGGAGAAGAATTTTCCCCCCTCCCCAGCTTGCTGAGAATTTTAGACTCCCTCTCCTGCAGTCCAGCACTGAGCCAAGCTCAGCAGCTCAAGGACTCCTTATCGGAAGAGCTGATAAGCTGCAGGAACCACTGGCAGAAGTCCCAGAAAATGAGGTTTTAACTCTTTTTAGCCCAGATGGACCTTTTTAAGGCATGCATCCTACTCAACTGAAAGGGGAGCAGCTCAAAGGAGATAAAAGATGGGACCTGAGACCTGATGTCAAGGAAAAGACAGGAAAGAATTCAAAGTGGGATGAAAGAGTGAAGGAGTGGGCCAGGTTGGCATGGACTTCTCTTGCAAAATCATAGAGAATGGACTAGATGCTTCTATAACATGTACCATGCTTTTTAGGAAGATGTCCTGGTCTTTTAGGGGGTGCTAATGAAGCACTGAATTTTGATGTCCCCAGCCCCAGGGATGACCAGAGATGGGGAATGCTGAAGCATTGATTTAATGATATCCCCGGCCCCAGGGATGAGAGATAACTGTTCCTTGGGATGAAGATGGAGCTGATGAGGAGAGTTTTTGTTTTGGACTAGAAAAAAAGACATTCTTAAACTGCAGCCTAAAAGGTAATATGGCCCGTGGGCAGTTGTGAGAGGACTGTCCCATGGGGGGTGATGCTTCGCAATGGCAAATCTGCGGGTGAGTCATTTGTGAAGTGTGCGGCCACAAGAGGACTGGTATTCTTGTGGGGAATCTATGGCAAAGCAGGAGAGACCTGCTCTTCCTGATGGATTAGGGAAATGATTGTTCAAGGGGTGGATTGACTGAAAATCCTAGGTTTTGTCTTTTCATGTAGTCAGTGGGAGAGTGAACAGCTGGTACGGGGAGGATGGATGTTTTGAAAGTTTCATCCTAGTTTCTGTTTTTTCTTCCTTTTAGTGTTAATTAATAAAGTTTCTTTTCTATACTTTAAGTTCGGGTAGTTGTGCTCCATTTTTAGTCCTATGTCACAGCAGAAATTGAAAAAAATATATTTTCGTGGGTGCACTGGCCCTTGGCTAGTGTCAAACCATGACAGATGGTATTTTCATTTCCCTTTCTCTGAAGCCCAAGGGTTAAGACAGCAAGTTGTATTTTGTAGGTCTGGGTTAAGGATATTTTTGTCATTGGTTGAAAGTGTGAATTTGAAGGACTCTCCTGTACCATGAGGGTAAGCCTGAAAGATAAGGCCATATTAACATGTTAAAATACATTTGAGGGGCAATATAATGTGTTTTACTAGCCCTTTGTATTATATTATTATATACATTATACAATGTATATAATAATATAAAGAGGTAATAAAATAATTTTCCACCATTTCTGCTGGAAAATTATATACCTTTGCTGGTTAGTGTTTTAGTGGTAATTTTAAAGTCCTCATAGAATGCTCTGTGACACAGTGTTTAGTGTGGTCTGTTGAGGATTGTGGGTTTAGGAGTGAGGAACAAAATTTAGATATTTTGTTTCTTTGGAGAATACTCTAATTAAAGAAAAATAGGTATATATCATCACACCATCTGTTCACTTCTTTTTTTGTTCAGTTAAAACCTTTAAGCAAGTCACCTGAAAATACTGTTAATTATTTGAGATTTGTCTTTTTATTCTATTTTAAATTTCTGCTCCAGGCAAATGAAATTGTGGATAGAATAACGGAGGGAGTTTGTGAGGTAAATCCTGTGAGTTCCCTATGCAGTCTGATATCAGATGCTCAAAACAGTCATGAAGTTTTTTGATATGTCTGCAGTGCAATTAGAGAGACAAGCAGGTTTTCTGGGTATTTTCTGAGATGTTTGCTGTGAACTGAAATCTGTGCTACCAATAGTCTATCCTGTCTATGGCAACTGATCCAGAAATCACCCTGTCTGCTATGACAGAGCCATGCCTTCCTAGGCTGAAAAGCATCAGTCACTTGCCAGATTTTTAAAGGACTTTGTGTATGTCTTTCAAGCCTACTACTTACTTCCTTCTTAAAAAGCCTTGTGTTGACTAAATGCATTTGTAAATTTATCTAGTTGGATCACTCCTATTACTTTCTATCCCTCCAGGTCAGCTAAGGCAGTGTGGTAAAGGCTCAGGTGCCCTGGGCTGTTTCTATATTCAGAGGAGAATGATAATCTCAAGAGCCTTTCTATTGGGGGTATAAGTGTGTCTTCTGGCTTAGATGCCGCTATTTGTTGTGTGTATTAAACAGGGTGACCCCAAAGCTCCTTGTTTTACTGTAAATAACACAAAACTGATGTACAGTCTCTCATTAAAGTCAGTTTAGGTGCTTCTCACATTAAAAAAAAGTGTTCAAATGCCAACAACTACAACCTGCCCTTCAGTTGAAGGGTGTAAGTGGGGCAGAATGTGGTGACAGTGGGTTTTAAAATATTGTCAGACCTCTTCTGGAAAAAATCTACAGCTGCCTGTAGAACCCATAGTCCCCTTTCATTCTACCCACTAATTATTTTTCTTCTCTCCAGCCATCTATTTTCCTTTCTGCCACTTCTTTAAAATTTTTAAAAAAATCAAAGTAGCCACATTTTTCAAATGATAAAAATCTGTGAGAAGAATTTGCTGCATTATTTCCTTTCTAATGGCTGTTATTCCACAACACCATACCCTGTTACTTAGGAAAGGTAGAAGAAAAGGGAAAAAGAAAACATGTGTGCAGAGGATATACCCAGAAATCAAAACCACGCCAAGTAAAATTGTTACAGCTGTTTCTGTTTTTATTGACTGTTTCTTTTGGATCCATTTCTCTGACAACTGCTGCTCATGTGAGCAGGAAGGCATGCAGCATGACATTGCTGTGGACTGTAGGGTCCTAGGGCCAGGACTAGGTGGAGAGGGGAGGGAAAGGAAGAGGGTGTGGTGGTGAGGACATTTATGTGGGGTACATCAAAGCACATCCTTGTAATATATTACAGTAACCCAGGAAATTCAGTGCAGATGCACTGAATAACCTCATGGCAATCTGGGGTTTGCAAGAGTGTTAAAGCAGCAGCAGCTGTCATGGTACTTGATTTTTCAAATTTCAGCGAGCCACTTCTCCCCCTGCTCCCTCACACAAATCCGGTGTCTTTATTTGAGTTTCCTCCTCTGAGCAGCCTCACTACACAGTTAGTCATGCAAACGAAAGCTAAGCGTGCTACAAATGAGTTATGTTGGGCCTCTTGTAAGCTGGGAAGGAGCAAAGAGTGACTGTTATAGCCTTTTTTTATTTGCTTGGATATGCCATTAAAGGGGCTGTTTAAACATGGAAATGGTGAATTAGGTGATTCTATATTTGCAGGGAAATAGCAAGAGAGAGATTTTTCCATGTGAGTAGATATTATTCTTTTCTATGGGCAATACAAAGTATCCGCCTCCTTTCATGGAATCACTGGATGGAAGCTGGAAGATGGGCAGTGTAATTTCAGATGCTCAACTCAGTTCATTGACCAAAGAGGGAAAATACCACTGTTACAACTAGCTTTCTTTAGTAAATGGTCATTTTGAAAGACCTAGATCTTGATATTTTTTTTGTTCTATATGCAAAATGCACATATACTCATTCCATTCATATAAATGGTTTGGAATGTACACAGAACCTTAATACATCTTACGCAGCAATTATGATGTTAGATCTCATGGATGCATGTGTCAGTGACTTGTGTCAACTTTAAGGCTGTCTTTAAAAACAAAACAAAACAGCAACGTTAAGCTTTTATTTTACTAACTAATGTAAAAACCCAAACCAGCAAATGAGGAAAATTAGAAACAGCATCTTGTGATGTACATTAATTTGAGATGAAAATAAAAGAGTAGTATTATAAATAAATACTTTTTATTTTATTAAGCATTAGCTTTTACTCAGCAATTTGTACTGAAACTCTTTCTCCCATCTGTCCTTGGTTTTCATCCATATGTGGAGCCTTGGTGTGTCCCTGATATTTGTCAATTTGTCAAAGCTTTGGCACAAGGTGGAGGAAAATAGACCAAAAACTAGAATCTTCAGTCAGAACACGCTGAAATCATGTGGATTGGATTCAACTCCCAGAGTCAGTCATAATGTCTTCAGCTTTTGTTTAGAAATTAAACTCAGAACTGAAGACTATGTACTTCCAAGGATCACTGCAGCTTTAGCTAAAATGAAGACCAGAACCACAGGCCCATTTTGAAATAAGTCATACTTGATACAAAAGTGAAGAATTGACAAAAACCACTGCTAACAAAAGCAGCATCTAAATGCGAAAATCAATTCAGTCACACTGTGACAACACCAGTTCAGAGTGGTACAAAAATGTATGCTTTTCACGTGCAGACCATACCAGTTGAGCTTTAAACAGGCACTGATTTTGGAAAAGGGATCTATACATATAAAGCTAGTTTTTCCAAAAATACGTTTGTTTGTGTGTACAAATTTTTTGCTTAGCAAAACACTCTATAACATGCAGCTGTGTGTTTTTACCTGTGTCTGTTTACCTGTGTTTCTTCTCTGCGACTTTTATTTGTAGACAGTTTGTTACTAACGAGTCAGCCTGAAAAACTGGTGCTTCATGAGCAATACAGCTGCGAAGTGAAATGCCTGCAAGTCCCTGTACCCAATGTAAGTGCCCAGAGCAAAACCCTAAGACAACACATGCATTCTTTTAAAAACTGGGAGCAGAACTAAGCTGTGAAAGCAACTTGTGATGCATCTTTTGTGGCTATGCATTTCCAGGCCATTGCCTTATTTGCTGAATGTTCTCCATATAGTTGATTGAAAAAAAGTAGGTGGAGCATAATAGGAAAAAATATTTTTAAAATGAGATTTCTGTCAATTCTTGGCTATGGATGATACAGAAATACCAGTATAAAAGGGATTTTATCAGAATTTGGAGATGTTAGTTTTAGGTTATAGAGAAATGTTTGAATAAACAAGTGAAAAGTTTGAATAAACAAACCAAATCCCCATCAGACATAAAATAACTACATCTTCTGAAGTTATTCTTGACAAAAAAACTGCTTGACAGTCATTGAGCTAACTTTCAAGTTACCTTTATATAAACTGAATTTGATTGTTCATTCCTGGCAATAAATGCCTGCAGCTCTGGAGATCCTTGAAATGATAAGATAAAAATATTTGAACTATGAGGATAAACTATAAATGAGTATGTATGAGAATCTGACGTCTTTCCTTCATTCACTCTTGGACTTGTTGGGACAAAATGTTTTCCTACATACACTCTGCAAATCCAAAGCCCACTGCCACTGGCTGGCAAGCACTTACAGCGTTTTCTGTTGATCAGCAAAAACCTGTCTCTGGATTCTCTTGTCTGGTTTGTGAATAAGACTAATGTCCAAAAGTGATAAAAAAGAAACAAACCTTAAAAGAGATTGTTTTGTTCTTTGGTTGGAAAAGAATTTAAAACAAGGAAAACCTTTGGTTACTCAGTGATGTTGGGGCTCTCACGCTTGTCTTTCTCATTCTGAGTTTTCATTTCTCCCCAGAATATTCCAGGAAAATAATTTCTGCTGCTCTTACAAATTCTGGAATTTTAATAATTCAGCCGAAGATTTTTCTTTTCTGACTGATTTTTCAGTATTCCTCCCAGATTCTTATGACTTAGATTTTGATCTTCAGAATACTGTTATTTCCTTGCTTGCTATTTTTTTCCTAAGTTCCTTATGTTTCTAGCTTGCAGTGAGTTACATATGACCTCTGCCTACCCTTGACTGAGTCACTTGGAGTGTTCCTATTTGAATCTTTGCTGCTGTTGAGGATGTGACAATTTTATGCCATTGGTGTGACTCACAAAATTAACTAAACCAACCTTGTGTTCAATAAATTAGGAATGAGACTCTTGTGAAGTGGGTGAGCATCTCAGACAGTCTCATCTTAATAGAAATGAAATTCTCATGCCCAAATACCTAGAAGAATCTGAGGTCTGATGCTTAGCTTGCACCCTTTGGTTATTCTCTTCTCAAATCTTTTGTTGCAGGTAAATAAAAGACTTTCTGAGAAAGAGAAAAATCTTCTCTTTGCTGCTTTCTGGGTCAGATAGCATTTTAAGGGAGCTAAGGCAGCTTAATGGGTACAAAACAACAGACATTGTTGGCGGGGAAAAATGACAGGAGTCTGATAGGGTTGTATTAGAGTTTGTGGGAAGAACCAAGTTGAAGATGTCAAATAAGCAGACTATGTTCTACCTGGAAAACACCAATGCAGGATTTTTGAGAGATTAAAGCCAGTCTCTATACCTACTTTCACTGAAATTATGTGGATCCCTGTTAGGGAAAGAAGTTGTCAATTTCTGTCGTGGAGGTGGAAAATGAGGGATCAATGAAGGCAGGGACTGACTCTGCATGTGGTAGGCTGGTTTCTTTGATCACGTAAACTAGTATCTCTGGTGCACAAACTTCATAAGCATATCTATTTGATTATTTCTTTATTAAATCAAAACTGACTATGGGGCAAGATATTTCTTAGTGCCTAATGGTTAAATGTTCCTGATTTGCCATGACACATGGATGCCTACATTCAACTGTTGCTGCCTGTTCAAAGTCCATTCCCTACAGTACATTAGTTTCCATGGGAAAGGGGGAAAAAACAATCTACAAATTTTAATAAATTTTCACAAACTCTGGACACTTACTTACATTCTTGTTGCCTTTTTATTTTTTTCCCTATAGGAATTGTCTGTCTTTGATATAAAGTCAGATAGTCTGTATTTTGGGATTGCCTTAACAGCAACTCTGGGTACCTCCTACTTCATGAGCTCTGCAAAGTCACTGCAATCGTGACAAGATTGAGCAAGGTTAACAATAAACCTGACCTTCATCAGATTTGTGTTTTACATTCTTGAATCTTCATTGCCAAGAAAATTGCCTCAGCAACTCTTGGGTGAAAACTGCAAACAGAATATGTTAGATCTGGTTACTCCTCTGTGTCAGAAAAATAAAATTAAAAAAAATTCAGTTTGTCTGGGTTTTTATTTTATAGTTCAAACAACATAGCTAATATGCTTATGGATTAGTCTTGTGGGCTAAACACTTAAAAGTTGGCTTCAGATTAGCTGAGGAATAGCTATGATTGTTTAGATGGAAAAAATACTTTGATCAAGCTGGAGGATCAGTGCACAGAAAGTATAAGCCACAAAGAGAAGCAGAGAGAATCATGACTGATGCTATTCAATCAATAAAGCCCAAATTTGGGATGAAGTAAGCCAAACAGAGTTAGAAATATTAAGGTAAGGGTGTAATTTAATTAGAGTAGCATACTTGTGTTCTAGAATGAAAGTAGGTCAATTTTCCTTGAAGGTCTCTGTAAGTTTGTGATTCTACCTTACAGGGTTTGTTTATTTATTTTTCACCCCCTTCTTAAGGCCACTCTCCTTTAGAACATAGTCACAGCTTTTACTGCTGCCTTTTATAGCATGTTCCACAAGTTAACCCTTTAAAAGCACGTATTTTTTCAGCCAGCCTCAGGCTACAGAATCTCAAAGCTACAGTGGAATTATTCAAATCAGAAAGGCTTAAAACCTCTCTAACAAATTAGGTAAAAGAAGCCTGACATTTAATTTATTAAAATAAGAAATGGGGAATGGTAATAATGATTTATGTTCTTTTTTTTTTTTTTCTTCCTCCAGTTTGTTAATATAGATCAAGTTCTAAAATTGAATTAATTTCTGGCACTCCCCACACTCATGTATTCCACAGTCTCATAGCCAGACAATGACAGGAGAATAAAATAATCCAGATGCCTTCAGTTCATGAAGAAAAGGGTGAATGTTCTCTTTTACGTTTACAACTAACTGTATATGAATAAGATCAATTTTCTCTAAAAATAAGGTCTTGAAGCTTTTTAGTTAAGGTTGTATTTAAAATCTGAAGGTAATGTCATGGGGCTTGCCAATGCCTCTAAGAATGCCAGTAAGTAGCTAGTAGGGGCATAATATTTTGTTGTGTGTTTTTGTGCAACTTTTAGGTGTGAAGACTGTTAAAGAAACAAATGTAATTAAAATCAACATTTTCCTTCACTTCAAATCAATACGCATACACTTTCCCAAACTTCTGGGTAACAAAAATTATTTACCTGTGTTTATTGGTATGTGATTTAGGTGGACCAGCTCATTTTTTCTTCTAGAGTTTCTCTTTAACATTAGTGTACAAGAGGAGAAAAATGAGAGTGGAGCTGAGCTGAAACTTTTTTTTTTTTTAAAGTTTTTTTTTGTTTAGTTTGTTGGGGGTTTATTTGTTTTGTTTTTTTCTTTATTGTTTGGAGGTCTCAGAACAAGTATTTATTGTCTCTGGCTGCCTCCAGGAAGTAAAGATGCTGGAGGGCCCTCTGTCAGCTTGCTGTGACCTCCTGTGCAGGGGGATGCAGAGGAATGCATTGCAGAGGTGCCTCCTTTGGCTGCTCAGAGTAAGGTCATTTTTTTGAATACACGCTGGACCTGGGGCTGTTTTTGCTGCTGTGTTCCCTTGTGCTAAGAAGCCCTCTTAGCCCAGACCTTCTACTGATGTCTTCTCCATAGCAAGGTGATTATGAACTCTGCTCTTTCACAGGTCAAAAGCAATTCTATGAATTTGCCTTATTTAGCATGTGAGCAACATGTTAATTTGAGCATTTTGACTTATTCAACATCTATGACACATCATACCAATAAGCCAATATCAAATTTGTTCTGCATTGTGGTTTCTAGTACACAGAACGCTTTCCATGGCACTCATGGATCAGCAGTTGTTTATCAGCCTGTCTGGTGCTGGAAGGACAGATGGGTTTTTCTGATTTATTACAGCTGTCTGAAGCAGATCTCAACAGTACTTTTTCTGTGTTTGTGTGCACATGTAAGAGAAGTGGGCATAGAAGAGAGAGGTGACTACAGTCATCTTTCATGCATTTGTACAGGAATGGAATATTTCCTGACAACTCCAGTTACCATCTGAATTGGGTTTATTCTTGCTGTTAAACTTTTGATATACTGTTTTATGCAGAAAACATGTTGCTCTGCATTTCTAAATCAGTTTGCAGGTGTGATATAAAATTCTTTTGGGGGCATTTTAAGGTAAAAGTGTTTTATTTTGTTGCAAGACTCAACTCACAGTGATAAAAATGGACAGTCATACCACAGGAATAGCTGTGTTACAGCATTCCTCCATGACATTAGATTATGCTGAACTCCAAGCCATAACTTATATCACACCTAAAGTCATAAAGTGTAGAGACAAATTGCTTCATAGAGGCAAAACCTTTGTTACTGGATTTTTTGTCTTTCATCTTACTGTTCTCTTTGCCATATGTGGTCTGTGAAATAATATCTAGGATTGCTATTTGAAAATGTTTCAGTTGGCTTGGATCGAGAAACCTCCACTCTCATCTATTGTAACCAAATTTCTAAAATAAATTATAGCCCTGTGGAGCCACAAGTGGAGAAAACAGCAGGCTTTAGATGATATTTTGATAGTTAAAGGGCCTATTGCTGTTGTATTACTTGCGCTGCTGATTATTTCTGTTTCTTTATTTACAACTATATAATTGTTAGCTTTGCAAAGGAGAACCTGCCTCAGGTGAAAAAATAACGATTCTTAGTTAAGGCTGGACCCAGAAGGAGTGAGAAGTTCTCAGAGGGAACATAACCACATTTTGTGCTATACTTTAGTGGCCCACACATCCAATCGAGCATGCAGACAAACGGAGCTAAATACAGTGCTTAAACGTGCATATTAAACCCTTGCCAGAAGCTACAGTTATTAAATAATACCAGGATCTCCCCCCAGTCTTCTACTAAAACAGTTGGAGCTGACTACCAGGCTCATGCTTTCTGGGCAGATTATTTCAATCCTTGGAGAAAAGGAGAGCCACTCTAAGAAGTTAATACCTCGGGGCCAGTATATTGGAACGCTTCATTTGATCTTCTGTGACATGTATGACAGTATCTTATTTTCAAGCTGCAGAAGTTGTGTCCATGGGTTATGCTACAATCAACATACATAAATAAGGCTCCAAGTAAGAAAGGCAGAGTGGTGGGATATTGGAATGGGTGGCAAATGTTATCTGAAGCTCTTACTTGAATCCCACTATTAAAAACATGCTGACAAAGCTCTCTGGGATAACTGTGGTACATTAGTGGCTTATTTGCTCTGTTTGGCTGAGTGGATGATAATTGTCAGCACGGGAAAGTTGTCAGCAATCACAGTGTTTTAAGCCTCTCTGGCCAGACGGGTAAAGGGACAGCTCACTGAAATCACAGTCTTCTTTATTGATTAATCATGTCCCACAATCCATCAGCATGAATGGCATTCATTTTGTTGTGACTCTTGTATGGAAAATAAACTTTTACCACCAAGAGCCCCTGAAAAAACTGTTGTATAAGCCCAGTGATCGACCAAATAAAAAAGATGGAAATGTAGAAAGAAGAAGCTTCTTTCATAATCCACGTCGCTGTTAGGAGTTTTTATTAACAATTGCTGCAGGTGCTAGAGCTAGGCTGGAGAATGGCTGCTGCACAACAGGTTACTCAAATTGAGATACAGAGCCAGACTGGGGCAATGTTTTGCTAATCTTTGACTGCCTTGGACATCTGGTCCTTCTGGAGAAGGATATTACCACACATTTTGTATCAGTGAGACAGATCTGCTGTTGATTCCAATTACAACACTGTGTTTGAAAAAGCATTTAAAAGCAGCATCTACTTCTCCCTGTTCCTTCAGCTCTCTAAATCTTTCTGATACTGTTGGCTCTGAAATACTTTGAATGGGAAAATAAGAAATAGCNAACTAATAGAGCTGTGATTCTGTTTTCTTGGCAGTACAGCCGCTGATTTGAGCTGAAATGAGAAAATTGGGACTGCTAGGGCAAATGTCAACAAGCATCTGCAATCCATGATGAAGATTTCTTATCAGTAATGAGGACTAGATACTCCTGGCCAATTCTTCACTGAAACAAATACAATACCAAGATGGACATTACTTCTAATAGCTGGTGTTCTTTACTAATCTTTAATCCAGAGAAAGGTTCCTGTTTCTAGGAAGGAAAGCCTTTCCCATGCTGCTTTTCTGCCTTTCCTTGTGCAGTGTAGAAAATAATTTCTGTATTTAAAGACTGGAAATCATGGGATATTTGCCAGCTCTGTTATGGCCTCTAGGACCTCGGGAAAATAATTTTCTTCAGTTATTTTTTTGTGAAGTATATGCAAAGGCACCTCTCCTTTCCATGCTCCTTGGGAGACTTGATTGATAATTGTAATGGGCTTTCTCAACTAGAATGCAAGGAAGAACAGAGTTATTACAGTGATGCCTGTTCATGGGTCCGTGTAACCTTCTCTTCCAGGGAGAAAAAAAAGTATACTGCTATATCTTAGCCCTTCTTTGATCACTGTGCTCACGTTATGCTGATTTAAAATGTGCAGGCCTGCCTTCATTGGAAAGGAGGAGAATTTTCAGCTGTTCATCAGAAAAACCCCTCTGTAGAATGGATTTTTGAAAGTGCTAAACATCACTGGCTTTGTTTCTACTGGGAAGTTGAAGGTTGACAGAGCTACTGGTAAGAAGTGGCAAAGCTCCACTACAATCAATGGTACAAGAGAAAATTGGGTGCAAACTTGGTCCAAAGCTCTCAAGTGTTGTATCATCAAAATAAAAACAGGAACACAGAATAAGAAAAATATATGTAAAAAATTATTAAAAGACCTCCAGAAAGAGATATGTTTTTATTGGATAATATATCATTACACCATTACATTGCTGACATAATAATAAATCAATGAAAGGAACATTAAATATTTTTAAATGAATAATGTAGTAACATATCATGTAGCTTTAAAGTGTACTGACCTGGATATATCAAGTCTAAGCAATAATTTCTTGGCTCTTGTGAGATCATTGCTTGACTCTGAAATTTGAAAAATTTCATGAGTGTGTGGAAACAAGAATGAAGTCCCCTCCATCTTAATTAGAAAAGGATAGACCAAACATCCAAGGCATACTTTCTTGTTTGCTGTTGACTCACTTAGATTGGTATGATATAGTCCTGGGGCAGTATTTTATGATAGCCTATTTTGCTGCCTTTTGTATTATATTTCTTTTGCCTTTTTCCTGACAATATTATAGGGTTAATCATGCTTACAAAACTGTTAAATTCATTCTGTTTGAGGAATGAGGTGAGCAAAACATTCAGATAAATAACATTTAACACAGGCTTTATAAAAGCCAGAGGTGTGAATAAAATTTTAAATCCTTTTAGTCAGCTATTCTTCTAATTACTTTTTATTTCTCCTTTGCTGGAAGAGCTTTCAGGCTGTCCTAGGTTACAATGTAAAAATATGCCAGAGGGTCTCTATTCTATCTCCATCTTCATGAACTGTTAAAACCAGGAGGGGCAGTGTTTTCCTTGCCTCCTCACCCGGACTATCTCCTGTTAATGGGCCATCAATGCCTTGCCCCATGAGTCATAGATAACTCACTCTGGGAGCCATTTCTGTTTAATGGGCCATTAAGGACCCACCACAGGACTCATAGAATAACATCAGCTCTGCCTAGGGGGAGGAGCCAAGCATTCCCACCTAAATATAATCTGGGAGTTCAGGCAAAACAGGCATCTGTCTTCTACTGAATTCCCAGAGGAGCAGCCTTCTTCCCCACTGGATTCCCAGAGGAAGGACCAGACCCTTCAAAATCATCACTGGACCATTGGAGGAAAACTCTGCCCTTTTACAAGATCTCTGCTTCAACAGAACCATCTGTCACTCCAGGAGGACTACTGGAGCCACCATTCAAACTGGACTGCTACCAACACCCTGCCTGACAGGGTGTCAGGTTGTATTCTAACTGTCAGGTTTTGGTTTTTTTGTTTAATACTGCATCTTGTTGTAATTTTCCTATTAGGTTGTAGTTTGTTGGGTTTTTTTCACTTTATTTTGTTTATACATATTAAAGAACTGTTATTCCTATCCTCATATCTTTGCTTGAGAGCCCCTTTAATTTTGGAAATTATAATAATTTGGAGGGAGGGGGTTTACATTTTCTATTCCAAGAGAAGCTCCTGCCTTCCTTGGCAGGCACCTGTCTTTCAAAACCAAGACACAGGCTGTGTACAATGAGCATGTGAGTCTTTATTTCACATTAATGTGTTCAATAAAATAAAATTATATAGTTGAGTAATATGGATTACAAACTAATTTATATAAACATTGAGTGTTTCAGAGCACTGGGAAACTTCTTTGTCTTGGTCTGTATGACTGCATTTCAGTAGACATGAAATATACTTGGTTGTTACGGCCAGGTTTTTAATTTTAAGAAACACTGATAGGGAAGACAGTGATTGACAATTGGTTCTGCTGTGTTCCTCTTTCTTAGAATGAAGAAATAATTGCCTCAAATGATATATGTGACTGCTGTCTTTCCTATTTTGTTTACCAAGTTCCTGAGTCAGTAGTCTGAAATCCAGTAATGATCCTTCAGTGACAACAGTCATGTATGAGGAATTTTTTGAGATGAAAATATACATATAAATACAAAAAATTATTATTTATATTAAGTACAAGGTTGAGTCTCTGTACTTTGATGCCTGCTATGAACCTATAAGACATGCTGAACATTCGTGTCTCTATATCACCCTAAAATATAAATAATATGAAGCCAAAAGCTACAGTTATAATTTTGACATTGATGTATTGATGTCAGTGTGGTCAAGGTTTCTTGACAATTACTTATCAGTGGAATACGAATTGTGCTTAGGTTGTCAGTCAGGTTATTTGTCTTCAAAGATATGCACACATCCAGTACTTCACCTTTATTTAAAGACAGTATTTAGAAATGTTAATCCTGGGCCTTGAACCATGGAAGTAAATCAGAATGTTGGAGCTCCTGAGTTTCCAAGTAGAGTGTATTATTTTGACAAGAGGTCAATATTCAAATTTAGTAGTATTAGCAGAGCGATGATGAGAGCAAAACAGCTATTTGGGCTCAAAATAATAGACAGACTGATCGCCTTAATAACAATATGATTAATAATATTGTCTCTGCTAAGCTAGAACCCTGTTAAACATTCAGTTAAAAAGTTTTCCTGCTGCAGGGAAAATACACAGTATGATGGCCAAGACCCTTTTTATCCACTAGCAGCAATGCTTCCAGGTGAATTGCTGTGAGAGGAAATCTTTCAGGTGCTAGGGTAAGCTTTTCTTGAGTTCTGAACAAGCTGGGTATCTGCACTTTGCAGATGGAAACACAGAAAGAAGAGAAAGGAGGCAGGAACAAAATGCTGCAAGTGGCCACAGACTGGATAGTGGAGAGATGAGGGAAATGAGGGAGAAAAAAAATCTAAACCCAGTCTGTAGAAGTGTGGATTTAGTTTGAGTCCGTGACAAATTAGTTCCTGTGTATTGTATAGAAAATGACTGGAAGGAAGATACCTGTAAAAA
>VXBU01018769.1:118604-137828 GCA_013400315.1 Bombycilla garrulus | reverse complement strand
TTAAGTGATTCTTTCTTTGCTTTTCATTATGTTTTTGTTGTTTTGTATTGTTTTGGAGAAGGACTGTTGCCTTGAGTGTGGGTGGACAGATCTTACGAGATTTGAGTAGATTCATTTTGTGTTTTCTCTCATTTAAATGGCATAAGATGGAAGGAGTCATAGGGTATAAGTATGAAGAGAGAATGAAAGCTTTTATACATCTTTCTAGGAGCATAAATTGCCCTAAAATGGAGTTTAATATTTGATTCAGACAGGCAGACACTTGGAATAGTAAGCTGGATTGCAGCAATGTAGTTAACAATCTTAGAGGCTGGAGGGATGTATTTGGGGAAGTGTTGAAACATAAATCAGGCAGAGAATGATTTTGAGGAAAAGGAGATCTGGACTGAGCAAATCCAAACTTGCACAAACCTGTCAAAAATGTGTCTTATTGTCCAATGTATTATCCCCCTACGATTAATGTGAATTGGAAATACATTATCATTTGTGATATTCATGCATGCTGCAAATCCATTAAGAGCAAGCCTTATATGATTTATTTGTATTAATGTCATATTAAATGCTAAAAATTGAGCTGATGCTAAAGCAAAGGTGCAATCCAATAAAAACAAAGATAATTTGAGTTAAGACAGCCTCATATCAATTTTACTCACTCCCAGGATATTAACAAATGTAGTCCCTACACAGTGAATAACCCTGCACATGGTAGTAGATTGTTTTTCAGCTGTACAGCCAAAACAGGTAGGGACATTTTGGAATGGGAAAGTTCTCAGGGAATTTAGCTTTCTCCAAATGCACAATCAGAAATTAAATGATATTTTCCCCTGTATTTTTTTTTTGTTTAATCAGGTATTTTTGCAGATGACCACACAAATTTGAAACACTGGATTTTTAAAGTTGTCTTGAAACTTTTCTAAAATATGTCTTAATAACTGAGCTTGTAAAGCCACTTGTTTATGCAACATGCACTGCATTCCCAAGGGATCAAGCCTACACTTTCATACTGAACCTTCTTTTTAGATAACCAGCAAAACAAGGCAAAAGAGAAAGGCTGATCTGAAAACCTTGTGCAAATATTAATGAATTTGTTCTCACAAATCCCCTGAGAAGTATTACTGTCATTTCAGGCATTATTATAAATGCATATATGGCCCACACTGTATTTTTAAAGTTCCTTTTTTGTGGGATCTGACAACATCTTTGAAGAGACTATTTTCTATGTAATGATCCTTGCTCATTTCAAAAGTCACTTTTTTGTTCCCATTACAGAGGAAAATTACCTTTTTTGCTGTGAATTATAGAAGAATCAAAACTGTTGAAGGACTATGTGAAAGCCTCAGCTAAAAGGGAAGCTAGAAAATCAGGATATTAAGTCAGTTGATAGCTCCACAAGGCTGTAATACAACAAAGTATGAAGGTTTGTGTTTAAGCTAAAATGTAAAATCATTACTAAGCACTTTTGTTAAGCAGTTTAATTTATGAGGGAGCATAACTTTACAAAGCTATACTCTGTAAGACTCAAAATATGACAGCAGTTTTAGAATGAACAAAAGAAGTACTAAACCAGTAAATCCCCAGCCCAAAATATTCTGAATCCCACAGAAACATGGCTTTAGTGTGGCATCTCTGTGATTTATAGTGTATGATTATAATCCTTTGGAATAATTGGCACTGACTGCTGTAACATCTTAAAGCTATTCAGGCAGCACAGACAAATTGAGAAATTAAATCACAGCCTGTGCCCAAGATTTCACCCTATATATATATATATTTTAAGTGGAGTATCTCTTTGGAGATAGGTAATTCAATTGAGAAAAAGTTCTTTTAGGACATGACTTAGGGGCTTATTGAAAAGATTGAAGCTTTTCTTTGGTGTTAATTCTAATTATCTATAGAATCTCCCTGTGTCATCTCAGTCTTCATAAACACCTTTAAAGCAGATCTGGATATCTTTTTTGCTGCAATAAGACTCCCTCACTGAAACTTTATGGACAGGAGCCGAGCCTAAATAATAGCCCATAGGTGTATTAGAGAGCAATGAAGGTACATAGAAGTAAGGCTGAATGACACTTTATATGCCCTCAGACGTCTTGTCCTGCCTCTGGCTGCCTGATTGTGAGGGTAGGGACTCCTGAGCTTTATCCCCCAGACTTACACAAGTGTCTCAGATATCCCATGATGTGCAAGTGGCATTAGATGCCCGTATCTCAGCTGCTGGATGCCAGCCTTGGATGAACTGCTTACTAACATGATTGAGGGCAGTCTGCAAAGAAATTCTATATTCAAGATATAGAATTCAGGGAAAAATATCAGTGGAGGCAGAGATTCACGTGTCTGGCAGCAAGTGTGCCTGCTGCAAATGCTGTTGGGCCACTGTGGTTTATTTCTGTGCATTCTGTTACTTGTAGCAAGCTCCTAGGCACCAATAGTCACGTTATAGGGAATATGAATTATTGCTCCATCCATGGGGCATCTAACAGCACTATTAAAACAGTCTGTTTTCCAAGCCCCTTCAGGTCCAGAAGCAATTTAAGCTATTTTCGTATGGTCTGGAGCTCAATCTAATACAGTACACCAGAGGAAAGCAGGGCAGAGCTTGCATTGCACTCTAGGAGCTGAAGTCCTGGGCAGTGCTGGGCAGGGCTATGACACTCCCTAGAAAAGAGGTCTTGGTACAGTGAATTCCTCATTTACTGAAATCATCACCTTCCAGTGGCACAAAACCAGTAAAGATTTGAAATATATCCAAGGGGAGGGCTAATCAATTATTGTAGTTTAAAGAAAGTAATGAAAAAATGGGAGTAAAAAAACCAAAACAAAAACCAGAAAACCCCCTGCAAAATAAAAAACTGTAAAATAACACACTAAACAAAAATAATCTTGTATCAAAGGAGAAACAAACAGCTCAGGAATGAGTTTACATTAGCTGTAGTCAAGCAGTAATCCTTCTCAATGTGATGAGGCCACTTGAATGCTCCTTGCCCTAAAACTGATGACTAAGGCTTTCAAAATATCTCAAGCAGTAATACATTTGTAACTTCAAATTTATAGAAAGCTTCTGCTGTCCATCTTCGTGGAGAAGCAGTCAGGTGTTTGCCACTTCTGACAGAAGGCTCTCTACCCACTACCTCTGAGGAATAACCAAGGCCCTTTGGTTACGAAATGTCACATGCTCCTGGTGTGCAAGACAATGACAGTGTAGCAGCTCAACCACTATGCCTTGCTCACAGGATCGGGCCATCCTTGCTTTAAAGTGCTGGAAAATTCCTGAGTGGCTGTTTCTGCCAAGCAGACTTGCTGCTACTCTAGTGCAAAAAGAGCTTGTCCTGGATGTAATTAACTGGCTGCTATGGCCTCAGACAGAAGGGAACTCCTTCCCTGATTATAAACACAGCAAAAACAACTCCTTTGCAGTAGAGAGAATGCAAAACAGAGTCATGCTCTGCCAAACCACCACTGCTGTAAAGTCCAGATTGTTGCATAAATGGCAGTAAATCCTGAGCTGCTCCAACTGTCTGTGAGGCTATGGTAGTTCAGGATCTAGCTACAGACAATCCCTCCCTTTCCCACCCCTTTGGTCACTGATCAGAGCCAGAATGAGCATTGCTCTCTATTCACTTGGGCACTTATGCAGTTATGAAATTGCTGTTTGCTTGAAAATAACAAGCAGATTTTAACTTGAATATACAGCTTAAAATACAGGAAGCTTTCTGTATGAAGGAAAGCCACTGGGAAACGGGGTCTGGTTTTCACTTTGGAAAGGAACAAGTGGGCTGCCCAGCTCTGATCACATCTCTTAAACAGAAAGTGTGGGAGGGTGCTCCTACTCTTCTCTTTTCCTCTCCCTTTTTTTCTCCCTCTCCCTCTTCCTCTTTTGTATTGGATTTTTAAATTTATTTTTATTATTTTATTCTATTTCTGACAAGATGTTAAAAATGAAGCTGTCATCAGTCCAGGGTCAGCTCAGCATAAGGGCAGAGGTTGCTCCTTCCTCTTGCTCTACTTCCTTTCAGATCTGTTTTTATTGCTGAAGAAAATTTTCAAGGGTAGTGAAACCCTCATGCAGCACCTCTTGGCTCTGGATCTCAGATCTATAAAGGAAACTCCCTACATTTGGCTTGAATTTATTCATTGAAGGAAAGACAGTTATTACCTTCTTGGTGGTGATTTCACCTACACAAATTCTCTGGTGGTCACAGACCTTTTATAGCAAAATTTTAGTGATATAAGCATCCAGCTGATGTAGGAATATGTTGGGAGATTCAGTCTTTTACTAAAGAGCTATTCAAAGCTGCTTTGGTCTTTCTTGCTTGTATTTTATTTGCAGACAATATTGGAGTAGGATGTGGTAGTCACCAGTGAGACATCAATTGTGTTGCCTTTACTTCCTAATTAGTAGTCCAGCTGTGCAAATACTTGACTTTTTTGGTTTGTTTTTTTTTTTTTGTTTATGTTTTTGCTATGTTTTGTTATGTTTTTGCTAGTTTAATCAAGGATGGGGGGGACTGTACCAGGTAAAACATTTGGTTTTATTTTAATTTCCTGTTGAATAAAAATTAAAATGTTTTCAAAACCTTTTGAGACAAGAATCTTAGTATTCTGTTATGAAAATCTCAAAATGAATTGTTCTGGCTTTTAGAGAATGTTTTTTACTCTGAAAATCTGATGAGCTTGATGTGTGTTTGTGAAAAATTTTGGTAATATGAATTTATATATTTTTGGCAGGCAAAAAACAGCTGCAATGCTTTCTTGAACTCTATTTGCTCTTTTACACTGTACAATACATTAAAATAAATCCATTGCCCAATGCCTTCACTAAGAAATTGTATCAAATCTATTCCTACAATGGAATGTTTTTTTAAGCTTTTTCTCTCTTCCACCCTCTTTTTTTTTTTTCTTGATGGAACTATTTGAAAATGCAACTGCTAATATTTTCCAGGTTGGTACTAAAACTGAAACAGCTGGTTAAGAAGCACTCGGCTTGTTTTTGTGTTCATCCCTGCACTCTGTTACACAAGGCAGCTTGAGCAGCCAGTAGCTGAAAGCCTGACCACTTGCTGAGATCCATCTTTCATTTATTTTATCTCCTTGCCCGCGATTACGTCTGGTGACGTGGTAGGCTGAAGAGAGAAAGTTGAGAAGGTCAGTCTATTGTGTTGCCTCTGGAGCCTGTGTGTTTGCCCTTCCTGAGTCTGTTTATTCTCTGAATCATTTGACATGCTGCACGTTCTGCTCTGACCTTCAGCCTATTGCTAACTTCAATGCCTTGCCTCAAGGCCAAGGTTCTGCAATGCAAGGAACAGACTCTGGAGTGTCTCATCCCAGATTAAAATCCCCATGACTCAAAGCTTCCATCCAGTTTAACCTCATATTACCGAATCAAAATTGCTCAAAAACCTTTTCCAGCTGAACTACATTCTGGCAAACTTCATGGTCATCTTGCCTTGTGCCCCTACCAGCATTTGATTAAACCTGAACTGCCTACATCAGTGGAAAATGTGACAAGGCACTCAGCCCTGGTTGTGGTCAGTGCTACTTAGAGGTGATCTAGAAAAGACAGGCATAACCCACTGCCCCCACTGGACTGCACTTGAAGCTGAACTGTTACCTCCATTCCCTTTTCAAATAGTCCCAAATAGCACAGTATCCTTAGAAAAATTCCAGTCATCACCCCTGGAAGTGTTCAAAAGAAATGTGGATGTGGCACTTGGGGGCATCAGCAAATTTGCGGATGACACCAAGCTGAGTGGTAAGGTTTATATATCCGATGGATGTGATGCCATTCTCAGGGACCTGGACAAACTTAAGGTGCATGCAGCACCTCTTCTCTAAGGAAAGGCTAAGAGAATTGGGATTTTTCAGCCCAGAAAAGGCTTCAGGGTGCCCTAATTGAAGCTGTCTAGAAACTGAAGGGAGCACAAAACAAAGATGAAAAGGAAGTTTTACAAAGTCATGTAGTGATAGGACAAGAAGAATGGCTTCAAACTGAAAGAGAATATATTTAGGTGAGATAGTAGAAAGAAATTCTTTACTGTGAGAGTGGTGAGTTACTGAAACAGAGAATTGGTGGATGCCCCATCACTGGAAGTGTTCAAGGTCAGGCTGGGTGGGCTCTGAGCAGTCTGATCTAATAAAAAGTGTCTCTGTCCCCACAGCTGCAGAGTTGGAGCTGGATGGTCTGTAAGATCCCTTCCAACCCAAACCATTCTATGATTCTATGATTCTGTGATGTGGCTTAGTGGTGAACATGGTAGTTCTGGGTAAACACTTGGACTCAATCATAGAGGTCTTTCACAATCTTAATGATTCTATGACTCTGTGATATAATGACTGTACAATATAGGTGTGAGGGCTGAACACTGTAACCAAATTCATGTGTACTGGCATAGCTTTTTAAGGCATTATTTTTGTTGGTTTCTTTCAGATATTTTATTCTGTGTCAGAGATCTGTCAGTAGATAAATTAATATTGCTGGTAGATAGGTGAAAGGAATCAGCTCTCTACTGTCTATATCTTGATTTGCTAATTCTTAGAAATTAAATGCCATTGTTTCAAAATAACTTAAAATGCTATGCTGACACTATTATAGAGAGATGCTGTTTGGAGCTTTTATTTTAGAATGATCTTTTAATTTATTTTTTTATTTTTATGAGGGAACTCTGTGAAGCAAGCATTTACACATAAGAGGAGGGAAAAAGGAAAACTCTCCTTGTTTGACTGTAGGAAAGGTGTTTATTACAGTTACACACCTTAATCTTTTAGACTGGGTAGATTTTGTTTTTTCCTGTTTTCCATGATTAGTAATGTGTGTTTCAACAACAGCTACTGACCTGTAATTACTGTGTGGGAATTGGGTCTGCTAGAGATATTGCACAGAAAAACTGCAGAGATATGTGTCTTCTGAAAACCTTGAAAAGTGGCAAGGATTGAATGATAAACCCAGGAACCTATTTTATGTGACCAGTCTTATATCATTACTATTGCACTGAATTACTTGTGCCTTGTTATGATAACAAAAGTGAAATAAACATATCTGAAAGGGAAAAGAAGTATAAAGATGTTGAAACAAAAAATAATTTTAAATAGACAAATGCTACTGTCTCAGAAATCTTTCCTGTCCTAATATGGTAGGGTATTTTTTTCATTTACCCATCTGTGGAAATGCAAGCCAATATTGAAAAGAAATACTTACAAGAACATTGTCAAGTAGAATAAACAAGTAATATAATCTTTTGATTTAAACCAGGCTTTAACTTTTTTACATTTATATCATGATTTGCTGTATTTTCTTTTTATACTTACAACTGGAAATGAACCTAAATGCCACAAGTTTCTAGTAACTACATGGGATTTCAGACTTGCTAGTAATTCTTGAGCTTTTCCCTCGCAGGTTTGCTTGTTCCTGTGCATCCTCCATCTTCTGATCCGGAAGTGTCTCTCCTGATGCAGAAAGTGCTGTGGGAATGGACCTGAACTCATGCTATTTTTATTAAAGGGTAGAGCTTGCTCCTTCCGAGGCAGCTGGCAGGAGGAGTGCTGTGGCAGTGCCATCTGCTTCAGCTCTGCCTGCTAGAATTCTCCCCTCGCTTCATGTGCCATTGCCATCTAATCAAATAAAGGAAGTGGTTAATGGTAAAGGGGCGGTCATGGAAAACACTCTCTCCAGCCTGAGGGGCTGTCAGAAGCTGTAGCCATGGCTATTCTTCAGCTGCTGGCATTTCAGCTTCTTGGTGTTTTTTTTCCACACCTCCTTTTTGAAAAACTTTGTTGTCTGGCTGATCTATGAACCACTGTGTCTAACTACAGATCCATATGCTCAGAGGAGCTGCTGTGCAGCACTTCAGGTAGGCACTAAAACCATAAGATAATCTCCTCCTGATTTTTTTTAAAGCCTTGTAACAACTTCCTGAGGTATACACAGGAACTGATTACCTCATGCGAAGGCAAATGTGAACTCCCTCCCCCATCTCAGATAAATAATCTTCCACTCAACTGTAGACACTGACATATTTATCTCTTGGCCCCAAAGGCTGAGGTCTTTGGCAGCAGCTAGGAGTGAAAAATTGAAAGATGCAGAGTTCCTTTCCACCTCTTCCCCAGTTTACACGGACTCTTTTGGCTGCAGGCCACTGAGTGATGCTGAGCACACCCTGCAGGCAATTAGTTCTTTCATACGAGTGAACTAGAATTATATGGACACACAGTAAATTCATTATTTTACTGTCTTCTCCAGGCTATAGGGGCCCCAGTTTGTGTTTAGTGTAAGTGATAGGATTAGCATTGAAGTTTAGTGTATAATTATTGTTAGTTAGTTTAGTATAGAAATGTACAACAGAAAAGTCAGCTTGTCTGAGGCAGTAGAAATATCTCAAATGGGAGATTCCCTTGGTCTCTGCAGTAGGGAAAAGATTACATGGTTGTCTAGACATACTTATAATAACCTGGATGTGAGGCTGAAAATCAGCCTTTCCAACAGATCAATTTGTTTGATATGTGGAGATGGCACCACCTGCAAAATCATCAGCACTGATCAATGCTTTTTCTCCAGCCCTACATGCTAAAGAAATCAGAATATAATCACTACTAAAAGTGCAGTATCTGTGAATTCTTAATATGTTAATCACTCAATGTTAATATGTCTTTATTTGCATTTATTGCCAAACAACTTAAGGAGGATATGTGTGAAGATGTAGCATAACCTGACATGATGATGGCAGTGTGGCTGCCATTGGCTAGTTACTTTCACCAGGAAAGTGGCTTTACAGTCACCAGGAACAATCAGGCAAAAAATGTAAATTTTAAAAATGTAGCTTCCTTTTTAAGGATTAAAACAAAGAGTCTGTCACTGATTTGACTTCCTCTATTGAAGTTTCAAACTATTTTTAAGTGTAAGGTATTAGGACCTATCAGAACCTCATCACACCCCTCTCACAATATAAAGCCTTTTCCCAATATGCCAAATGGGAGAACGTCTAAGGCAAAATTCAGTATTTTGCTACAGTGCATCTGATTTTCTAGAAAAGCCCCAACAAGAAACCAAACAAACATAGCTCTTTTTTTGTACTGTCTTGGCAACCTGCCTGCAGCTCTTGTTTTCAACTTTTTACTGTTGGAACCATAAATGTAGGCTTCCTGCATCCTTTCATGGATCTGGGCAGCAGGTGGACAGGAAGTAATCAGTGAGGAATAGGAAACAGAAGAATTAGGAAACAGCCAAGGTCTGTTCAGGGGCAATGTTAGGTGCAGCTAGGAGTGCTCCCCAAAGTGAAAGAAACTTGCCTCTCAGTGGGACAATATGGACAATGCCATGGAAGTTAATGTGCTCTGCAACTGCCCTGCAATTAAGCTGAGTCTCCAGGAAATGATACTAGTGAACTTCTCTACAACCATCACATTGTCAGTGATTATCTGACAGTGAGCCACATGCATGTGACAGGTACATGGCATGTAAGGCAGATTAGATTGGAATGAATGGTACTTTATGGTGGTGGAGAAATCAGAGGATGCAGGATAAGGATTCTGAGAGCTGTTGTTACAGATTGCAGGATGTGACAGGGTCTTCCTTATGAAATACAGCAATGCTAATAATATTTTTATCTTGTGCTTAGCATTGATCCACTTGCAGTAGAAACCCTCTGCAGAAAAAGGTTTTGGTTCTTCTCTGCTTCTGTTTTTGTAAACAGAGTCACTTCTTTGTTGTTCTTAAGGTATTGTATCAAATGGCATGAGTACAGTTCAAAGTTGCTTGCCCGTTACGTACTATTAAATGTCAGAGAGTTAAAAGCCTTGTAGCATCATCTAGAGGCCAGACATAAACTACAGTGCATTGTTAGTCCTTCAGTTGAGTAAAGCGCATAGATGGATGTTAAAAAGATAAGATGCCAAGCAAGATTTTCCGAAGAACACAAATACCAGAAAATAGTTTTCCAAATTAATTCCTTACAAATAGAGTTACAGTGCACAAATATATATACTATATATTAGCAATTTTGTGCAGAAAAATTTGCATTTTTCTCCTGAATGTGTAAATAAAGAATCAAAGGTGTTAGAATAATTTATAATCTAAGTTTCTTCTATTTGCAAATTTGATGGAGAGCTGACAAATTAAATGAAGAGTATATATGCTCTGTTGTGCAGCTGCCATATATGACACATTCAATTTGGTTAACAGTTACATGACTCAAGATTCTCATTTTATTTATGATATGAAAAATAAACTTTATTTATTGTTATTGTTCTCATTTGCCAGTTGTAAACTTTGTCTTTTTCTGAATGTATTTAATAGCCAGAGCACAAATGGCCTGTTTGAGAGTTTTATGAGGAATATCTTACCAGCAAAGTTTGAGACGTTTATGAGAAGTATATGCATGTGTGTGGGCAGGAAGAGTGACTTCAATAAACACAGGTAAAGGACTCAAATTCCACTACTATTCAGTGGGATTTGGAAGATTTTCCCAAGACTAATTAGCAATTTGTTTAAAAACAAGTTTCTAAAGCCAGCCTCTCTTCATTCAAGTAGCTAAGAGTGCCTTGCAAATGTTAAGAAGTTATGTCGTTTTCACTTTGTAGAATTGGAAACTGAGCACTTTGCTGATTTATTCAAACTGATTTTCTCAAATTGATACAGTGAGCAGGAAGCATTGAAAATGAAGCTGTTTCCCCTGTGTCTTATTCCTGTGTACAGTGTGAGGCTTGCTGGCCTCTCTAAGAGGAAGGTTCATGTAGCCAATCAAATTAATTGTCCACAGATGTATATGAGACTACAAATACAGATGCAGGAATTGTACTGTTGTACAGATTTACTGCCCTTTAAATCCAGTGTCTTTTTCTGAGACATAATATCTTTCTCAATTTAGAAAATCTCCTGGGAAGTCAGCACTGCAGATTGTTTTGTTGCACTGGCAAACTCCTGAGAAGATGGGCTTTTCTGTTTACAGTCTGAACAAACAAAACAGGCCAGCTGAGATAGTAACCAATGAGCAGCCCTCAGATACAAGGAACTAGGGAGAACAGAGCCAGACCAGCTGAAATGCTCTCCCAAGCACTTTTTGCTCTTTGTTCCTTGCAGTTTTGGTGAATATCTCTGAAAGGGTCAGTGGCAGGGTAGTTTCTTCTGCCTAAACCTCTGTGTCACTGGGCACATCAATGCAGGAATAGGATTTTAGTTCCTTGGAAAGCAACAGACCATTATCTGAAATATCCCCTTCTCTAAATGTACAGCTTTTGTTGAAACAAATCTCCTTAGCTAACACTCTTTCTGCATCTCCCCAAAATGCAAGATTTTGGGTTTGGACTTCAAATGCAAAAACTTTTGATTTGGATTTCTTTCCCACAGGATCTGCGGCTGTATGCGTGTTTGCTGAGCAGCAGAGAGTTTGTTTATACCTTTTGTGATTTTAGTTTGCCTAAAACTATCCTATCTCAAGTATTCATATAAAGTCTCTGAAAATGCTTGAATCCAGGTATTGAGATTATTAAAAAAATAGCTGCACTTAAACTGAGGAGTTCAGGAGCCTGAGTTTGGGAAAGACAAAGAGCTTGTTACATATAATTACATCTGTTTTTACTGTAAATGACACATGGCAGTCTTCAGATATTCATGTTTAATGAGGTGTGTAAATACATTGAATTAAATAAAAACTTGCTTTGGGTTCTTCTTTAATACATGGTCAATTTTTTTTTGTATGTGGAATAATAGAACATGAAAAGCATAGTTTATTTTAGAGATATTTCTCCATATGAAGGGTTAATATGAGTACCTTATGAAGTAAAATTAGAAGGAGAAATTAGATTCTAAAATTAGCGTTTCGCTGATTTTATCCCATATTTTTGTTTCCTTGGGACATTACCTTGGAAAATTCCATAATTAACCCTTTGCCATTTCAAATTAGATTTTCAACTAAAAATAACAAAATTAAATTAAAACAATTAAAATTATAAAGCTCATCCGATAATACTTCCTAGACTAAAAATAGTAAAAGATAATACAGAGAAGCTAGGCAATTAAAAATTTATGTGCATTGGAAGTAAAGTGGTAGGAAGTACAAAGAGAACTGAAATGGCTCTTGCTGTTTAATATATACATGCATTTAAATTCTTGCTTTCAAACTTACATGAGGTCTATTGGATTACATTATTTAACCCACTGTTATGAAACCTCTATGTGGAAAAAATAAGATGGTTCCATTTAATTTCTTACTTTGTACTTCCTCTATCACTTTTCCATTGGAGATGAACTCTGATTAGATCCTGGAGTAAATTTCTGGTATTTTCCTGTGAAGGCAGTTTGAGCCTGTTTTCATGATGGCCTTAATATTACTGTGGTGCAATTACCTTGACTTTTGTAAAAATTATTGATTTGTATCTCAAATTTATACTCTGATGGTTTTGAGAAGATGGATGAAGGATTTTGGTCTCTGTGTTGAGATTTCTGTAAAGAGGATGCTGAAACCCCATTGGTAATGGGTTTTAACCACAAATGTAAAATTACAGCTATGTATTACTTAGATGAGTTACAGTTTCAGACATGCCTGAAGTACTGCTCAGGTTCAAGGGTTTCCTCTTGCTGGTTACCTCTTGTGGGTTTCCTCATTAGCAGCTCCAAGAATGAGTCATTAGGGGTGTCTAAAAATTTGGTCTTAGCACCAGGCCATGATGTGACTTTTCCTCAGTCTATGCGGTCCATTTTGATGGGGCCTAATATAAATTTTTCCTGCCACCCCAATGTGTCTTGTATCTAGCAAAGTCAGTAACATCATCCTAGTGGGTGGTAGGATTTCTGACTATTTGGACTAAAAGTTTGGAATAATAATATGTTTATATGAAAATATTTTAATTGTTTTAAAAATAAATGAAAAAAAGGAAAGAAGCGTGCACATATACACACAAACACAGGCACATTCATGTCCACATATGTACAAAGGAAATAATGAGGTTATGCATTCTGTACCTCATAGTGCAGCTTTCTGGAGAGTATAGTACTGGGGTACCTTCATAGAAAAGAGCTGACTTCAAGTTCAGTGAATGGCAGGGGCACTGGAACTAAGTTATCATTAAGGTGTGTTCTAGCCCAAACTATCCTATGATTTTATGAATGTGAAATCACTGAAAAAGTGCTTTTCTCTTTTAGTAATGAAACTCTAGTCAGCTGATGACTTTCCTTAGATTTTTCTGATTTTATTTTTAACCTAAATGCCAGACATTATCACTGGGTGTGAGGTAACACATTGCTGATGAGATAAAAGCAAGTACTACCAGAGGCAAGGACAGCAGTCTTCCAGAACAGAATTAGTGTAAACTCTTATCCTCAGTTCCTACTGGCATAAATGACTATTACATTTTTATTTATGTACTCTAATATTTTTGGCCATCTCATTTTTTAATACTATGAAATCTTTCTTTTCTACCATCCCGTAGGGTGTTTCTCTTTGCAGAAATCACTTTCCCTAGTTTTAGCACTTCAAATCCTACATGAGTTTAGCTAGAATGTGACTTCCTGGAGATGTTAATAATATCGGGAGATCCTTGAGTAGGTATGTATTTAGGTGGGTTTTTTCTTAATATTAGTGTAAAAGGTAGTGCTGAAACTTTCTGTAGGACCTCATTACCCAACAGGCTAGAACTGTAGAATATGTAAATATATATGTTACTTCAGAACAGACTTTCCAATGTTGTTAAAACAATTAGATTAATATAGAACAACTGTAACATTCATGTAGAATGGCATTGATTCAAAAATGCTATGCTGGACCTTAGGGGCTTATAAATAATATTCCCTTCTATACACATACACAGAAAAAAATAGTCCCAATCATTGGAATATTTGGTTAAACAGCACAGACATGTGCTACTGTACTCAGGGTGTTCTGAACACAAAGGATGCAAAACATTTTGAGTCTTGGGAACATTTTCAGCAAAAAAAACCCCAAAAAATTACTTCAAATTGAGAGCTTAGCATTTCTATGTTTTCATCTTATTTTCTAGACATTTTATTTTTAGAAGTCCCTGATTCCCTCTTCGTGTAACTCTGTTGTCTCCATCTAAAAGTACTTATGCAAGAAATGACTGTCCTGCTATCTGAAGTCCCTATGCAACAAGTTCAGCATAAGTATTTCTCTTGCTGTGCTTTAAGAGCAATAAAACTTGGCTGATGAGGCTATAAGCCAATCTTTAACTAGAATACATTTTCCCTTTGGGCATGGTTGCTTACTAGTAGCTGCTGTCAAATGCCAGAAAGATACACGCAGCTAAATCGAAGTGAATCTGAAATTGGAAGTATTTCAAAATTTTCCTGGTTCTTCCTGTCTTTTTTTCATCCTAGACTTTAAGTCCTTTGAACAACACATGGGGTGTGTACAATGAGCATATTTGGTAACACTCCATACTCTGCACCCTTTGTGGTGGCTCTAGCAAATAGGGAGAATCAAATACAAAAGAGTGTATGTATTTGGTGTGGTTTAATCTCAGCCAAGTATCACCAAGCATTCACTCCCCCACCAACTGGATTGCAGAGAGCCTTGGAAGGATAAAGCTGGAAAACTTGTGGCTTGAGAGAAAGACAGTTTCATAGGGAAAGCAAAAGCTATGCACACATGCAAAGAAAAACAAGGAATTAATTCACTGCTTCCCAGGGGCAGGCAGGTGTTCAGCCATCCCCAGAAGAGCAGGGCCTCATTGCATGTAATGGTTACTTGGGAAGACAAACACTACCACTTCAAAATCCCCGCTCTTTTTCCTTCTTTCCCCCACTTTACATACTAATCATGATATCACATGGTCTGGAATATCCCTCTGGTCAGTCAGGGCCACCTGTCCTGGCTGTGTTTCCTTCCAGCTTCCCAAGCACCGCCAAATACTCTGCCAGTGTGGCAGCATGGAAAGCAGAAAAGGCCTTGGCTTGGTATAACAAAAACTCTAGTATCATCCCTGTGTTCAGCACAAATCCAAAACATATCCCCATACCAGCCACTGTGAAGAAAGTTAAGTCTGTCCCAGCCAAAACTATTTGAATGAATGTGGTTTAGAATGAAGCCTTGCACTTGATGGAGGTGCTTGTGCTAAAATGTGCTTGTTGGTTGTGATCAATATTTGTAGGTATTTTCTTAAATAATACTGCTTTCATGCATAAGCAGAGCCTATGTTTGGGACTCAAAAAAAAAAAGTGTTTCAAAGAAAGTTTTAGATATGGGCATCGTATAGGGATGTGTCTTCCATTCCTTGCTACCCGTTCTTGTGACTGAAGTCAACAGCACTATTATCCATGAGAGCAGAAGTGAAAAGTTTTATCATAGTAACATAGTACCATAGAGTAAGACTAGTGCTGTGAAGGATCCATCACATTACTCCTAAACAGTACCTGTGAACAGGTGGTATAACTTTGTAATTGAGACAAATGGATGAATTTATACTGTCTATTCAATATCAGCAGTGTGTAACAAAGTAAAAACAATCAGAATCTCAGCATACATCCGTTCCTTTATGACAAATGCCGAGTTAATAGAAAGTGAAACAGCACAGGAAAACCAGATTTTGTCTTATGGTAGAATAATATAACCTGAAGAATTATATTTAAACTGTGATTTTTATAAGTTTCTAAAACTGATAAATACTATGTCTTGCAATATCTAGAGGCTGAAATAGAGAGTTATTAACATTTAAGATAAAATACATCTATTAGAATAATTCTTCAGCTGAAGATTCTAGGAAAAAAAATAAAAGTGAAAGAGAATGGAACCAAAACTGTTAAATACATGAGTTGGCTCATGCAGTGGGAAACTACATAAAAACAGGGTCCTATTCTTATTGCTACATATCATTCCAAACATATGCTTTTTCCATTTCTGAGTTTTGTGTAATAAAATATTAATGGGGCAATGAAGTGACTCCTTGGAAAGGGAGGACGTTCCATATGAGAACTAACTTTAAAATGCTGTGAGACCTTGGGGGCAGTTTTGCCCTTAACTTTACATGAGTAGTAGGTCATAGACAAAGCCTTTCCAATAGCTGCTGAGTTCAGGAATCTGTTTTGTGTGAAACAATCTACAAGATCATGAGTTTCTACTTAGAAAAAGGAGGAACAAGGTCTGCTTAAGCTTGTATGTATCAAGAGAGGTATAGGCTCATGCTTCTGGATACTGTGACAATGTATATTATTGTAATTTTTGTCTTAGTATTACAACCTCTTGACCTGGTTTATTCCAGCCATGGATTTGGAAGTAGCTTCTAAATATTGGTGTTCTCCATACAATTGCTAGAGTTTAATGAAGGTTCACCCTGCAGAATGCCAGCAAGCTTTGAGCTGTATCAGCATTCTTTGACCAAAGCTTCCAGCTCCACATGTACATGCTTTCTGATAAAATAAAAATAGCCTATTCCTCTGGAATGTCATGCTTCTATCTGGGGATCAAAGATTTTTTTTTTTTTTTTAGAGTAATTTAAATTTATTTATTGAGATCTTCTTAATCAAAAGATGGTACTAGATGCTCGGATTTTACTGGTTGCATGCTGCTCTGCCTTGTCTCTACTGCAGAAGAAAAAAAAAGTGAAATAGTTGCCCCATGGGAAATAAGATGTAAATTAACAGTAGTGAATCATTAGAGCAGATTATATAAATTTACAATCTTTTGGAATTCCTAATATGTTCCTAAAAGATAAAAAGTATGTGGAGATGGCTCTAGTTCTAGTCAGTTGATCATAATTGCCTCCTTATCATAATACTCCCTGTAGGGCTCTACAGTAGTCATAACCTGCACTTTCTCTAACACAAAACCTGCATCCCTCCAAGGATCCCGTCTATGCAGAGCTGCCACTGTATCTAATCCTCCATTTCAGTGCATTGTGGTATTGGAGAATGCTCCCAGACCTGCCATATCATGTGAAAAACTTTGAAGTCTGAAAATGCCATTATCAAACTTTTAAATAGGAAAAGACATTCAGTATTCTTAAGTACTTGAATTATGTGTTCTCATTATAGAAAGTAGGTATATGAATTGTACTTAACACTTAATCCAGTGTACACTACAAGGTGATTATTGTTTTAAAGATATTATTCCTTCAGTAATGGCACCTTAAAAGTAATTTCTTAGGCTGGTTTTAACAACACTAGGTATAAATAGTAATCTAATTATACTTAGGAGAGATTTATAGCTCTGATTACTCTCACTTTAAAATTTCAAAGGGACTGACATGAGTAATCAACATATCCCATACTGTGAATTCATCTTGCTATTGTAAAAAACACCTGCCAATTGCTTGTCTGCAGAATGATATGCGATGCTGCACTTATTATTTCAGGAATTAGTGATACATGTGCATAATGTATGCATTTTTTTCAGTGCCAAGGCATAAAACAGAATGCTCCCTGATAGAAGAGCTTAGATTTCCAGTCCTAGGTTGTTTCTTTAATATTGTTTCTTCAGCTATTTATTTTTGTTTCTTTCTGGATTTTCCAGCCAACTTATTATGCAAGGCATGGAGCCCCCATATGAATTATGCAACACACAGACAAATGACACTGAAAGCACATTATTGAAATTTCAAAGACAAAGTACATTTATTTGGAAACACCAGATCTAAAGATGCTGCCCTGAGTACATGATGGTGGTCTTCATTTACATGGTCTTTATTTACTTCTTGCATAGAATTCTAGTCTTATTGGCTACACTTCTGCTAAATAAAACATGGCAAGTATATGGGTTTAAGCGGGATTACAGTTGTCCATACTTGATGCTCTTGGTATATTTTTTTATTCAACCCTGAGAACATGTGCACAGTCAATGCTCAAACACAAACTGGGAACCCAGGTCACTTTCTAATAGATTGTTTCAATGCAGCCAGCCTGTTTGTTGGGTGAGAAGCAGAATTTATCTATGCAGATTTGGACTGTGCTGTCACTTGCTCTCAGGCAAAGAAGAGTCTTATTCATTCAGTAGGATAAGCACAGGTACACACATTCTTTTGGGGGATTAAAGAAGACTGCTACAGGAAAATGCATTTGTTCACAGAATTCTGTTCCTCCTCCTCTGCATTTGCTGCAAGAGTAGAAAGTAAATTGGTTAAACAAATAAAATAAAAAGCACAGAACATTCAACTGCAGGAAATGTGACATCCAGGAAAAAAACCCCAACAAAATATTAAAGAGTAGAATGTTAGTTCAGAACTGATGTATCCTGATTCTTGATTAAGACAATCTGCAAAATTTATATGTTTGTCTTAATGCATCTGCATGCGAAGCTTATATTAGACAACTATAGCCTTGATTCTAGCGTTTCCTTTTTCCTAGGTCTTTGACTTTGCAAGTTTAGCAAAAGAGTGGTCATTATGTACGTGTAAAATGTCTCATTGTTTTGAATATTGGACCAATTGTCTTCTAGAGTGGTTAATCACAATGGTTTAGGCAAACTGTCCTATGTGAATGATCCAAGGTGACCATAAGGTATGTTGATAGTATCATTTGTAATACTCAGACAAAGTGGGATCCTGTGCTTGACTCCAGGCTCTGCATATGCAAATTCTCTGCTGGGCATAAACATTTCTACCACTCTCTTTGCAGCTTGATGCCTTTTTCTCTTTCTCTGCTAAACGGTTTCTGTTATGTCTTCATTTCCCTGCCAGACATCTTCTCCAATCTCAATCTCTATTGCCTCATAAGAGTAATTTCCTCCCTGTTTTGCTTCCCAACATTCTCCCAGTTTGTAATATATTGCCTAGGCATATCTTTATGCCTCTTTTTCTTGCCCCACTCCCCTGGTTTTGCTATTCAATTTTTTCTCTTATCCTTCCCGCATTGAAATGAGATCATTTCCTGCCATATGCTGCTAGCAGGGGGATTACTGGGAAGGGTGGAGTGACAGGTTCTTGATCACAGTTTCAGCCATTACAGCAAATTTCTGGCTCTGCCAGCCACAGCAGCCTTCGGCTGGAGTGTATCCGTTCTGGTTGAACACGTGCAGCCTGGCGAGCCTGGGGATCTCTGAGGGAATGGAATATTCTCACTCATTCTTGGGGGAAGCTACATGTGCAGCCTAGGAAGCTACTCAGAACAGTGAGACCCTCAAGCACATTTAATGCAGAAGAGATCTTCAGGGACTTTTAGCTGAGAGATTCTAAATTTTTTAATGACCCTGTGTAAGCTGCATTCTTTTTCCTCCCTCCCTTGCCAGGCTTTGTATCTTTGTTGAGGCAACAAGAATGAGTGTAGATGTTTAAAAAAAAAAAGCCAAAAAA
>VXBU01018769.1:97434-118571 GCA_013400315.1 Bombycilla garrulus | reverse complement strand
AAAACAAACCCAAACACAAACATACTCCAGGTTTGTTTTTTTTTTTCTTTTTTTTTCTTTTTTTTCCTTTTTTTTTAATATTGCAAATACTTTTCTTCATTGCTGGAAGCAGCTTAATATTTTTAGGGTAAGTTCCCATTCCCTTCTTCCTGCGAATAATGCAGGCTAATATTTGCTGTGTTCCATTTGCGGAAAACTCTTTCCTGGCCTCCTCAGACAATCTCATAAACTTTTAAAGAGATTTAATGAAGTAACTTTGTTCTCATAATAAAATTACCTAACTTCCTTCATGTCTTCCCATCTAACTTCAGTGTGCTCTCAGGTTTCTTGTGTGCTGCCACTCTCTGGGCTGTGTGGTCATGAGTAGAGGTGATATATTGGTATGATTAAGTGAAATGTACATAGTTGATTAGCTTTTCATTGGGCAGCCACCCAGAGCACTGAAACTGTAGAGTAGGAATGCAATACTGAGGGAAACTGTGTCTAGATATTCCAAAATGGAGAAAATGAGCTGCCAAGTGTAAATTAAAACCATTCGGTCTGAATACTGAGGATAATTGTCTCCTTCATTCACCAGGTTTAGATATAGTCTGCATTGTTTGGATGTTTATTTTGTATCATATTCTGGTTCCACCATTAAGCTGCTATGTGCCAGTCTCATCAGACATGCTTGTTGAATAGTCTTACCACTGTGGAACAAATCTTCAGATCAATAGCTCTTCATATATGACTATAATCATATAAAGATCTATTTTTCTCTTCAAGTCAGTTTTATACTGCTGTCAGTTTGCTGCATTCAGTGCTACATGAGGATGTAAATGAGACACAAACTTTGCCAGCTGCCCTTTCAGACAGAAAATCCTCTTCACATCTACCCTTTCACCTCTCCAAACCTGCTCTGCTTTGGGAGAAAAGGGAGGGCAAGAATACCAGCATCCCTAGATAGCATCCATGCTACCTGCTTCAACTCTGTACTGCTGAGGTTCAGTAGAGGGAAATCTCTGTTAAATGTTTTCAAAACTAAATTTCAGATATCAAGGACACTACATTCATGCAAGAGTGTGCATGAACACAGGCTTGTACATGTACAGGCACAGACATGTAGGAAGATACATGTATGCTCACACAGAACATTATGTGAGTGCACACACTTGTGTGGTCAAAGATTCAGAGAAATTGCCTGTCTGCCAGTTTTTATCTTAGTGTCTTCTAAGATTAGCAGAGTAGCTCTTCTACAGCTCTGCTGACAAAAGATGCGGAGGACAACTCTGTTCTTTTGGACTTAGAGATATAGCACCAAAAAGAGACCATAAGATGATTTTTGTCCCAATTATTAAGGGAGTATCTTATAATGTTCTTACCCATATACCTCTAGGCTATTTTTTATTATTTTTTTTTTGGCACCTTATTGTTGGAAACATTTTCCTAATATTTATTCTGTATCTTCACAACTGGAATTTAAACCTATCAGTTTTGTCCTAGCCATGGTGTATAAAGAGAACAGATGGTTCTTCATGGCAATCTTTTCCATATTATAAGTCAATCATATTCTTTGTGAGACCCTTTTCTCTAGACTAAAGGATCCCATTTCTTCTTTACAGTCCTTGTTCTCCTGTGGACACCCGGGGGCTGCTGCCCTCCGAGAACACTGCTCCTGCAACTGATACAATGCCTAGGAAAAGGAAAAGTGAGAGGATTCCTTGTATAAAAGGATGTGCTTCTTGTAAAACTCCTATTTTTACCTCTTCAGTGGCGTATGTTTTTTTTTTTTCCAAACAACCTGACTTAGTTGACTCATATGCAGTTTGAAATCCCTCAGATTCTTTTCTGCAAAGCTTCTGATCAGCTGGATTTTGCCCCTATTAAATTTATAGAATTACTAATTCTGACTTAAGTGCAGGAATCTGCATTACTTCTTTCTGACCTCGTCTGTTTATCAGAGCATTGCTCCGGTGGACAAGGATCTTTTCCATTCTAGTCTTACACTGTCAGAAATGCCTGCTACCCACCCTGTTTGATTCTGTTTTCAAAGGCCATAAAGGTTTTCTTTACTCTGTTTGTGAATGAAACTATAAAATACTGTGGAATTTAGGAGGTCACGTTAAAAAAAAAAAAAAAAAGTGATGTTTAATTGTGGTACTTATACCAACATTCTAAAAGTAATTTTCAGCCAACTGTTCCCCCATCTCAAACTAATTTAATTGGGCTGTATTTCCTAGCACACTTTCAAGAACTGTATGGATGCAGTCTTGTGCCCTGATTGGCCAGAGAGGTTGAAACTGATGACCCACATTGGTCCCTTCCATCCTTGCACGTTCTGTGATTTTGTGATTCTGTGTGAGCTAAAAACAGTCAAAAATTCACATCAGTAGAGAGAGAGAATGAATATTCTGCCCAGGCTTAATGTCACTTTTCTTCTCATTGAATTAACAACTGAAAAACTTAAGATACCTACAGGGCGCAAACTTTAAGAAGAGTTTCACAGAACACTGTTATTTATTTTACCTGAGTTTTGGGTTTTACTGGTTTTTTCACTTTGAAGTTCATTGCTAAATCATCTTTTTTGTAATAAACATTCTTCTGTGCTGGTATTAATGGTTGCAGGTCAGGTGCCAATGAAACTTCTTTGGATTCAATTTTTTGGGCAGTTATAAATGAGAAAAGAATAAGACAGTTTGCTTTTCTTTTTTAAAACACTCACATTTGCTTCCAGGGTTGTGAAATGCAGACCTTTTGCACTTACATATACAAGTATCACCTGAAATTTCATGCTACAAATAACAAAAACCTCTTGTTTGTTCTCCAGCCTCATTTGCTGCCAGCTGGAAAGCCTGGTTCAGCAAATTGTGGCCTTGATTTGGTGAAGTGTCTTAATTTCTGCATCATTTGAAGCCTGTAAATAGGCCAATATTCTCCAGTGTGGTTATTTGTATTTTTGAAGGATGTTATGTACATGTTCCTTCATATGCTTTGTGGGGTCAACTTTTCTTCTTTTCAAGTGAGGAAAGATGGGATTGAAAGAAACCATCTTGTTTATAAAGTGGACATTTGACTGTAGAACTATTCTTATGTTTTTTATGACTTTTAAGTTTATTTATGTCTCCACGGTCAAAAGGCGAGCTCCTGATGAAATGAGCTCTCTCTGGAGGATAATGATGGGATAGTTTTAATTATTTTATTTTCTGATCCTCAAATTATTTGAGTTGGTGCACAGTACTTTCTTGGTTAGTTCTGTGGAGGCGTAATCTCTAGTGGGGAGGGATAGTTTTCACATGCTTTACTGTATTTCCTCACTTTGTAGCTTAGTGTACTCTGAGCCCATAACATGACTGGGGGAATGGTATGTTTACATTTGTTGGTTCCTGGGACTGAATTTCAGTATGACTCAGAAATGCTTTGTCTGTAGACTTTGAGTCATGGATAAGTTTTTTTTTATGTCTGGCATGATATTAAATTCTGTTCTTGACTGGTGGCTCAGAGGTTTTAGAGAGATAGAGATCGAGCACTAAACAGAAATTTTAAACGAGCTAAAGATTTAGGATGCAAGGCCTAGGAGTTTACTTCCTGCTATTCATAAGATTAATATGTGCATAGAGATGATATTACTTTAAATTATTTTAATCTCGTTGGTTGTATTCTCTCATTTCGTGAAAGCACTACTAAACAGGTGGGATTTTCAGATGCTGAGCTTTCCTTCTCCTCAGAGCTCTGAATTCATAGAATAATTTGGGTTAAAGGACATTGAAAGGCCACCCAGTCCAAAGCCTCTGCAATGAACAGGGACATCCTCAACTGGATCAGGTTACTCAGAGCCCCATCCAACCTGGCCTTGAATGTTGCCAGGGATGGACAGCTACTACCCCTCTGGGCAATCTTTCCAGTGTTTTACCACCCTCACGATAAAAAATTTCTTCCTTTTATCCTGTCTAAATCTACCCTCTTTGATTTAAAACCATTTCCCTTTGTCTTGTTGCAACAAGCCCTAAAGACAAACTCCAGATGCAATACAAACCCAAGTGGAATCCAGCCAGAGAATGGGCCTTTTGGAAGTGTTGAACAATGTATATGGAAGAGTCATTTGTTTCACAAGAATCAGTTCAAGTCTGAAATAAAATCTGTGATCTGCGTATGGGGTAGAGGTGTCAGCAGCGACTGCCTCGATTATCTACTCTGTCACACCACTTCCTAACACAGATACTTGATGACTGAAACTTTCTTATTCTTAGGAGTTTTTAGTTTGTTGATTAAATCATGACCTTGTCCTTCTTGTAGCCACCATGTTTTCTTAACTAATAGCCAAAGGTAACATACTTTAGAGAGTTCAGGTGATTTGAGACTGCTCACACAAGTATCTAAAATGCTTCCAGTTAGGACCATGCAAGCCAAAATATGTGAGTTAGCTTTAGCCACTGACTGTTAAATCTATTAAACTTTTAGGTGCTCAAATCAACTTTGTCAAGATTATTTCACAGACTCTTCTTTAATCTTGTACTCTTGTCATTCTCTTTGGTCTCACTTGATTGATCTCTTTGAGGATTCTTCTTGAAGTTCTTAAATAGTTCATTATTCATGGGGTCAGACAGGCTTCTTCAAACGTGGGAGATCCCACTTCCAGAGCTGGGAATGCATGTAAGCATTTTTAAGTCCTGCAGTGGTGGTCTTTTTTGTGCTGGAAATTAGGCACCATTTTATAAGAAACTGCAATAGATGCTTTTCTCTGTTTTAGTCATGAAAGATGACAATGGTATGCTTTCTACATTTGAGTTATAATTAAGAAGATGTTACATGTCTGGACTAGGTAGTATAAAGGACAGAACTGGAGCTTATAAATTTGTGATAAGGCTCACACTGTGCTGGGGCTTAGGCAGGAGGATCTGTATCTAAAGTAGAACACTCATACAGCTTTCAAAGAAGAGAGAACTGGCTGCCCTACTTATGACCTTTCCCTGTTGGCTGGGTGAGAAGGAAAAGCAACTTATAAAGTCTACCTTTCCTACTTCAAAGGGGAAAGGAACTGGGAAAAGGACAGAAGAACAAAAAAGAAACACTGGGATTAAAGGAAGCACCCAAATATATTCAAAGTGCTGATCCTTGCCTTCAGGAGCTTGTTTTACTGCCTTGGTTAGCTGAACTATGAGGTTGTTTTTATATATTCCCTCAAGATATTCAAGCTTTTAATTCTTGGCAAAATTCCAGTTATTCTGCAGAAATATTTTCCGCTCTGCCTCTAAGATTTCAGCACAGGATTTGCTGTCAGATTTTTAGGGTCTGATTCATTACAAATTTTCATGTCTCTTTTGTGGGACACTTGGAGAATTTGCCCAGAGAGAGAGAGGGAGAAAGAGAGAATAATTTAGGGTAGCAACAGGAGACAGAAATTTCTCCACTTTGATTAGAGATGAGATGGAGAGGGGAATTTTCATAAGAAATCATTTCTTTAATGACTTCATGTATTGACTTCTCTTACTGCCCAATACCTCTACAAGCCTTCACTGCAGAGTGAGGTTGCAGTGCTTTAATTGCCTTGTTAAAGAAGAGAGGAATCTCCACAGCAGAGAACCATGAAGTCTTGCAGGCATCTCATACTGTACTAAAGGTATTGGATACCTTACTACTGTAATTATTTGCCTTTCCTTCTTGAAGACTTACTAATGCCTTTTTCTTGGATTACTCAATCGCTCTTCACTTTAAACCTCACATAAAGTTCTTACATGAATGGTCTGAACTTGCAGTCAAATACCTGCTCTGGAAAGCCACCAGTCTCATTCTCAAGGGTCTTAGCTGTAACTCTAACTGTCCTGTCACTGTTCAAAGGAAGATCACGTGGGTTTTTCCCCTTCTTGCTCTTGTCTCACTTAAAACTCATTCCTTATTAATTCTATTTGAATTTTTGACTCTCTCACAGAGGCACTTGATATTTTCAGTGCTTTCGCTCTACTGTATTTCCCAAAATAGATAGGAAAAAGAAACCCAGAGGTATTGATTAAAATAAAAATAAAGCCAAAGTAGCTGCCTATGTGACTCCAGTCTACTGAATTTTATAAATACTGACAGAGATATATAATGAAGCTTAACTGAATGTTTGCACCTGTGATTCTGTGTTGAATGCTGGTTTGGCAGGATTTTGTTTTGGTTTTTTGGGGGATTTTTTTGGGTTTATTTTGTTTTGTTTTTCTTTTTCTATATAACTGTGTTGATTTTTTTCTTTCCCAGTTACTGCTTTTTGGAGGAACAATACCCTGTATATGAAACACACAGACAAACACAGTGAACTGGGATTGAAAGGGGTGTGATAGCTCAAGCAAATTAATTATTCTTTCCTATGTGAAAAATGTGTCTCTGCCCATGAAACCTAAGTAACAATGAAAAAGTGAAGAAGGGGTGTCTGGGATTTTACATTACAATGTAGGCTCATTCTCTGAGGACATTAAAAAATGCCTCAGCTTGAGGCAAAACATTCATATATCTTCATTGTTTCTTCTGTTTCTAGGTACTTGTGTAGCTACCTGGTAAACTACCCTAGAGTTTACTTTGATGTGCACGGAAAAAAATTTAAGATGTCACACATTTAATCATCACTGTCCTTAACAGATGGGGATGGTGTGCTGTTTATTTTACAGGGAAAGAAGTTATACAGATCTCTTCCACACACTGTTCCCATGTCCATACCTCACAAAATCTGCTGTCTTGTTTTGACTGGGAAATGTCAATTATCCAGTGGTTTGTGTGGTGGTCTTCCTGCCCAGCCTGGGACGCTACAAATGCGGGGATCTCCTTAACCCCAAGAGACCCCGCAATATGTAGGAAAGTCCAGGTTTCTGGCCCGTGCTGTTGAAGGAGTAGTCTGGAGTCGTTTGTTGGTGTTCTCAAGGCAGTTTATTAAGTCCTTATCAAAGAGAGATTTCTCTGCCCTGCCAGGGTTGACACAGAACGCGTCCAGAGACACACTGTGCCCGCCCCGGGTGAGCTGTAATCTTTTATACTAAAAACTACGTATTAAATGTTTACAGTTAAGTACCAATCTATGCCCCTCACATTACCATGTCCAGATCTGTGTCAAACCAATCCAAAAGTGCCAGCATCACCAAGAAGATGGAGGTAATGAAGAAGAACACAAGATAACATGCCACGTGTAAAAATCCTCCATCTTGTGTCTCAGACCCCCCTGTACAGATCTTCAACCCCCCTGTACAGGGCCCTAAACCCCCCTGTACATACATTCAAATTACCTTCTTTTTACTTATAACTACTACTACTTTACTATCTAAGTTTTTGTGACCTGAAATTCCTCATACAAAGCTGACAACCTGTTCCATGGGTTAGAATCAGAGTTACAGGTATTTTTAGTATCATTCCAGGGTCTCTGACACCTCTGGCAAGGCTGAAAAGCCTCCTGACCAGGTTTTGGGTCGGCCAAAGTCATCATAGGAACCCCCTGGGTTCCAACAGGTTTGGACCTGGCAGCTCATTTGAGTTGTCAGTAAATTACAGACTTCTACGATGATGCTAGCAGAAAGTCTTGCCAAACCCCATCACAAACCACACACCCCATCACACTGAGCATGCAGAAATTAGGGGATAGGTGAGGGTTCACTGTGGAAGTTAACCAATATGCATCCCGTTCTTACAGTGAAAAAAACTAAGACATTTCTCAATCTATCATGGTTTCAGTTACCTTATTTTTCCCCACTTGGTACAGAGTCAGGTTGTTATAGATACCTTTCAGGTGCTGTGCAATATCTGATATTGCTATCTGGATGTCTTAGACACCTTAGGATGCCTCAAACATCCTAGACACTATATGCTATGTGTGGACAACTGAAATCCTCAGAGTTCAGATTACTGACAAGATGATAAATAATTTGTTTAATGCATTATAGGATGTATGATATATATTAGCAAGTAAGCTCTATAGACAGGCAAAGTCTTCTGGGAGTCAGTATGTTTTGTAGGCAGCTCTAGATGGAAACATGCAGGCACACTAGGTGCCCCCAGAGGCATCCTAGAATCTAAAGCTTTCTCATGTGGCTCAATGTCCAGACCTACAAAAAAACACTCCCTCCCCATCCCCCAACACACACATTTTGTGAATTTGCAGTTGGATGCCCTTGGGCATCTAAAATGACACCATGTTTAGGTGGCTGGATCTCAGTGCACAGCTTACCCTCGGGAGAACTCAGGTGCCTGAACTGGGAATTGCCTGGAGGATCCTGATTGTCACTGTGTAGTTCAAAGGATAACACAGTGGGAATATTACATCATGCCCCTGAGATGCCCTCCATCTCTACACCCTCAAGGAAGTGCTCTGTCTTCCTGAATTTCTAAGCAACTGTTCTGATAAGGACACAGGGAGCAGCTTGTCTCCAGTCCCCTGCTCACTCAGGAATCAGTGTCATGGAATTCATCTCCAAAGCTGTGCAGTCCTTCTCATGGACCAGAGGAGCATTCCTCTGTCTCTCTCCCCACTGCCCTGTTCAACTGCTTTATCTTCCTACTGCATTCAGCTTCCTGGACTCCTGCCCCAAAACTTTTCCCCCTGGACTCTACCAGTTGAAGTCAGAAGAAGGTCAGATCACAGTGTAAATGTTTACACAATAAACTTTGCTCCTTCTAGACTTGAAGATAACTCTCCATGTTTTTAACCTCCCAGTGAACCTCCTGATAGTGGTAGGAAGCCTGTTTTCTCAGTGAGCCCTAGAAAAAAAGAAGAGGAACATATAGGTCAGGCTGTTTTAGAGAGCCTGTGAGCTGAGACAAACCACTACCTCAGGCATCAGTGTCAGACATACTATTTTCCAATTCTCCTGTCCTAGGAAATCTGATTATTTGTGTCTTGAGGTTTGTGGTGTTTGATGCCTTTATTTAAATTCTCCTCCTGCAGTCCTGTGATGTTGTTTTCCATTGAAAAATAAATTAACTTCTTAGCCTTTACTATAGTATAGGAAAACTGGAAGACACAAAATTTAGATGTTCAAGGTTTCAAAGGGAATTGAAGATGCAAGTTAGTTGTTAAGATTTTGTGAAGGGCAGAGTAAAGACAGAGAAGAACAAGTAAAAATTTTTGAAATTGGCAAGGTGTATCTTTTCCCCAAACTTTTCTTTTTCACTAAGCCCATACAACTTCTCTCTTTTTTTATATTTTTAAAATATAAATACTCATTAAATATTTTAAATATTTTTATGTTCTGTCTTCTGGACTTTTGTTTTCCTGTCTCTGAAACTGTCTTGATTTTGTTTTGGTTTTGGTTTTGGTTTTTACTTCTGTTTTGTTTTTGTCTTGATCATCATAGCGAAGAATATATTCAAGGTGAGATTTGAAAACAGATAATGTGTAAGTGCTGTTGGTGTTGACAGGCAGTCTTTTATATGTGAAGGGCAGCATAAGATAAAACTTGTTTTTTCAGTTTCCAAACAAGTGACTGATAGAGCTGGTATCTCATCCTTAAGGGAAATCGAAGTTGACACAATTTCAAAGCAAAGATGAGGGGTTTGGGGCTCAGGATGGAAGGCTACATTTAAGCACAGTGAGATTCAGTATAGCTATTTTCTGACTTGGTAATGTGAGAAGGAAAACTCGAGAAGCAAAAAAGAGGAGTCAGGTTCTCTCCAGAAGACTAATCTGTTAACAGCAATGAAAAAATACTATAAGAATAAAAGAGCATCTGGAGGCACACTTGTGGACAGTTCATCTGGCAAGGGACTCTGGGTGGTTGGGAGAGGGCTCAGGGAAAACAGAGGGCATGCAGGAGGGATTCCCTGCTCGTGCATTGAGCTCATTCTGCAAAGGCACAGTCATGGAACCCTCTGTTCTGTTGACTGTGTAGATAAAATGAAGATTTGTTCTTCCAAGTCTGCCCTTTAAGCACTTCCCTTGAGCCCAATTTTCATGCGGGCACAGGTGAAACTAAGTAGCCAAAGACAAAGGCAAAGATATGCATGTGTGTATTTGCTTATGGGTAAATCTATTTTGAGTTATCATGGGCAAGCAGGATGTCCAAGTTAGTTTTCTGTGACTTATAGTGGGATTTTTGCATAAAAAGAAACACTATTTCTGTAAAGTATTATGCATTTCCTTTAGGGAAGGCTAAATCAGCCATATTAATTCAGCTAAATTCAGATTTTTGTGATAAATGATGGAAATATGTTTTAGATTGTCATATAAAACCTATCAACAGTCTTGTGAAAGTCAAATGGACAAAAAAGGTTTAGTTGAAGCTGAGTAGAAGTCAGTCCATCTTAACAGGATAATATAATGGCAAAAAAGGAAATCAAATGTGCTTATTTTGAGAAGTTACTATAAATCCCCAATAGAGCTAGAAATATTCTCTGTAGAGGATACTGAAAGAAGTTAGGTTAAATAGAAACATATGCCTAACAGGTTGAAGCAAATCAAAGGCTTTAAACAAAAAAGAAGGAACTTTAGTAAAGCCACAGGGGATTGCTGCCCTACTCTACTATCAATGGTTTCGTAGATCCTATGGTTTTACACTAAATCATCTCTTCTCTATGGGTTAATGTGAAATCTAAAGGAAAATGTGAACCTTCTCGTGAGAACATGACAGCTCAGCTGTATGAATATGAAAGCTCAGGACAGTAGGAAACATCACTGTAAAACTGTAACATAGTTATTGTTAACTGCTAATAAAAAATGCCCATTTTTTTTTTTGTTATTCAGTTTCAGTTTGTCACATTGCATGTAAAAACATGTTTAGTTGTCAGAAAGTCTATTCACTGGCATGTATGAAATTGTCCTGAAGGTAACTATCCTCCCCTTACCCCCTTTTGTCCATGTAAACACCTTAATGAGATGAAAATGGAGCTTGTTTACCAGAGCTTTTGCTGTGTGCACTGATCTCCAAAATACAGTTTTACCACAGTTATATTTTTAGTATCCTCTGTGTCGCAACAGCAGTCAGCAATGACATGCTCATGTTAAAAATCTGCAGTGGTTTGTCATTTCTTCAGCTACAGACTTTTGCAAAAAAAAATATTTGTGGTCTTTACAAGAACTGCAGCAGCACCAGGGATTTGGGCATACAAACCAGAGGCATATAGAGTTTCTTTGGCCAGCTGGAATTTAATTTCAAATTATGAACAAAAATATTTGGTGTTTTTAATGGGCTGAATGAAGCAGAGTGTGTTTGGAGGAAGCTTTCATCAACTTAAAAGAATCGCTTCTGCAGTCTTGATACAGTTTGGCTATGGCATACCAAAAATCCAGAACGCTATACTGAGTTATACATGGAAAGCAGAGCTGGAGCTCTAAAAGTAAAGATGGTGTCAAAATGCAATGCCAGTCCCTGGCAGCACTGCAAGCTCCTCATGCTCTGTTCTCATTGGAATTTCCCATTTGCTCCCAGGGGACTCTGTGCTGGAATGCTGTGGTGGTTATTATGAGTTTACTAGGGGAATACAGTTGTATAACACAAGGGCAGTTGGTTAATAGTAATCCTGGGTTGCAGAAATGCCCTAATACTGTTTTATTCTAGTTATTTTTATTTGTATCTGAAGTTCAAAGGTCCTAGTCCTGGAGTGTGTGTAAACCTATCAGAAAAGGAAGCTTGACTGTTCTTTCACCTGTGGGTACCAGGTATCTTTCCTAGAAGCACTCCAGAATAAGTTCTCTAAAAGCAATTTAGAATAACCTGACCTTGGAAGTACAGGTAAGATCCATTTCTCCTGCTTCTATCCCTTAGTCTCTCTAACAAAAAGGTATAAAGGAATGCTGACAGATCTCTCTGGCTTTCCTGGCAGTATTCAGATGCAATATATCAAGATTTGTCATTTGGTTGTCCCATTATTGGACACATGACCAGTTAAAATGTATTGGTTTATACAGTGGGAGAGTTAATACAGGTGCAGTCATGCAGAGGGGATCCTCTAATCTACATGGGAGAGGAGTGAGATTAATGCCTTTCCCAAAGTGTGGCATGCCTATATACTCTTGCTACCCATCTGTCCACAGCTTTGACACAAAACAGCAAATGTCTCCCTTTTTATCACTGTGGCAGACAGTGGACACAGTTGCAGAGTGGACAAAGAGCTACTGGGAGATGGAGTGCCATCTGTGAAAGACTAGTTGCACAACTTTGGCATGCAGAATTTGGCCTTTAGGTTAAGTACTCCCACTGTAAAATGTAGTGGGAATGGCAAGATTTAGAAACAGGAGATTTCTATGTGAAGCCTGAAACTGGAAGTTTCAGTGGGTGCAAAAGATCAAGTTCTAGAACTCAGGAGCTGGAACAACATGAGAGAAAGAGTTTCTTAATGTTGTTTCTGGAGTAAATATTTACTCCGAATTGCAACCCAGCCTCTTGTACTGAACTTTTGTCAAGTAGAGATGGCTGATAGTTGTATAAATCCTAAAACTGGTAAGTATCTTAAATTGGCAAACTGCAAGATAATTGTTTATGAGAGTTGAAAAGCAAAATTTATCCCACTAAGTTTTTCAAACCTCAGAAGTTTCCTTGATGCACTTTGAAGTTATAAATTACTCAGTGGGCTAGGAAACAAAAAAAAGCTTCTGCTATACGCTCCCACTCTGAATGAAGCAGAGCTGCCATTTTCAGTGGGATGATCCAGATAGCTTTCCTGAGCAGTGTGTGATTTCTGCTCTCACTGTTTTCAATGATCTCCTTTACTTTGCTTTGTACATAGCTGAAAAGGTATGGTCCATTGCCACAGAAAGTTTTGGTTATGATGAATAAAAATTAACCTCATAAAAAGTAATAAAGGAAAAAAAACCCCAGATCCACTAGAAACTGTTTCCTAAGTCTTTTTCAAACTGCCTCTGTTGGAGCAGTTTTAATTTCAACATCCCCTGAACTATTTTTTATTTCTGCCACCCAAAAAGGAGCACAGGAGAAAGAAAACAGGAATGGCTCTGTGTGATGCATGTTAATGGCTAGAATACCCTAGACTTAAATGTGGAGTCTGAACAAACTGAGTATGGAGCACCTAAACAAAATGTTGGTTGTTATGTGCTCTGTATTGATGTAAGTAAAATTAGCCATAAGAAAAGTGTTGGGAACCTACAAGAGTTAGGGAAGGTTAATGTCTGGGGCATGAGAAGGTGGGAACTTCCCACACAAACTGAACATGATGCAATAACCTGCAATTTACTTCTACATATTTCGACTTTGACCTATTTAGTTTCCAGGGACAGAGATTGTGTTTTCTTTTTGAATGCTCAAATATTTTGAGAAGAAAGAAGCTTAATTGCAAAAAAATATTTTTGGAAAGAGACATTGTGGTTGAAATTCCACTCCCTTTGCCTAGCAGAGTTTCTTTGCATTGTTAGCTCACTCAGATGGTGGGGAGGTGAGGTGCCCTGAAAGAATCAGCATCTGTTCCAGCCGTGACTGTACTTGTTGGGTAGCAGGGTACTCTGGTCACTAGATTCTCATGTATCCTTTGGTTCCCCACAGCCCTAGTGCTGCTGTTGAGACTCTCTGTGCATTTACCATGTGCTGGGACCTCTGCTGTAGCTGTTTCCTGGTAATCATTGAATTGGCCTCCACTACCGCTGAGGAGGAGGAAGTGAAAGTCCCTCAAGGTCGATGTAGCTATGCATGATATTTGAAAAGTGTTAGTGCTACCACGTCTTATGGTTTCTTAGCTAAAATCAACTAGAAAAAAAAAAATGGGTCTGTAGCCTCGGTATTTGTGAATGAAAGTTGCAAAAACAAGACCCGAGCTCACCCTGTATTAAAAGAGAAATAAACCACACAAATGTATTTATTTATTTTTCAGTAACTCATGTTACAGCTAATCTCATGATGTTTTTTGTCTTGACTCACAGTTTTCAAAAGCTTGAGGCTGGCAATAGTGAGTAATATACAGAATGTCACATACAAAACCAGCTTTTTTTTGTTTTGTTTTGTTTTGTTTTGTTTTGTTGGTTTTTTGGTTTTTTTTTTTTAATTCAAGGGCTGTATAATACCAAAGCCAGATTCTGCTGTGTGCTCTCATCTGGTGTCATAGGAAGTGTGTTTGACAGTCCAGGTCTCTGTCTTTGGAAAGAAGAATGGAATCTCAACAACTACATTCCATACTTAAGTAAATGTTCTGTAAGCCATGAAATTAGTGAGTTCTGTTTCCTTATGAATTTTTGTCAGTTACCTCTGGGGACGTTATCTTCGTTGTCTTTCAGGCTTCTCTTCAGATCTCACTAAAACTGATTAATAAATTGGAAACACTTGTTGCTAGTCTCTTGAGGTATATTTTGACTATAGTTTGAGTCTGCTTTCTCTTCATCATTTGCTGCTTTGGTACTGGGATTTTATAAGGGAAAATTGGTGGATGAATATATTCTGAAAGGAATTGTGAAATATTTAAAAATTACTTATTTTCCAGGTCGCCTGCTATGATTTCATTAAATCCATGGCTCCCTTTCTATATCACAAATAAAAGTTTTCAGTGTACAGCAATGACGAGAGAGCACATCAATTGTCTTAGAAGACATTATGGTTTACTTAGCGTACTCACTTTGATTTTCTGCAGAAGGATGCTTTAACACTGTGCTGCGATCACAGCTAGAGGATTCTTGATCTGGACACATAGAGGTGTAGAACATCACTTCACTGCCAGTGGTTATTGCAGTGTGTTGCCACTCATCATTCCAAAATTATTTACTCTGTGGGAACACAGGACCTTTGCGAATCCCCATCTGTACACCCAGAGAAGGGCTGGTTATCTTGTGCTGCATGGAGGGAGCATAATTGCCTCTTCTTCTATTTGCAGGGATTAATCCCAAGCCTGTATCCATAACTGATTAGGTAATTAACTCTTTAATTATTGATTCACACTTTATGCCATGCATACATATAATAAATACCTTCATGTTCTCTTTTATTCAATTGTCTTCTAGCTTCTTTTAGCAGGCCATGGTCTTTCCCGACACTTCAGGAGAATGGACTTTGAATACTGAGCTGTCTGTCTCCTCTGTACCCTACAGATGTAAAAATCATCTCCTCTTTTGCCTCCACCAGTAATCATTGAACATTACCTTGGTGAAAAGGGCTGGTTATACAAAATTTCAGTACAGTTGCAAAGCAAAGCAAAGCAAAAATAAAATAAATTAGTTTACCATTGGGAAAATCCTTCCTTCCTTCAACAAAAATGTGACCTAGAAAAAATAAGTTCATGCTTTTTTATTAAATATTTAGAAATCTCTTCATTTTTGCTACTAAAAATAAAATTCTACTGCATTTTTTATTTAAAAAAATCTAAACTCCCCTGCTAATTAGTGTTATCAAAAGACATAGACAGATTATTCCGATGTCTTTTTATCTCTGCATGATAAATGCCTTCAAATATGCTCTCTTCTCCCATTAAGAGTTGGATGTCATTTGAAAACTGAGTAAAAATATTAACTATTCTCAGCAGAAGTGTTGAAGTCCTCCCTCTGGAGGCTACTGTACAATAAAATATGTATGCCACATTTCAACCATAGAGGTATATATGGCTAGAATTTTTTTTTTTCCAACAGCAATTGAAAAGCTAGGGATTTGCAGACAAAGTTGTCTTCAGGATGTCTTCTTAGGTTGAAAATGTTGTAGAGGTTGTTGGTCAGAAGTCAAGATCTCGTGAACCTTTCCATACCGGAAAGGTTTTTATTGTATCAATAAGAGACTTACCTGGCATAATTTTTGCCCATTTCACAAAGCACTAAATCTTGAATGTCTTTGTTTAGCATCTGAGATTAAACTCCCTTCCCTTCCCCCCTCATATACTTTTTTTTCCTGGCATAATGATACACTAAGCATATTTCATTTTTGCTGTGTAAACATAAGGTAAGAAATCTACTTCTATTTGCAACAAGCTGTGTCTGCTATTTATTAAGTTGCTCCTCCATTATTGTTTATATAGTCTGTATGTCAGTAGTTCACTTGACTGCAGATTTGCTCACACTCACAGGAGACATATGTTGCACGTCACTAAGCATTTAAACATAAACCTCCATACTTCTAATGGAAGAAGATAATAGTTTCATGTGTTACATTGACTTTGTAGTAGGATTTTAGTGGATAATCAGATACCATCTGTGGGAATTAAGACTTTGCTCTTAATTTTGCTAGCATTTTGCACAGAATACTTTATAAGGAGTTCATGCACTACAATACACTAATTTTCCTGTAAGGCTTGGCTTGAGATTTTTATTTCACTGTCCCTGTGGACACCTGTGTTAAGTAGCTGACTCCCCACCACTGAATTGGCACAAGATTGTCCCTTTCAAAACAAGAAGTATCATATCTTTCTATTTTTACTGCTGTAGGAGTTTTTAAAACATGCATCTTGATACTAATCATGTAGTTTATAAAAGTAGTGGAAAAACAATTCCAATAGTCAACCTGTCTGTTGTCTGAGCAAAAATTTTCATTACTGCTGAATGCACAGTCCTTGTACTTGTTAGATAATTTACAGTAAACACACGTCCTCTTAATTACATCATAGTAGCTTAAACAGACTTGTAGAGCCATTTAAAAAATCAATACTTAGCTTTTAGGTGATGAATTAATTAACGGAGTGTGAATGCTGAAAATTTGCTTTGTCCAGCATGCACTATGTCTTCATAGTCTCATCATCAATAGGGGGATGTGCAAAATTGCATGAAGTTGACAGAATGAAATGCTTATGAAATGTATTCATTTCTTTTTAGCCTAATGACAATTCCTATAAATGTCTGTGATAGTCCAAAAAAGTAGCACATAATGTTTTATGTATAAATATATGTATAATATGCAAACATTACACCAAATGTATTGCCTATGCCTTAAGGACCATATTTTTAATGTCCAGTTGAGTTCAAGTTGAATTTTACTTAAGGGCTTGCTTTGTAAGGATAGCTTAATCAGCTTTGCAACAAGAAAATACAAACTCAAAGCAAGCTGAAATGTTATATCTAGTAAGAGTTCACACATGTAAGAACATATACAATGTAGTTGGTTTGGGTTCCAGCTATGTTAAACCAGGACAACAGTGATAAAAAAATTCTTTTTTATTTTTTCCCAAATCTTCCTGTTTTACAGTTAGATCTAGAAGCAGAACTGTCAAATGTTAGGAAGTATAAAGATCTTTGTTGTTTGTATGGCAATTCTGAACTGATTTCAAACAACTCTCTAAAAACTTCTCACAGGATCATTTGTAAGTTTGCAATCGATTGTTTTTTCTAAATTAGGATGAGATAGACAATGCTGAGACTGGTAATATNTTTTTTTTCTAAAACCATTCAGCATTGGCTAAAGTAAATAGGCTACAGGATTGCACTGAATAAAAGTTATACAACTGTCACTCCACTGACTAGCTTGTAATTCTGAGAAGTGTAAGTCTACACTTTCAGACCTGCATATTTGGTAAGACCATTGCCTATCAATATGCTTATTCCTGACTTCTGTTACTGTCCTCTATTTATGCAGTGAAGTTCCTTTAGAAATATTTTCTTGGTAAATATGACATTGATTTCATGTCCTTGATTTCTGGTGACATTGGAGAAGAAAGAAAAATGAAATAGTTCATTGTAAGGGGATTGTTCAATTGATCCAAGTGACGTGGTTATACCTTGAACAAAAATCTGGAAATACAGAAGCATTACGTCTTTCTAAATTATGTCACTGAATTAGTTCAAAATTTAGTTTTTATTCTGTAACAAGAAAGTTCCACACTATCCAAATACACAGAACTGCTGACAATGAAGAAGCAACTGACAGTAGTATTTACTTCAGCATAGCCACTAAGTTGCTTTCATTTGATGTTTATTATCTGGGATTTATGAATTGTCTAGTTATTTAAATGCATTGACCATGATGCACAGCATAGCTGCCCTTCAAAATAGTTTAATTGTTTAATTATTAACTGCAGCCTTCATTCTGTGTATGCATCATTAACATATATGTAGTTAATTTAAAGTTTTATTCAAAAGAGTGTTCTGTTCTACCACTTGTTTATATTTTGCTAATACATTTAGCATATTCATACCCATGTCAGAATTTCAGCTTGGAACTTAAAAGAATGCCAACAGATGTGTCTTTCATGATTGGCTTCTTATCACTTCATGTTCCTTGCACAGAAGTGGGTAAGCTGTGATGTAAAAGGGGGGTTTTCAATTAGCTTTCAGGTGTGAGAAAAATACATGCCAATTTTTTAAATACATGCCACAGGTTTTAATTTGTCTCTTGGAAGTTAGACAATGCTTTCCTCATTTGTTTGGAATTCATGCTTCTACTGTATGTCCAAATAAAATAGAAAATATCTGAACCGGGTTTTTTTATGAGAAGTATTGGCAGAATGGGAGATGTGGCAGCTTTACTTGATTTTAAAGCTGTGATGGTGATTGGTACTACATTGCATTTGAAATCTCTTCTCTCTGCTACTGTGGTGCATGTATCCTTCCTGTTGTTTTATTCCTAGTTTTTATCTTCTGATTTGTTTTTACAGATATTCTTCAGAAACAGGGAAGTCTGTTCTTATAGAATAGGAGCTGCCACATTCTGAGAGTAGGATTCTCTGAGATTGAATCTTAGCATTAAGTAAACACATTTGGGTTTTTTATTTCATAATTCAGACAAAAGAGAAAGAGAGAACAGAAGCAAAATATACTTAGAGATATTTAGTTCTGCATATAAATGAGGAAAGCATAAAAACACACTTTTTTTTTCTTTCTGGATGTTCCATGCAAATTTTCACACTTACAGATTCAGTTAAGAATTTGTTAAAAGCTAGGCTTTAAGAATAAATATTTAGTATGGGAGCAGTATGTTTCATTTTCCAAAGGACTGTAGCTTATTTTATCTCTTCTTGCTTCTCATTGATCAAAGTCAGTGGAATAAACTACCATGCTTCTTCCATCAATTTCTTCTCTCTTTGCCTTCTCTTTACACCAATTTTGAATTATTTATTTTGAATTATTAATAATAATATGTTTTTCATATTTAAGGTCTTGTACAAATTTGCCATAGCCTTCATCTTCAGCATACTTTTTATACAAGCATCAGAAAAGAGAAGCCAACATGATTAAGGTTTGATATAGGTATCCATAATTTGGCGTCACCTAATATTTTGCATAGAAAACCTTTCAATCTTTTTAATTTGTGGTGTTTGGCTGTCATCTACATGTTAATGCTCTTATTGTGTTGGTGTTAGTCACAGGATATGCAGAGTTGGAAGGGATGTGTCTGGTTCATTGAATTTATCTCCTGGCCCTGTGCAGGACACTCTTGTCACACCATGTGCCTGAGAGCATTGTCCAAATGGTTCTCCAACTCAGACGGGCTTGGTGCTGTGAACATTTCCCTGGGTGAAAAACCTTTTCCTGATATCTAATCTAAACGTTACATGACTCAGTGTCATTTCCTCAAGTCCTGTCACAGTTCACCACAGAGTAGAGATCAATGCCTGTCCCTCTTCTTCCCCTCATGAGGAAGTTGTAACTGCACTGAAGTCTCCCCTCAGTCTCCTCCAGGCTGAACAGACCAAGTGCCCTCAGCCACTCCTCACATGGCTTCCCCTAAAGGCCCTTCACCATCCTCATGGCCCTGCTTTGGACGCTCTCTAATAGCTTTATATCTTTCTTACATTCTGGCACCCAAAACTGCCCCCAGCATTCGAGGTGAGGCTGTCCCAGAGCAGAGCAAGACAATTCCCTCCCTTGGGCATCAGTTGGCCCTCCTGGCTGGCAGGGCACTGCTGACTCAGATTCACCTTGACATCGACCTCCATGTGGACCGCCCATCCCTTTCCACAGTGCTGCTCTCCAGCCTCATTCCCCAGTCTATACACACAAGCTTGTTTCTTTCCATCTGCAAAATTTTTTTCACCTGCAACTCTACTGTCCTGCCTTCTTTTGTAGTGTCCTCTTTTTTCAGTGACCCATCCACCCTCCCGCAGTATAGCTATCCAGTAACTTCTCTGTTTTGGTATCTGTTGGCTAAAGCTTTTACAAACCCCTTTTCAAGCCCCTGCTTTCACTCCAGTGTTTTATAGGAGGAAGATAAGAGAATTTCTCGGTTTTCAGTTTTTCTCACTAATAGCTCTGAAACAATAATCAATATATAGTGTATTTTGCATCAAATCTCACATCACTGCTGAATACAAAAGTATTGTTCTCAGCAGAAGTAATAGTAGCAGTGACCTGTCTAACCTCTGGTTTCAGGGAGCACCTTTCCACATTCTGTGAAGCATTTTCCTTCTTAATAATGTAGCAACATTTCTAGTATATAGATTTTTTTTCAGCTGCCATGATTCTGCTGTAAATAGGGAAATAGTGAGAATTCTATTGCCATGTAGGGAGTTCCAGGTGCATAAGATCATACTCTCCAAAGCAGCAAAGGGCTATGCACACATCACCTCATTGGAAAATCAATTTCTTGAGCTGAGAGTCTATTGCTGTGGGTCCACATTTTTCCAAGACAGGATTTTCTTTTTGATAACTAGCTCATCCTTTCTCAGAAATCTGCAGCATAAATGGGTTTTTTAAAGTATAATTGATTATAATGATAACCAAATTCCCATATTTCAGTGGTAAAATATTTACAATAATTTAATTAAGTTTAGAATAATAAAAGAGTTAAACAATGATACTTTTATGTCACTCCTATGTTACTTTAAACACTTATACTGGTTTATCATTGAAATATTAATCCCTTTTTCAGGCAGCTTTTCTGATACATTGTCCATTTTTGATGGGAAAATTGAAAGTTGTTTTGACACAGTTCTATTCTGATGATACTGTGTCCTAGGTTACAATGTAAAATATTCCAGAAGGTCTGTATTCTATCTCCATCTTCATGAACTGTTAAAATCAGAAGGGGCATTGTTCTCCTTACCTCCTCCCCCGGACCATCTCCTGTTAATGGGCCATTAACACCTTGCCCTATGAGTCATAGATAACTCCCTCCGGGAGCCATTTCCTGTTTAATGGGCCCTTAAGGACCCACCCCATGACTCATAGAATGACATCAGCCCATTGTGAGGACCCACCACATGACTCAGAGAATGACATCAGCCTATTGTGAGAAGCTCTGCCCAGGGGGAGGAGCCAAGCATTCCCACCTAAATATAATCTGGGCATTTGGACAGAACGGCATCTGCCTTCAACTGGATTCCCAGAGGAGCAGCCTTCTCTCCCACTGGATTCCCAG
>VXBU01018769.1:16334-97367 GCA_013400315.1 Bombycilla garrulus | reverse complement strand
CTCCTGCCTTCCTTGGTGGGCACCTGTCTTTCAAAACCAAGACATACTGAAAGGCTGAAAAAAAAAGATAAAGATGTATTCGGCTCTCCAAATATAGCTTGGAATTCACTGTTTGACATGTGAAAAAATAATTTGTTAATAGTTTTCAGAACTCTTGTTGACTATACTTATACATTCTTATAGTGTAAAGGAACCATTTCATTCTCACAATGGGAATTAATGAGAAATTTTATTGCATATTTCACATTCAGGACAGGAGCCTCCAGATTTTGGTTGCTTGTTTTGGTGGTTTTTTTGCCTTGTTTTTTCTTTTCCTCCCTGGTCATGATGCAGAAGGAAGAATTTCAGTGTAAACTTCTTTTAAAAAGCCCTATCATTTTCATTTTGTCCCTCATTTTCACTGCAAGAACATAGATTTCTATTTATTTTTCAACTTCAGACTTACTAGCGAATGCCTCCTCAAATCCACTGAAAACCTAAGTCTTAAAAATGTTGTTGAGGCTGGGATCAATGTCCCTTAATTCACTGAAGCCAACATCAACAGAGGCCAGGTTCTCAGCAGATTGACTATGTGCATTAATGGAATCTTTTTTCCACCAAATGTCTGGAAAATTTGTCCCTTGAAGAGAAACTCATCTTGTGATTGGAACTGTAGCCTCACATCAGGCTGAGCAGGACTTGAGAATAATTTTAGATTCTGAACACACATTTATTTTTATGCTCTGTGTGATTAAGTTGCTCCAAAATAAAGCACATGGCAATCAATCTGACAGAAAGGAAACAACTTACAGTATCTTTTTCTAATAGCCACACATATACACAGCTACCCACAACACATTTTTCCCTAGGAAGGCCAGGTCACAGGGAAGAACCTTGACCCCGACATCCGCTGCTTGAACTTTTCCTGACATGGCACTACAGACTTCAGCAGAGAGCCATTTCCCATCCATCTTGTTTGCTCTTCTGCTGCCACCTCTTTGCTGTTTCAGCTGCAGAGAAGGCAGGGCAGGCAGCTGATGCTGTTTCTAGCATGTGTTGGGAGAGGTGAGTGATGCTGTGGCTTTTACATTAGTAAAGACTTGTGAGAAGTTTCTGGAAATTTAAACAGGAGGGGAGATAAAAGAAGGCTGGAGAATTTATTGCTTGAAGAAAATAAGTAAAGAGAGAGAAGTAGAATGTTACTCCTATTTTTTTCTGCCAGCACCATACCTCCAATTTATCCATGAAAGTTTGAGCTAGTCTATTGTCATAAGAAAGGCTGCTTCTCTCTTTGAGGATTTTTTTTCATTGACATATGACCATGTGCACTTAGTTTAGAAAAAAAATTGTTTTGAAAATTAAAATTGTGATCATTCTAGCTGGATTTTGTTTCTTTAGAAAATAGGAGAACCCCTTAAGAGTTCCCTTCCAGAGAGCCATGGGAGGTGTCATATCCACAGTGTTTTGTCTAGGCCTGATTTTGGTAGTCTGGAGAGAGCCCTTTGGCTCAACTGACTCTTCCATTGATGGAGGAATTAGTATTGAGGCATACCCAAGAGAAATTTTTTGTTATTACTGACTCCCTTGGCTCTCTGTATTGGTTATTTGGGCTGGAGTGAGTATGACTGGCATACAAATAATAATTCAATCACTATATCTAGATCATTAGGATGACAGCAGCTTGGAATGGAAAAAACAAGACTGGTCAAAGATGCCCGCTTCTGATATTTAATAACTGTTTCTAATAACTGTTTTTATCCATTTCTGGAGTTTAATGTCATAACTGGTGGAAAGGAAAAGGATATTCCAGTTCTTCTGCTGCTCCCTATATATAATGGCAGGACTGCTTTTTATTGTATTGAAATCTGTTTCCTTGTGATGAATAATTTTTAAACAAGTGAAAACACAGAAAGTATCTTATCTCCCCTGGAGGGTGTTTGTAACTTTAATTGTGCAAGATGCTCTCAATGTTACATCTTTATACTTTACTACATCTATTGCTTTCATACCATACCTTCATGTTTCCATTTCTTCTGTAGTTCTGAAATAAACAGTGTCTTTGATACTGCTGGGTTCCACTGTTTCACAGCTTTGGTCAGTACCAATTTCATGTCCCTGTGCTAGTTAGCTTGCAGCTCTTTTCACATCTTCTTTTCCTGCTTCAGTGGCTGTTGCTTTGTGATCCTCTCTGTACTCTGCTTTGATCTAACTTAGTTGCTGTCAGATATGTGCATAACAGTTTTAAGAACAATGGCAAGCTCGGTTTTTCTACTTGCCTTTCATCACAGGTGGCCCATCTGCTGATCTCTGTGTCTTGATTAAGAGCAGTTAAAAAAATAACTCTAAAACTCTTGACTATTGCTAAACTACTGCACCTCATTATCTATTTCATGTAGCAATCTCCTCTGGCCACAGAATGTTCTGGTGATTGTATGGCATAACAGTAAAATAAAACACATAAATTTTTCATGTGGGCCATAAAAGCATGCTTCCTGGGAAAACATTCAGTATTTTTATTTGAAATGGAAATTGAAAACTTCTGTTGTTTCTCCGTTGTTGGGTTTCTGTGTTGTTCTTCCTTTTTCTTTCTTTTCCTTAGCATCTCTCTCTTCTTCCTCTGCTCTTCCTGTCTTTTGAATTTGTTGATTCATTTGCATACCACCTAAGGCAGAGTGAGCATTGCTGGGCTGGAGCTCCAGATGATATGCAAAAACCTGTGTCAGGACACAGAACAGGAAAGTGTTCTTTTGTAGGCTTTAATAGTTTGTAATTGCCAATAAGGGTGTAGTATCAGACAAAAAACAACAAAAATTGATCTGCTCATCCTGCTAATTCCCCAGCTCTCTGTGCTTTCTTTCTGCACAGGACATCTGTAAAACTAGATCTGAATTGTGCTGTCATTCCCACCCAATCTATACCTGCCCATCTACCCTACTTCTCTCCTTTGATATTAACTTGCATTTTAAATCAATGCCAATTGATTGAATGGGGCTGTGATGCTCAAGATAAACAAGCAGTTAAGGGCAGGCTGTCTATGTTTGAGCTTTCTGTATGGATTTCACTGTCACAATCACTTGAAACAAGGACCGTTGGATTCTTACTGGAAAAACAACACTCAGGAGGCTGACTTGAAAAGAACTATGGTCAGAAATGGATGATCTGCTGAATTAAAAATCCAGCAGCTTGATGAATTAAAACTGCACTGCACCGCACCAGGTAATGAATGGAATGTAGAGAGTTCTGACTATCAATTTGTCATCTGTGGCAGAAAGCAAAGAACTAAGTAATATGGTCATAGCCCTCTTCAGCAGTTTTATGTCACAGCATGTATTTCCATGCATAGCTGTTGTGTTAGAGCTTATGTGTACCTCTTTTCCTTTAGTGATATCCTTGATATGATATAACTAACAGGCCATGAAACTTTAAAATTTTATACTGAAACTTCTTATTCAGTCTTAAGTTTCATGTGATGTGGGTTGTCACGCCAGCAGTATCTCAAACTCTCCTTAAATGAAAATTTTACCTTATGTATTTAACCTGCCCTTTTTTCAAATTTTGTGATGGTGCTTGGTGACATTCCCAGAATCTGGAGCCATCTTGATTTCCATCACAGGAAAAAATGACAAGTCTGAAACCCTGTTATTTCTATTCATCTCTTCTTACAAGCAGGTAGAGTCAGCTACTGTTGCACTGATTTTAATGCCACATTTATTCCATAAAATACAAATTATATTTCGTAATACTTTTTCATCGCGGGTCACCAGTTCTTCAGTTTATGTTGTCTGGTACAAATAAAACTTCAGTTTGTAAGGGTAGCTTTTATGTATTTTTTTACATATTTGCCCAGCAAAACCATGGGGAAGTGGTTTAAAAATCTCTTTTTGCTGTCTTGCGTGTGAATAGCGGCCCATATCTTTTCCCCCTCTTTCATACTGCATCCTTACCTTCTACAGATACTGTTGATGAGGTGTCTTTCATCTCTGCTGCACCTTGGAGTTTATATTTAGCATCTCTGCACATAAACATATCCTGTTCCTTGCCATCCTTGAACACCCACCACAAACTTCCTCTGCCTTTGTCACTGTCATATTCCTTCAAACAATTGCTATCTGTTTTAGGCATTTGCCTTTTTTTTTTTTTTCCTTTGGTACACCCTGAGAATTCTGCTGCTTGCTCTTTTTCTCATGAAAATGTTCCCACAGAGTTGATTTTTTTTGGTCCAATTCTGATACTCAGTGAAGCAAGTCCTGTTTGTTCTTTTTGCTCTTCTTCCCCTGCTGCATTGACATGATGCTCTAATGTGGTACTGCCTTGGTGGTAGACCAACCATGGTGGTGCCCCAGTTTTCCAGAGGGACACTACAGTTATGGACATAGAGTGAAATGGTAATGTGTAGGAAGGAAAAGCTGCACTTTCATAAGTTTTCTCTGGGAGTGAGGGAGTTTGTATAAAATAGAATTTTTTCTCTTTAAATTTGTGCTTGCTTTTCAAAAAATGTGTTGCTTTAACTAGATACCAAGTCCTTGCAGCGCTAGCATCACTAGAAATTCTCGAAGTGGCAGAAGTACTTCACCTGTTTTCTCAGAAGCTATCTCATGATTTAGTGCTCTCCTGAGTTTCCCAACTGTCATGTTATTTGACTTTTTTCCGCACCCCTGGCCAACTCATCAGCATGGTCATTATCCAACCTCTAGAGCTGATCTACTTAACATCTCATTAAAAAAAATGTTCAGCTCATCTCTTCTAACTGCTCTTCACTTGTCAACAAGTTCTGCTTTTTCCCCTTTTATATGCAGTCCTTTTGGTGCTCAGTATTTGTCAATCATAATTTCCTACCCTGTGGTGGAGATTTCTCATGCTGCTCTTATTAACTATCTCAAGGATGTTATGTACTACAGCGTTTGTAGCTTACAGTATATATCTATATATGGAAATTTTGTTCTTGTTTATCCTTGAGCTTGAATGCTAAAGCCAAGGCATAATAGCATATTCAAATATATCTTCTCCCATTGTTTGGCTCAGTTTTTGTTTTGTTTTGTTTCTGAATATATTATAATAAAGATACTGCTATCATTTTGTAATAGTTCTCAGAAAATTTTGATTGCACTTTTTCTAAAGAAATTATTTTTTTGCTTGCCTAGATGATTTAATATTTTTAAGAGACTCTATAATCATATCTAAATGAAAAATTGTTAAAATTAAGCTTTCAAATAAAGAGACAGAATGTTTTTGTTGCTTTTTTTTTGGTTGTTTTACTTTTATGCTGTGAAGCAGTTAAAATAAAATAATAGGATATAATTTTCCTAATTTTCTTTCTCAACAAAAAATGATGTAGATTCATTATGGAACATACCATCTTCATAATTTATTTTTAACATGCAAATAGAATTTTTAGCTGTATTGGTGTCTTTTACTGAATTTCACTATGCCTTTATTATACTCTGCAAAGAAATGTAAGACCAGAATGGTTCTTGAAACCCATAATAAGTTAGCCCGATGATAGGAGTAGGTGTTAAATGATGTTTTGGACCATTGGGGAACAATGGGCAAGTGAATAAAAAGTGATTTTAAAAATATTTAACAGTTCATGATTTCCTATGTAGCACAATTGTTTGGCTTTTTTTCCCCTGTGCATAAGACATGTGGTTGTAGTTTGGCAGAACACTAGTGCCAACTATTAAATGTTGACTCTGAGAAGTTGACTATTTGTGTGTTTGTGTAGCCAGAAAATTAGTGGTGATGTTTGTAGTTGTCACCTGAATATAAGACCAGTAAGGTTTCTGAGAGAGACTGGAATTTCTTGTTACCTGACAATGTTCAATTATTTTTGATAAAAATTTATCTTACCATTAGCAAGCAGCTGGAAACCTACTTTGAAGCCCCTAAATATCATTGATAGATTTTGAAGACTGCAAGGGCATTGAGAACAAAGCTGAACATCTCAGGGCTAGACAAGAAAACTTACAAAACCCTGAAAATATTCCAAAGCATTTTCAAAGAGATCCAGAGCTTCTGTAATCTTGCTGTTCTGGTGGCTTTGGTTCCTCCAATACAGTGAGGTACTTTTATGCAGGAATCTTCTTTTTTTTTTCCAAGAAGGTACCTCAAACACTTCTGCATTTAGCACACTGAAATGTTAAAGCCATGAGATTCTAGACACAGACTATAGTACTGAATCAAATTGTTGAATTATTAGGAAAATGTTCCTGTGGAATCAGTTTAGCTGAGCTCAGTTATAACTAGAGTGCAGCAGTTCTCATACTGATGTGAAACTCAATTTCAAGTTCGGGTTTGTATTGTCTCCTTTAGCCTAAGCAAGACAGAGCTGCTTTCGACTATACAAAGGAATGAAAAATGAGGGGGAAGAAATATTATGATACACTCTATTCCCCTGCTACAGCCTTCTCATTTTCTGTTTGAATACTGGTTAAAACTCAAAATCTGGTCTTCATTTCAAACAGTCTGATAAAAAAGGACACCAGAGGCAATCTCGCCCAGAACAATATGTTCTTTCCTTATTTTCTATCTCACAGACTGTTGTCTCAACAGGTGCTGAGCAGGAAAATGTGCTCGAAGGACAGTGCTTGAAGGAAAAAAACACACTTGTCTCATCCTAGTAAAACCAAGATTCTTGGAACCCCCTATGAAATCAACACAGCAGAATATGATAATTTGATTATAACAGGAGTCTGCCTTTAAACAATTCCTGTCATAGCTAAAAAGTAAAGAATAATGAAAAAGGGGAGTGAAAATGATGGAGGACAATATTCTGACTACATCCATCATCTCTTAACTATACCTGTGTATTTAGGAATGCAGTCAATGTCATAACAGCAATGGTCTTCATAGAAGCTGTGCATAATGAATCATTTAGGTTGACAATTGAAGGCAACTGTTTGTTCTGCTTCCTCATTTTTTTCCCTAACGCTCTAAATCCTGCTGATGACTCGAGTTTTATGTGTAAGGAATTTCTAGCTGCAACAGAATAAATAGTTCATTACTATAACTGTGCTGGGGCGGTGAAAAAGAAGAGCAAAAAAAAAAAATATTTGCCCAGCAAATGTATTGGGGGCTGAATTATTTTCTTCTTTCTCTCCCATGCTCAAGAATGAGAGCTAAAAGTGCTATATTGCTATATTTGCTATCACCTCACTGCAGGAGCTCCCATTATTCATAGGAAGGCAGCTAAGGTCAATTCCACGTGCTTTGTGGAAGGAACCTTACTATTCATCCCTTACAGTCTTCTAGACTGTGAGCTGTAGTCTATTTCATCTCCATGAGGTACAGTTTGGACTTTGAGTTGACCTTGTGCTTCTTAATGCAATCTGATGTATACCATGAGTAAGATTTTTAGGTAGTCTTGAAAGTATAAGATGAAACAGTTTTTTATTTTTTATTTTTTTTAATCAGATTAAATTTAATCAAAATAGGAGGACAAAATACCGTCTGGATTCTGGAAAATTTCAAACACATTTGTAGATGACAAAAGCTTGCTGGCTTTCGCTGAAATTACAATACAGTTTATCCTTAGCAATTAGAGGGAAACCGGCCATACTTCAAAGATGATATAAAAATGAAATGTCCTCCATCTCAAACTGGCATCTTAGTCTTGGAGTACCTAGTGTGTTGCATGCAATGTTGTTTTCTAGTCTCTCTCTTTTCAGCCACAATACCCTGATCAATAAATGCATACCTAGGCAGCTGTGGTGATAAAGGACAGCCAACATCTTTCCTTCAGATGTTTGAAGTTGAATAGAGAGCATGAAATATCAGCTACATCTCTGCATCTTCCATTCAGTGATGGGTCCTTGGGAGCTCTGCCTTACCTTAGCATCAACTTAATAAAGCATTTTCAGGGCAGATGGAGCAAATGCTTTGCAAAACAAAGAAAATATCCTTGAACTTCAATTACTTTGATTAGTTATGAAAAAATTATGAAACACCTTTAGCCCCTTAATTGAAAATCTGTGATAATTTTATGCTGTATAGAATTAAGTGGTCTCCATGATCTTTTTTGATGGGTTGATCTGGAATCCTTCATGAATTCAGTGAAACTATAGACAAGGAGTATTAGGTTTTCTATTTCATTCAGGGCTGCAAAACACCTCATTCAGTCAACAAAGTCAAATGGCTGATGGAGAACATGAAAACATATTTCAACAGTAACAGCTCAGGAGAGAATTTCATAGTACTTAGTAAAGCTTGCTGAACTGTTAATTTTCCTGGAGCTGTTCAAGTTCCATGGGGCGCTGTTTCTTCCCTTTGGCCACATCTACTTGGCTTTTCATGAGTAATGCACTATCTTATATCCATTACACCTACCTACATTAAGTTCTGTTCTTGCATTGCATTAAAACCCATATGAAATATTCATTAGAAGAATGTGGAAAACTGACACACTGTCCCTTCTTAAAGCAAATGGAATTTTACTACCTCATCTGGAATTATATGGTCATATTAATCCTTCACTCTCTGCATCTCACAGAACCTAAAGGTACAGGAGGATTACCCTTTATTTTTAAAATGTTATAAATAATTTCCCTTTGAAAAAATGAATTGTTAAAATTTATTCTTAACATGCATTTTTCATAGGGAAAAAGAAGAAAAATCTCAGGCTAAAAATCCAGACCTTTCAGAGAGTGGATGTACAAAATATAGATTAACACTCTGACATTGTAAATATTTTAGAAAGGTGGAAGAGGGAACTATCAGAAGTTAATATCCCAGATATGGCTGATCCTGTGTGATTTTATTCGTGTGAGAAGCAGAAATTTATTACCTTTCAAATGTAGGTCCTGGTTCCTGCTCTGCCTTGGTGGTTGAAATGGGTTCTTTTAAAAATAAATATTGTTTGCTCTTGAGTTAAGCCCCCTCCACCTGAGTCCTTCACTGTGTAGGAAGTTTAATTTGCCTTCTAGTGGCTACATCACATTTCACTGAGCATAAGGTTAAGATCTTTCATTTAGTGCAGACCTGGACCGCTGTATTTTTTAGTATTGCACAGGCTGACCAGCGTGAGTATGGGAACATTGTGCCATGTTCTCAAGTGTGTCTATTTTATTCCTGTGTCAAGTTTAATCAGCACCAGTGTCCCTGCGGTGACTCCTCAAGGAGTACAGGCTCTGGATTTAATGTGGCTGGAAGTGACTTGGTGTTGACTGGTTCTATGGCATGCCTATATTTTCTATTGTCCTTGATATATAGAACAATTCAGATCGAATACTTCACCAGACCAGGTGTGTAGTGTTGTATTAAGTGGTAGAGTAGGTGGCATTTTCCTTAGCAGAAATTACTGTATACCTTTGCTTTTCAGAATTTTGTGACTAAAGTCTAAGACTACCCAGTGCAATGCTGGATGTGTTTCACGTCCATCAGCAGCTGACTTGGTGTGTATATGGCAGAATTGCTTTCAGCAGCACAGTGGAAAGCCACATTTGTAATTTTGTCATAAAATCATGAACAAGTCTGTGTAGCATACTTCTTCATAGCAAGTGTACATGTTATCAAAAAATTTCTGATAAGACCAAATACACCTGGTATGAGCAGCACTTACTATGTCTTGCTTAAATGCAAAAGGTATCATTTAAATTACATATTGTAAAAAACTGAGAAGAAATATCAGTATGTTAAAAGAAGTAAGCATGGGTATCCACTGAAGTATCCTATAAAGATAATGAGAATGATAATGATCCAATAATGGATTGATTTTTATCATAATCTTGTTATTAGTTCACAAAACTGAAGTTTAATGATACATGATTTTTTTATTTGGATGCACTCATAGACCTTATTTTTATAAACATTCAAAATCACGCTGTGTCTCATTTAACTTGTGATAATTGTCTATACGTGAGTGTGTTGGGTTTGAGTGACAAAGTTTGGGTAGCTGGGGAGCTACAGGGGTGGCTTCTGTGAGAATCTGCCAGAAGCTTTCCCCTTGTGTGACAGAGCTGATGACAACTCTCTCTGAGACAGACCCACTGCTGGCCAAGACCAAGTCTATCAGTGGTGGTAGCAACATCTCTGTGATAACATATTTTAGAGGGGGAAAGAATTACTGTGCAGCAGTAATTGCAACCAGAGAAGAGTGAGAAGGTGTGAGAGGAACAGCTCTGTAGGCCCCTAGGGCAGTGCAGAAGGAGGGGGAGGAGGTTCTTCTGTCACCAGAGCTGAGATTCTCCTGCAGGCCCTGGTGCAGACCATGGTGAGGCAGCTATGCCCTTGCAGCCCACGGAGGTCCATGGGGGAGCAGAGAACCACCTGCAGCCCATGGAGAGAGGATCTCATGCTAGAGCAGGTTTCCTGGTAGGACTTGTGACCCTGTGGGGGACCCACACTGGAGCAGCCTATTCCTGAGTTGCACAGAGCAGCTCATGAACTGCAGTCTATGGGCAGGACTCACACTGGAGAAGTTCATGGAGGGCTCTCTCCCATGGGAGGGTCCTCACACACTAGGCCAGTGGAAGGATGTCTCTCTCTGAGGAGGAAAGAGAGGCAGAAACATGTGGGATGAACTGACCCTAACCCCTATTCCCCATCTTCCTTTATCACTTAGAGGCAGAACATAGAGAATCAGGAATTAAGCCCAAAAAAGGCAAGAACGATGGTGAAAGGTTGTTACAATTTGTTTTACTTCTCATTATTGTACTGATTTTGATTGGCAATAAACTAAATTAATTTCCCCAAACTAAGTCTGTTTTTTACCCATGATGGTAGCTGGTAAGTGATGTCTCCCCATTCTTATCTCAACTCATGAGCCTTTCTTTATATTCTCTCTCTCCTGTGTCTCCAGTTGAGAAGTTACTGAGCAGCTTTTGTGAGCACCTGGCATCTAGCCAGGGTCAAACAACTACAGTGAGAATCTACAAAATAGCTGCTGTGAAATAAATGCTGCAAAATAGTATTAGGATTTTCTTTTCCTAGGGGTGAGAGTGTGGGTTGTACTAACCCTCTGTGACAGTATTCTTATTCCAGAAAGAGTGGCCACTCAGGGACTTGTTCTAGAAGAAGACACTAGCGACTAGCTACTTTAAGAGGAGTCATGAGTCAGGTTGTTGCTTGCTTCTGACAGCTGAAAAAGACTTCATTTATTGTTCTTAAAGTCTTCCTTGCTAAGCATGGTCACATATCAACTAATTGCTTTGTTACAGAGCCTGGAAATTTATGTTATCCATTAATGCCTATCTTGATTCAGAAAACAGGAAATATGAGGGTAGTGCAAATGTTTTCTCTAGTGGCTCTCAACAACTACGTTATATATAGTTTTTGTGCTATGCAAATAATAAAGTACATACACACACAGACCTGCACAAATTGTGTAGCATTCACTTGCACCTAGCAAGGAGTTACAAAATATCCTGTCCAAGTGGTGATTCTGCAGGATGGATTTGGATGTTAAAATAAAATTCTGTTATTTTCTATTGACTTGTAGATAATTCCATAATTATTATTACTTTTTTTGCTTTTTGACCTGGTCCATATTAATATCCAATTAAATATTGTAAAAGAACTAATTTGTCTCATAAAAATGGACAGTTTTTGTCTCCCTCTGTGTCATAGCTTCTTGGGCTTACCACTGAAAATTGTGCTGGGTGTTTGATGTACAACACTTAATTGAAATTTATAAAATATTACTGTCTTCAGCATGCAGTGTTCTCATGTTTTCCACCTGCTCTTCTTTCTCTAAGTCTTAACTCAGAGCCAACACTTGCTCCTTTTTTCCTTCTTAGACATATGTCAACCACAGTAGTAGATCTCAGGTGCAAATTTGTTTCAACTATTGGAATATTACCTGAGTGGGGTTATCAGATTCAGCTTTAAACAGGTAAGTGATACTTTTGTACATAAACCCTCTGCTAACAGAAACTCTGAGTAAAGCTGGAAGAGAATCCAAGATTTCATGCCTTACTGACTGAGAAGTACTTTTCTCAGTCTTTGATTTTGGAAGGATAAACAATAACAGTAGTAGTGTGCAATGCTTGCTCCTCACTGACAGGAGCGTTGTAACTTAATACTTTGCTTCTTTCAGAACAAGGTTTTCTCCCAATATAAGCTGGATAAAGCAATCTAGGAAGCAAAGTGCCAGACTACAGACAGTCCCATTGGTTATAAGAGAAGTTTGGCTCCTTTGCATCCCTCTGAAGGCTCTAGAAATAGCTTGTGTGACATCTCAGTTTACTTCCACACATGGTTACACAGAAACTATGACATGCTTCCCGCTGGAACATGAAATTATCTGAAACTGAGGTCAACAGTAGTGTAATTGCAAAATATTTTCATTAGAGCTTTTCTTGGGCTCCTGAGCAGGACGACCTTGTTATTTTTCTTTCTAAAATGGAAAGTTCATTTTTCTGGTTAAAGTAATACATTCAGCTTTGATACTTCCTTATCTGCATCATCTACATTACGTGATGGCCCCCATCATGTAATTACCTACATTACTGTTTTTAATGCTTAGGCAGGTGATTTTCTTGGGGTACAGGCCCTAAAAAAAATCTTTAAATGCTCTCCTATTTAATATAATGAACATTTCTGCATAAGATGTAGTCATATCTTCATGCTGAAAGTTAAGGGATGCTAAATTATTAGGTGGCCTGTAGAGCTGAATACCCCATTGAGTTCAATCCTACAGCTAGCATTCTTCCATCCCTCAAAAAAAGAAAATCAAATAAACAGAACAAACCAAACCAAACAAACAAAAAAACACCAAAACAAACAAACAAACGAACAAAACCAAATAAAAATTCAAAACAAACAGAAAGCAAAACAAAAAAACTACCAAAAACCCCAAAACCAACAACCAAAAACTTCAAACCTCTAGAGAGAAAGTCTGATGAATACAGCAGATGCCATACATATTTTGGTAATATTTATATTTCTTTCTGAGCCTGGTGAGAGCCTGTCCAAGAAGGTTGAAGCTTAGAGGTTTGAGAATCCAATACCTGGAAGAAGCAACAAATTGTTATTGTAGAGGGTGAACCTGTCCTGCTGTAAGTTCTTACTTCACCTACTTCCTTGTACCCTGGTTTTGATGGGTTATAGCTATGAGTGACAAAAGGCACAGAATGATAACAGTAAGAATTCTTATTATTACGACTATCCTGAGCCTGACATTCTAATTTCAAATACCTAGAAGTTCTTGTTCAAAACAGCACACATAGCAAAGTAAACAACTGATCCTAGCAAAGGCTGGCTTTCTTTTAACTACAGAGTCTCCTAATTTCAAAGGTACAGCACTGGATATTGTAGGTTATGCTGAAGGACAGCAAATAATTTGTGAGCCAATGTATACTACTTCTGCTATCTGTAGGATGTCTGAAAGCATTAAAAATTCATGATCTTTTAACAAGGAGCTACAGCAGTAACAACATCAAGCTACAGCAATAGTTTTCAGGTTAGTGCTTTGAAATATTTATTTTGTCTGATTTTAAAATGTTTAGTCTGGAACATTTTAAATTATACTTTCCCACTGTATATATTTGGCTTGTGGAGCCTGTCTCTCGGACTCTGGACAAGTATGGACTGCTAGTTACTCTATTTTATTGTTTAGAAAACCAGTCTGTGGTAGAAGCCTAATGTAAAAAACAAAGTGTCCTTTCGAGAATGCCAGGGTCAAAGTGCAAAGCCAAAAAAAAAAAAAAGGGAAAATGAGATAATAGGATTCTTGTGAGAATTCTTTGGTGGGAATAGAGATGTCTGAAACCCAAGCACAGTGGAAATTTATAAAACAGTGTCTGAATGCATGTGCTAAGAGAACAAAATCTTCTGTGAAGAATTATGATTGAGTTCTAAAATTAACTAAATGTAATAAGAAAATAGCAATCTTTTAATTACTTAACTGACTTGTTCTTCGTTATGATCAATGGGAGTGTAAAAGTCAGTTTTTTATTATTTTATTGAGGATAAATAAAATAATATTTTATTTTATTTCAAAATAAAATATTTTCTGTTTCAAAAAAATTGTCCCAATTTGCAAGGAAACTGAGGCAACAGAATTGTCCAGAACTAAGTTAAAAGGAACATTGAAATGTCACAGTAAAATACATGGAAATTGAACAGTTAGAGCTGCCTGCATTGGTTAGGACTGGATATTTAAGTGATGTATAAATATGTGCATCGATATATACACCTGACAACTGGCTAGTACATTATATGGGAGTGTAATTAATTATTTCAGTAATTAATAGGGATGTGTTTTTAACCACAGTCAAGTTAGTAGGAATGGGCAAAAACTTCCTGATTAGGCATTGTCAACTGGAGAACAAGTGAAACAAGTCTTTCTGTGGCCCATTTTTCCCTTTTATGCTGTCCTTAGCTGCTTGTTTTTCTCCATTTTTTTGCCTTGCCTTTATTCCTATTAAGGGCCTTATAAAGGAAAGGTACAGCTGTTGGAGTGAGAGCAGAGGCTGGTTCTTGTTCTCAGGAGATATGTTGTTGTCCCTAGAGATATTTTCACTTGTGACAATTACAAGTGATGTGGCTAGTCTTCCACATAGAGGGGTGGTTTTAGCCAAAGAAACATTAAAAGTCTTTCAGTAAAAGGCTTAAAATTATTTTTGTCTTTACTTTTTTTCTGAAGAACTTAATACAAACTCTCCTGGGTACATCACAATAAAACTTACTCTAGTGACGGACCTGCTCTAATCCAAAACTATGCCCAGCAACAACCAGTTCTCATGCATATTTGTTTTTAAAAAATAAGATGACTTTCACCAGTATTTTTGGTACTCTTGAGATATGATGACATTTAATCATTAAAAAAGCTTTAGACACAGCATGGGAAAGTGCTCTATTTTCTATCACCATTTCCCTTCAATTATCATATAAGTGAAACCAGATAGACTGCAAAATAAAATCCACTCAGCTGAAATATTTGCAGCCTTCATATACACATATTCTCCCACATTCTGGTAAAAGTCTCAGTCTCTTTTGTATTCTTTCCCAACTTTAACTTGACCTTTAGAGCTAACCATATCTCTGTAAGCTTTTCTTTAATTTCTTTTTGCAAGCAAGTAGATAAGTAACTGCATTTTTGAAAACAACTTAAAATATTCAATAGACAGTAACTATTACAAAAAAAAAGGGAATGAGTGGATACTGTGTTGGAACTGGAAGAAGAGTCCATGTTAAAAGCATTTAGGGTTTAACAGCATATCTATGGTTTGGTGATCAGCTTCTGACAATCTGTTTAATAAGGAGATAAAGTTTGGGCTGTACCCCTACGTCAATGCTATTGTAGTTCCTCAGTGAAGTGAACCTTCCATCTTCTCTCTTGTGTCCATTCAGTCTGTCGCAGGTGACACCAGCATTGCTTGTCTGGAAGACCTGGATGTCCTTCACGGTTGCAGCTGTGAGAAAAGAAGAAACAAAGCTGGAGCCTTGGGAATAGTTCAGGATCCCTCCCTAAAGAAAACAAGGCCCCCAACTAAGGAAACCTTTCAGGAATGTATATTTACATAATCCATTAACCGTGGTAGTAAAAAGAGCTTATTCATGAGTTTAAAGATGGGAAACTCTTTCTGAAGGTTAATGTCCCAAATCAGGGTCTCCTGAATCATAGTTGGGGTACTTGCTAGCTGTAGTCACAAAAATTCATCAGTGCAGCTGTGATCAAGACTGACCAAGTTTTTTAAGTGTACAAACAGATTTTTAATTATAAACAAGTTAGGGTATTGTAACAAATGTGGCTATAAGCTGTATTGCGAAAAATCAGAGCTTCGGATAATGTGTTCTATTCCTCCATGTCTGAAATACCTTAGGAAGTCTTAAAATAGATTGGGAAACCTGGGATCCCATTTTATGGCCTACAAAGTATACGGATAAGAGCGGCTTGGTTTTTTTTTTTATTGCTCAGCAATGCATTATGTATTTCTGTGTTTTATTAGTGAAATAACAAGCTTAAAGTAGGTATATTTGTGACCAGAGGACTGTATTTCTTTTATAGTAGGTATGTTTGACTTCTATCATCAAGTATTGTTCAGCCTTTTTGATGTATATCCTTGTCCACTATCTTTCTTTTGTGTTGCTTTCTTGCTTTTTCTGATGTGCTACTTGCTTTTATTTCCCAGTACAAAACATTTTTAGTTGCACCAGGTTTGGGATAGTTTTTAATGGAAGCACATCAGAGAGAATGGGTATATCTGTGGGGATAAAGTTATCATGACAACAGGACTCTTTGTATCCATAAAAAGAAGAATGAGACCTACCCATAAATTATGTGAGCATTGTAGGACCTATGAATAGGGCTTTGGGCAACCTAGTCTAGCAGAAGGTGTCCCTGCCACAGGTGGAGGAGATTTGAACTAGGTGATCTTAAAGGTCTCTTCCAATCCAAACCATTCTGTGGTTCCACAATTCTCTGAGTCTGTGGAGAGAAAAACTGAATTTTGGGAAAGACATCAGGAAGGTACCAAGATGCTCCAGAGTTATAAATGGATTAGGGTACATTTTGTGGTGAGGCTGATGTGGGGGATTGAGGCCGACTTAAGCCCATTGCACCCAGAAGGGTGATGCAGAATATGACTTTCTTAGGGACTCTCTGAGGGAGAGAGCTGAAGAGCTCACTGGGAAAAGCAGGAGTAGCAGTATCAGAAACAGAACTGTCAGATAGCCTTTAGTCCCCAGCAATTTGGTGAGTCATGGTGGAGAGAAGGCAATTGGTGGTAGCTGTACTTTATTCAGTGACTTTAGTTACTGTGTGGAAACCACCACTTGTTTCTATTAAGAACATGTTGTTTAAGTGGGATTAATAATTTAAAAGAAACCTGCCTGGGCACCCAGCCGAACAGAAGATATGTATCTATAGTTTAGCAATGACGAGCCAACACTGGGAATTCCTAGGCCAAGTTCCTCCATGATATGAGCTAATATAAGCAAGCCTGAGGCCCTGGTGTATGAAATGAGGCTATGTTTCCCCAAAATGTAACCAATACAAAAAAACATCCTTGTTGTCTGCTTGTAGAGGTTCAGTATTAGCATAAGAAATTAGGGAATTCTGTCTGGATAGACGTTGCCTGCTGAAAAAAGGTTCATACAAGGAAGGAAAGCTGCCAAAAAGGCTGTTTTTTGTTGCCTAGAAAATGAGAACTTGCTAAAAACATGAAGCTCTGCAGTGTGAGAAAAGGCAAGGAAGTATCCCTCACCCTCTTGTGTTACTGAGCTCATCAGGGAAGGAACTTGATTTTGAAGATGTGTTAATTCTTTTTAAAGGGATGAAACAGCTGGATGTCACTAGATGAAACTGTGCAATACAAAAAATACCTACAGAAAAAAAAAGTTTTAACATAGAAAAATGTAGATATCTTTTTCTCCCCATTCTTATCACATTTGATTCCCAGGCTTAAATATTTAAATAGCCATACTAGTTATTTGCTAGCTTATTTTATGCAAACATTTGCTTTACATATTGCCTCATCCAAAATTAGCTTTATTTTCTTGCCCACTGATTTCCTAGTATCCTGGGAAATCATAACACATTCAAAAATAAAGTGTTTTCTTTCTCAGCTGTAAGACGGCAATATTATCCTGAATTAATTAATTCTCTGAAAGCTTGAGAGCTGTGCAGTGGCTTGCCTAAAATTATATAAATGGTCCCAGACATTTTCTGATGTTCCCACTAATCAGGAGACGATTTATGTCTATAAACTTCTGGATTGCTCTCAGTTTAAAGGAACTTCAAAGACCTCTGAGGTCTCCGGGGACAGAGTTGCATCCTCGTGACTTGATACACCAGCCGAAGACAAATTGATATACCACGGAAATATATTGTCAAAGACTTATCCATTATTTACTGTTGATCGATGCTGAAAGTTGAAGTTTAAAAGTTGAGGTCAACAGCTCTTTGTCTCAGATATTTAATGGAAAACAATCAGAGGAGTTGGAGCTGGAAGGACAGAGGTCCATTTGATGAAGCACCAATTGATCACTCTGTGACTTCTCCCTTTGGGAGTGGTTGTGTGACAGAAGTTTGATTCATCATCTGCCCTGTGCAGATGGGGAGTAGTGAGCGCTTTGTTGTGTTCCCCTTTGTTTGATTGAGCACTGGGGACTACTAGGTCATATGGAAGGAGCAGACAGGAGTGTAAACAATTGAGAAGATGCATGGGTTTGTGGCTATGCTCTTAGATGGGCCTGAATATTTAGCTCTAATTCTGATTATATGGGGTTTAATGCAATGTCATGAGCAGAATAATCTCTGTGTGTGAAAGAGATGGCACCCTCTGTACTCTGGGGAATGCACTGGCAGGAAAAGCAACAGGTCACTTACCATCCTTTGAATGACTGCCAGCCTCCATAATAGCCTCATGCACTGGGAATGTTTTGTTTGCTGACCTACTTTCTATAAATTACTTAAATTCCTCAAAAGTAAAGTGGGTCTGTCAGGACAAGTGAAAGAAAAACTAGGCACAGAATGTCTGATGCTGTCCCCAAACAACCAGCATCTGTGATTATGCGGTGCTTGTAATGGAAGTCTTTGGAAAACTTGAGAGTAGAGAGCAGAGAACTTGAGCTAGATCATGGAGAATGTCTACAAGCTGACAACAAGAGTATCAAGAGCAGGCAGGAGTGGTGAGGCTATTTGGTAGCATTTGGAGAGAGTGAGAGATGGGTATTGCTGACCTAAGTGCAGCAGGGTAGCTACTGGATGATGAGAGAAATGCTGGCTTGCTCGAGGGCTTTCCTGCTGGGCACAGCCCACACTTGGTCTGCCAGCTGCTGCAGTAATAGCAAGAGGGATTCAATGAAGTAGCGTAGCAAAAACCTGGCAAAAGAGCTGGAACAGTTTAATTTTCTCTTTTCCAGGCACTTGATGGTATTTTAAGTATAAAGGTGTCTTGGGTTGAAGACAGGTATCTGCTAGGGAAGGCAGAACCCTCCCTCAGGACCCCCCCCCTCTTTTCTCTGAATTACTGAAATTAAGCGGCCTTCAGGCAAGATATGGGGAGGGATAACAGTCCTTTACTAATGAGTATAACAAGATACAAATTAACAATAACTATGGTACTAACAACAACACCTACTACAGATAAAAAGAAACAGAAAAAAGGTCAGGGACACCCCCACCCCGCGGCAGATCCGGCAAGAGGGACGGGGAAGGCCTTGCTTCACAAACCCCGTAGGCAGTCTGTAGTCGTAGATGGCTCCAGACGGGCTGCTCTGAGGAGAACGGAAGAAGCTCCAAGGTGGAACGCAGGAGTCCTGGTACAGGGATGGATCAGATGGGTCCCAGCGGGGCAAGCAGAAGCAGCAGCAGCAGGCAAAAGAACCCGGCCTGTCCTCTTCCAAGCAAAACCCAGCACTGAACTGTGTCCTCTCTAGTCTCCCTTCCTGGCCCGGCAAGCCTTTGTCTTGCAAATACACTTAAGCATCGGCCATCAGGTTCCCCCGAAACAAATGGGACAAAAAATTCCATAACTAAAGAGGATGAAAAAAGAAAAAGAAAAAACTAACACCCCAACCCCCCACAAAAGGCTAATTAAATGGCTGAAATTTTAGAATGAAAGGAAATATTTAATGGCATTTTTAAAAATTGATCTCTGCACAAAAAGGACTGTGTACTTCATACACCTCAGTAGAAGAGATTTCAGCATCAGCAGTAGGACATTTGCAGTATTTGAACACACACTGCTATCTTTTAAAAAGGTCAGTTTAAGCTGAGATAATTCGCTTTTAGATAACTTACCTTTGAATATAGGAATTGTGAATGAAAATGTGGTATTTTAAACCATTTCCCATTTGATTTCTGTCTTCAATCCTAAACGGATATTGGTGTAAAATTTATGAGATTCCAGGTGCTTTGTAGGCTGGTCTAGACCTGCACGTGAAATCACAAACAAAATGACACTTTGAGTATTATAATAGCTGATGCTCTCGTGCTTGCTAATTTTTGCAAAAATATGGTCTTGAGGACGAGTGAAGTTAATCACATTTGGTTTAAGAGACAACAAAAATTCATGTCTGATATTGGAGTTATTAATGATGTCTAATTAATAAACCCATTAAAAGTTTGAAAGATTTATCTAGAAAGTAAATTGTAACCAAGTTTAAATTGAATTTTTTTTCTAAAATTTGTTTTCCAGACTTTAAGAAAGGATTTTAAATAGAGTGCAGTTAATAAGAAATCCCAGGCAGTATTAATTGTATGAAGTAGGAGGCTGAAGGATTGGTAACAGGATCCTGAATCTTTTTTCTTTACCTTACCAGTATGACTGTAATCCTTCATGATTTTAATGAATAATTTTTGCAATATGTTGACAAAATCCTAAGATACATTAAATTTCTAGGTCCTGAATCAGTTCAGCTGAGCAGCTACCCATGCTGTAGAAAGAGCTGGTGTTATCTGACATGAACTGCTCCTAGAAGGAATGCCAGCCTCCCCTGAAAGTCGTGGGGGAGAGAGCAAGGATTGAAGAGAAGAACAGGAAATACCACTGAGATTGTGGCCAAGCTCCTCAAAAGAAAACAGAGCCAGGTGGCATGGACTGGGTCGCGTGCAGCCTGTTTGGGGAGGGCTCCCTGAAGAGTTATACACCATTTTGTTCTCTCTTTTGGGCATCACAGGGGCTCACAACATCATTGTTATTTTTGTGTCTAATCTTTTTCTGATCAAAAATTCTGGAAAATCTGGAAGGGCTTTGTTGCTGCCAGCTACTGAAATGTTTTGTAGCATGAAATTGAAGGTATTACACATGTGTTTGTTACACACATGGATGTAGCATATGGGCATGTTGGAGTGTTTCAGGGAGCAATATCCAAATTGGTTAAAGACTTAGGATAACCTGTTCACAAAAAGATACAGCAATTCAGACACTGAGATTCTTTGTATAGTGAAGAGTGAGTACATTTTACATGTAGAGATGGCAGAAGGAATAAGCCGCTTAAGCCAGAAAAAAAACCTCAGGATAGATGTGTTTAGGTTTTCTCAGATTTAGACATTTTCTTGTGGGTGAGGCAAAGACCTATGTATGGATAAAGCTTGGATTTTATGATTGAAATAGAGTTTTGGACTGAATTACTCAAATTGTTTCTTTGAATATGAACTCCTGTCTTATGTTTTAGCTTTAACAATAACCAAGCAGCTAGTTTTACCTCCTCTACAAAGCAAGAATTACAAATTAAAATGCTTGTTTGTACACAAACACAGACACAACATGAGATTAATTTGGGAAGTCTCAGGTATGGAGAGGAGATAGATTTAAGATTTGCAGCTTGGCTAGATTGGTCTGTGGGCACACACAAAGTGATGTGATTTACTTTGGTGACTACAGCGCAAAGCCTGCAGCCTCTAAAGTGTTCAGCTGCATTTCCAAGGGAAAGCTTATTTGTGCTTAAGTACCAGATTTGGTTTCTGTTGGGGTTTTTTTTGACAAATGTAAATTTTGTATATGTAGCTCCATGTGATGTGGTTATCATTGCACAGAGAGTCTGTCACAGACACCTGAATCCCTTGCATGAGACACAATTATTGGGCTGTAACTTACTCATTTCCAAACCCACTGAAATCACAGGAATCTCTTTTTGTGTTAGCCAACTGAGCAGCTGAGGTGAATGACTCCAGTACCAATGTGATGCATGGTAGGGTGCTTTAGGACAGTGCACAGGGAGAATTCCCAAACTAGGAAAACAGAAGGATCTGGACAGACTGGATCAATGGACAAATGACAGTAGCATGGTGTTCAACAAGACCAAGTGCTGGGTGCTGCACTTGGGTCACAACAACCCCATGCATTGCCACAGGCTGGGAAAGAATGGCTAGAAATCCAGCCAGCAGAAAAGGACCTGGGGTTCTCTCTGGAAGCTGCTGAACCTGAGCCAGCAGTGCCAAGGTGGTCAAGAAGGCCAATGGTCCTGGCCTGTGGCAGTAATAGTACAGCCAGCAGGGCAGTGATTCTCTCCCTGTACTTGGCACTGCTGAAGCCACATCTCCAATCCCGTTTTGGGTGTCTCACTTGAAGAAAGACACTGAGGTGCTGGAGCGTGTCCAGAGAAGGGCAACCAAGCTGCAGAAGGGTCAGGAGCACAAGTCCTATGAAGAGCAGTTGAGGAAGCTGGGGATCTTTAGTCTGGAAAAAAGGAGGCTCAGGGGGGACCTTATGACTTTCTACAATTGCCTGAAAGGAGGGTGTAGTGAGGTGAAGGTCAGCCTCTTCTGCCTAGTGACAGGTGACAGGACAAGAGGAAATGGCCTCAAGTTGTGCCAGGAAAGGTTAAGATTTTGTCAAGCATTGGAACGGGCTGCCCAGGGAAGTGGTTGAATGAGCATCCCTGAAGGTATTTTAAGGAGATGTGGATATGGCACTGAGGTGCAGGGTTTAATGTTGGACAGTGTTGAGTTAATGGTTGGACTTGATGACCTTAAAAGTCTTTTCCAAACTAAATGTGCTATGCTTCTATGAATTTTGTGTTATACGATTCCAGGTAACTAAAACTGCTGGTTTAAACAATTATTACACCTTCTGCTGCTTGTTAGTAATTGAATTAAAAAGCTCATACAGTGAGCACACTCAGAGTCTAACTAAAGGAGCTGAAAATTTGTCATTGGAGTAATTTTATTTATCACTGCTTTGGAGACTGTCAATGCAAGCCCCCATCACAGCTGAAATAATGGCAACATGGCAGCTTTCTTAGGAGAAACTATTTCTTAATTTGTTGTAGCCCAGTTGCTTGTAACAGTCTTTATAATGTGTTAGAGCAAGGTTAGAGACTTTTAATGACATCTTGCCAAAATTATGACAAATCACAAAAATTTCAGAAACTTTTCAGTTTGTAGATGTACAAGTTGGTGAAATGAAATTTGAGGAAATCATATGAAGATATTTATATGTTTAATCAGACAATTATATTAACTAGGGGCTGGCGGGGTATAACAAGTTGGAAGTGGGCCTTTTTTAAAATGCAGCACTCCCACAGGTATTTGAGGAAGATTGGGAAAATTACCATGATTTCTAGCAACCTATATGTTCTCTTGCTCAGGTCCCTACTAACACATGCATTTTGTTTCAATCAGTGCATGTTCCATGTCATATGTTGATAAAATTATATCAATTTTGTAGGACTGCATTTATAAAATTCCAGATTTTCAGCTATTATGTTTTACTATAACACTACCTGGGACAGAAAGGGATTCATGCTTATGAAAATTGGTTGTTTGTTTATTTGTTTTTCCCGAGCTGCATGTCTCCAAACTTCCCTGAAATATCTGGAAAGAGTTTGTTTTGACGACGTATAGTTGTCCTTCAAAACTCTGTACATTTATATCTCTGTGTACTTGGAGATATCTATTATATTTTCATTATTAATGATGATACTACCAAACAGGTTTTATAGAATTAGTTAAAACTCAAGAGGAAGTAGAATGGAAAATCCTTGCATGGAGCCATTCTCTGTGTAATATAATTCTGTAGTTTATAAATACCAGCCAAATTTAGCTTTACAGTGACTGAAAACTGTAGTATATCCATGTATTTTGGAAATAACTTATTTTTAAAATTTTAAGCCAATTATCAATAATATCAATCAAAGACCTCAGTATAAAATATCTGTAGGAAGTCCAAAAGCTCATGAGTTGCTCTGCTTTCCGTTCCATTGTTTTAGCATAACTTATTTAATACTAACGTGAAGGTGAGCAATGTAGGGTAGAAAGCAGGATGTGTTAGAGATTTTCAGAAGTTGTTTGATTTTTTTTTTAGCAGCATCTGCCTCAGAGAACATGAAGCACCCATGATCTATATTGTACTCGAACATTGATCACATCATGTTAAACTAGGTTTACTTAATTAAAGAAGATGAAAAAATAAGTAACTATATTCATCTTATGTAAAACCAAATAGAAGATTTTCCTATAGTTTCAATGTATCTGATGCCAGTCTAAGTGGAAGGAAAGACAATAATTTGCATATTTAATTCTGGAGGTTAGGGACCCCTGTCAGAGAAACAACCTGGTCTGGGTCAGCCAGAAGAAATAAAGAGGAGAAAAATAATTGAAAAAGCAGTTCACTACAAAATGAAATTTGTCTCATTGTTACTTAAGGTTGTCTTCATGTCTGTCTGTAGGCAAGATGTCAGCCTGGAAGTGAAGGGGGATAGGGAGCAAATATGTCTCACTAAGGACCAAAAGACAGTTTTCTTTACTTAGTAACAGGAGCAATTGTAATATATATTTATGAAAATCCCACAAAGCATACCCCCATTGCAGAATATCAGGTGTCCTTTTACTAGCAGCACTGCAGGCAGCAGGTATATCCAAAGGTTGTCCTCAAAGATGGGCTGTGTACAGAGCATGAGAAGCACTTAATGAAATAACTCACTATGAGATATTGATTTTGAAGGCAAGGGGGCAGGAAAGGATTTTCAGCAAAATTAAGACTGCTCAGTAGAAACAGCTGCAGTGGTAAGGCTCATGTAAGCTCTTTGTCAGGATCAACGGTAAGCTGTAAGTTTTTCCTTTTCTGAGCTTAACTAAAATGTCAAATGTAAACCAACAATGTGAACTTTTGTGCTTGGACTAGCTATAAATTCCACTGTCCCACAATATTGCTGAGGAGACAGTAACCTTGTGAAAGACCTCCACATGAACTGTGGTTACTGTGCCTAAGTGCATATGTTTTAGTCCTACTCAATACCATGTGTTTTCAGTTGAGTTTTGCATTAACCAGACCATGGCAACAGTAAGAGATGAGTGCAGGGCAATGTTAGTTTAAACTGGGTGGGTTTTAGGGAAGATTCTCATCCTGGCTCAACATCTTTCACAAGAAACAGGAAAGCTCCTGTTTTCAGCATGAATAGGATGTTGACACATATTCTGAGTGTAGTAGGATCCTGCCTCTGTAAAAGACTGGAGTGATATGCCTCTTTTCAGGAGGGGGTTGCCTCCCTTTTTGGTTCCTCTGGTAGTCATAGGAGCTGAGTGTGTTTGTTCATGTACAATGAGGTAGATAAAAAATTTGCAAATGTATCAGTGTATGGTCTCTTAATCATGAAGGCTCCTGAATTATTATAAAATGCACTGTATTTTTCAGTTTTTAGAGTCTCTATTAATTTTGGTCCTCAGAAAATAAAGACATTCTGATCATATTTTACCACAGAATAGTTTGAAAAGATGAAGTAGATCCTCAAAAGTTGTGTGATTAAGCAGTGCTATTAGCAGGACAAGTAGTTTCAGCCTTCCTTTCCACAATAACTAATGAAATCACTTTGCATCAGCATGGAAGACAAAAAGAGTAACTTTTGAATAAAAATAGTGAACTAGGAAAATCTTGGGGAAACAAGACAGGAAGGCTTTTAATTCTAAAAACAAGGAAAGTGGAAGTGCTGCTATTTTGGAAAATTCTTTTGGACATGTAATTGTAGAAAAATGTCTGATGAAAAGAGAGCATTTCAGCTGAGCATCCAGTTCTCCTGTGAGATTTATTTCATTTTGTGTATGAGATGCTTCTGGGAAGCAGAACTCTATTTGCCTCAGAAAAAATGTGTTGTTGTAGTAAAAGCAATGATAATACATTCTGTGGCAGAATGAGACAAGTGAGATCAAAATGACATTGTGTCAACCATGGCAGAAGTACAGAGTATTGGGTCTAGCCTCAAATGTCGATGACTGAAATATAATTGATTACACACTAAGTTGGCAGTGTGTCTTTAACAGTTTAACCTATCTGTATGTATGAGCAGCTGACAACTTTCACTCTTCCTTTCCTTGCCTTGCCTAGAGGAGGAGAAATTTTATTCCTCCTGCATTCACCCATACCCAGGTAATGAGTGAGATCAGGATTAAGTGGCAAAGCAAGAACTGTAGGCAGGATCCTGGTCAGATGGAACAGCAGTATCATGAGGGTACACATAATGTGCTCTGGTAGCCTCTTGCAGTCTCATAAATTAGAATCAAAAAGAGAACTGCATTGGTGATGTTATCTTCTTTCTATACCTCCCACCTCCAAAATCCTTGTTCCATTTTGTCATGCTACAAATAAATGCTGGACTGGCTCACAGGATTGGCACTGGGACACTCAGTTCAGCCTAGGCAGGCAGCTCTGCTTCAGTTTTACTTGGTAGTGTGGCAACTGTTTCTCTCTTCTGTCTTGTTCATCAGCCTGTTGCAAAATGAGTTTGCATCATTTTCCATGTTGCAAAGATGGTAAGTGCTGTGGCAGATTACGTGCACCCACGAATCACAAAATGTCTCCTGTATGGGTCTAATATCTTCCTGCCTTGCTAAGCTGCACTGGTGTTTTGTTCTATTTCAGGAAAAATCTGTACTAAGTCTGAATAGTTATACCAGTATGTTATGATGGCAAATGCCTTTGTGATTGCAATGCTTTTACATAGGCAAAGTTGCAGCACTGCCAAGCCTTATTCAAGCTTCCTCAGCACTCCCCTGAGTATATGTAGCTGTGTTAGCCAAAGCATGCTTTTAATAGCATATCTTCTTATAAACTTCTGTTTGGTACAGTTTTGTTTTGTTGGCATGAAGTCAAGAAACCTTTGACCAACTGGTCTTTGCCAGCAAAATATGTACTGTAATTCTGTCTTCATCTGCAGGAATCATAAGTGAAAAAAAGCTTTTTACTGTATAGTGTAAATAATGGCTTGTGTAGCTTTTTTAAACAGTGGCAAGATACTCACTGTATTCATCAAAATGCTACTCTGGTGCACAAAGCATAGATCTGTCTTTCTGTACAGTTTCAAAGTATATATAATAAACCTTTAACTTTGTTTCATTGCTTTACCTCCCTTCTCCAGCAAAACACATACCAAACCTCACAATTCCAAAGAAGCAAACACAAATCCAGAGGATAACCTTCAACTGTCTTTACATATCTTTGTCTTAGGCAAAGACCACAAGTTTTCAGGGATGGCAACCTTCACTGTAGAAGATGAGCTAAGCAAATGAGTGAATTCTAGTTTAATCATAATGCCACAAATCTACTGGAAACACAGAGCACTTACATTTGCCCTAAGCTGCTATGGGCAGCAGACAACATTCTAAGACATTTATGCCTTATTTATTTACCAACCAAATGTTTATATTGCACAACTTATTCAACTTTTAATGTGGCTAGTGACACTCAGCTTCAGAGTATTTATGTCCAGTGAATGTGGCAAAAGAGCATTTCCCAGCATTTCACCACTTCAGATGACATATTTATAAATGGGGCTGATGCAGTTCAGAGGGAATGTGTTACAATAGAGAAAGATCTGACATATGTTCTAAAATGGAAATTAAAAAATGTCTGCATGCAAAGAGTAGCAAGAAAATTTCTGTTTATAGCAGAACATTGCTTCAGGGTTAAAATTTCCACATTACATGTTGGCTACATTTCTTCTGGTAGAAATTCCTAGCACAGCTGCAAATTCCTGCCCACATCCCCAGCTATCTCTGCCAGTACTGTTTGTGTCATTTGGATAAAATGAATACCTGACTCATTTGTTTTCATGCTGTACTGTCACAATACCCCATCTATAAGGCCCTTTCTGTGACAGGCTTTACAGTAGGCATACATACATCTGAGGTTTGCAGGATTTGATGTGAATTCTTGGAATGGAAAACCAGAAGTCAGCATTGTGCATGGCTGGAAGGAGCTCATGCTATCCTGTGTGCACTGATTATCCAGCAGGTAAGGGAGGAAACCAATTTGTGCTGAAGACATGAACTGAAGGCTGGAGAGACTGGTTGGGTGATAACTGATGAAGTTCAAGCCCTTCCATTATTCTGATTTTTACGTATTTCAATTAGCAGAGCACTTCAGAACTTATTAGTGCATTGAGTAAACATACTATACCAGATCAGCACATTCAGATGATACCTGGCTCAGTATTACCTGAACTAAGGCTACAGAAAGATAAAATGCTGGGAAAAATCAGAAATTCTTTGTGACGACGGTTTTCGTTGGAAAAGACCAGGTGGTCTCAAACAAAACTGTACCACTCTCTTTCCCCCCAGTAATCCTTGAGTTTTAATGCAAGCCTTTACTGGAGGAATGCTTGGCTACAGGATAAAATTTTGGCCCAAAATAATGAGTCAGGGATGAAAAACCTTTTTGTTGGTAGATTTTCTGCTTTCATGCCTCATGGACTGACTCAAAACTGCTTATTTGCTGGTTCTGTTTTTACTCCACAATAAATGAGCAGGATCTGTTTCTGTAAGAGAGGGAGTAAACAGGTTCTCATATTCAGACACCCTAAGTGGAATGCAAACTCATGGCAGCATATGGCTTTCCAATGCAAAGGAAAATTAACCCTGTGGGTTAAAAAAACAAGGAACTCTCCTTATGATTTACTTTAGAGAGGCAGATCTCTAGAAGAGCCATGTGACACCACCTAAATTTGTGGTGAAAACAGGATCTAAGAAGATGAGATGAACAGAACATTTAGAGAGGCAGATGAAGGAAACAACCTTTCCATATGATATTTTTTTTAATTTCATTTCCTCTGTAACACTCCATACTGCTTCCCCTTGCATCTTCATAGAAAATGAAGGAAGTATGAATTATGAGGCGGGGAAAATGAAGGATGTGGACTCTGAGGTAGAGTAAAAAATTGGTTGAATTGATGGGCTCAGTGTTTTGTGATCAGTAATGCAATCAGTTCAGCTAGAGCCCAGTTATTGTATTGTGTCCCAGAAATCAGTCCTACAGCTAGTATTTCATATCTTTGTCACTTACTGGATGATGAGACACAACATGCCTTCAAAAATATTGTAGATGACAAAAAATGGAAGGAGTGGCTGATACGCGTGATGGTTTTGCTGTCATCCACAGGGACATAAACAGAATAGAGAAATGAGTGACAGGAACCTCCTGGAGTTCAAGAAAGAGAAATCTCAGGTTCTGCCCATGTACCACACCAGGCTGGGACCAAACTACTGTAAAATAATCAGGCAAAAAAGGCCCTGGAGGTCTTGGAAGGCACCAAGTTGGCATCAGTTGGCAATGTGCTCCTGGAGCAAAGAAAGCCGACAGTGTCCTGGAGTGCACTGGGAAAAGCACTGCCAGCACATTAATTGGGGTGACCCTTTCCCTCCAGTTTGTCCTGACAAGGTGTGACTGGAGTGCTGGGTCCAGATCTGGGCTCCCTTGTGCAAGTGGACACACTGCACAGGATCCAGAAAAATGCCACAAAGATGATTAAGGGTTTGGAGCATCTGAGGTAGGAGGAGAGGCTGAGACAGCTGAGACTGTTCAGCCCAGAGCTTGGGAGGCTCTGGGAGCTTTTTGTGAATAAATACCTGAGAGAGATGAATTTTCATAGTAGTGCACACTGTCAGGAAAAGGGGCAATCAGCACAAACTGATATAAAACCCCCTCCATTTAAATGTAAAAAAAGCACACATTTTTTAGCAGCAAGGATGCTCATACATTTGCCCAGAAATGTTGTGCAGCCTTCATCCATGAGGATTTTCAAAACCAGACAAAATTCTGAGCAACCTGCTCTTGCTGACAACCACCAGGTGTACCAACCACTTCTAGTTTTTTGCCATCTGTGATCTTGATCAAAAGCAGGGGCTTGGACTAGACAGTCTCCAGAGGTCCCTTCTCAACTCAGCCGTTCTGTAATTCTATGCCTTCACTTGACGTTGCCAGCCATTAATTTCCTAACTGTAGTTAGGGGATTAGTGAGGGACTGTGGCAGAGACAGTTTTTGAGAAGACAAGAAATCTTGACATTCACAGAAATCATTTGCACATACTCTTATTAGGTACCTGTTCCCCTCCTACCCTGCATACTTGTGCTCATGGGTGCATGCAGGGGTGTGCATGCGTGCACAACTCTTCCCTCTTCTCCTTACACAGAGAAATACACAGTGGAAGAGATGTGAGAGTGTGTGAGAGTGTATGTGTGTATTTTTTCAGTGTGGTCTAAATATACATCCAGGTTTCCGGTTTTGGCTTTTCTTTTCTGAAAGTAAAATAAATGGAGAGGGTGGTGGTTTTTTTCCCTCTCATCTCCAGTTCAATGGCACTCTACACTGTTGGCAGTTTAATCTGACAGTGGAACAGACAATAGTTGTAAAGAGAAATGGAATTACATTTTGCTCCCCTTTAGTTTAGGCAAATTTTCAAAATTAGGCGTTAAAATGCAAAAACACTGTAAGAATGAATTAAAATGCAGAAATTGCCACTCACAGGAAGCCTGCACAATTCTAATTCTAAACATCATTAGAAAAAAAATAACATTCTGTGTCTAATGATCTTTTTTTCCGAGACAGGGGTGGAATGCTTAATTTGAATTACAAAAAAGCCTTGATAACCCCCCACACATCAATTTACCTGTGAACAAAAAGATTCACACAGAGAAAATGGGACTTGGGACTATTTGATAAATTACTGCAGACTGCTTGAATATTCCATTAGCAAAATAATAGCTCGTTATGGAACCCAGAAGAATGTGGTATAATTATGATAGTACCATCCCCCCTGCACACTATGGGGTAAGAGGAATGCAAATGTTAGAAATGATAGCTACTTAACCACAGTTTGGAGATGGGCCTGAAAACAAATCGAAGGGTTATATGATCTCAGGCATTCATAAGGATTTCTCCCATGTCAATGCCTTAAATTGCTGAATACATTCCTGCTAGCTGAAGGTCATATTATTAATAGTAATTTTTATTGTGGTAAAGTACAAGAGTCAGTGAAGAAGGAGGAGGAACTTTTGCAGATGAGATGTAAACAAAGAGCAATTGAGAGCCTCTTCCCCAAAGTTCTTACAAACTAGAGCTAAAGAAATGAGGCAAAACAAGGGGCTGCTGCAGTGATACAAACCAGCATTTTAGTCCCACATCTGGTTTTGTTTGTTCGGGCTTGGGAGGTCACTTTGGAAGTAAATGGAATGGGAAACCAAGCAGAGTGAGAGGCCACAGTGGAGGAGTGGGGTGAGGGGGTAATCCATGACAAACAAAAATCATTGCAGGTTTAGATATTTTTCTAAGTCTTAATTGCTTCTACACTTGTGGCAATGGCCGCAGCTCCTGGCACACCTATATAAACACGGTGTGCTACTATTGCCCTGTGCCCAGCGTTCAGGATGCTTGGCATACGGTGCAAAGAATGAAAGGGGGTCCCTGTCTCATTTACTCATTTACAGTGTGACCTGGCTGCTTCCAACTTTGTAGATTGAGCTCCTCCAGCCGGCAAGCTCCACGCAGCGCCCTCACCCCTGTGCACTCTTGTGATGCAGATATAGCCCCTCCTCCGTGGGCATTTATATGTGGATGTGAGTGCAAATTAGAAGGAATAAAAGATCTGCTTTTTAAGATCAGGTGCCTCAGAATTCAAAGAAATTATTATAAAAATTGACCAAACTGAGCTTGCATTGGCTCCATTTGCACAGGAACAGCTTTCAGTAGTTATGTAGGACCTGTGTTCAGGCTTTACTTCTTATTGTAGTCTGCTATTAACAGTCAGAGTCTACAGTCTATTCTCTCTTCAGAGTAAACAGCTGATCAATCAGCATTGTGATTTCTTGGAAGTAGAAAACACATGAAAATAAATGTTACAGCATTTTCTAAAAAGCCCTTAAAATGTTAGAATCTGAAAAGATGTTGAATAACAGGGGTTCAATTGATCAAAATGATGTTTTTGAAAGCACTTTCAGCTAGCTAGGCAGCTACCCATGTTAATCCTAGACTTTAAGGGTGGGAGGGAGAAGAGAGAAAGCTGTTTGCAAGCACTTTAACTCACAACCTGTGAAATAAAAAGGCAGCTTTTTATTTCACAGCAATCCCACACTAGCCTTCTGGCTTTAGATACTAGTCCAATGCAAACTCCATTGGGATGGCCATCATGTGATGGCTGGCTCAAGGTTCAGTTGAGTAGAGAGCTTTAGGATTTAGTTCTTAGGCAATTTGAAAGAACAAAGCTTGACACTATCTTAACTAGCCACTAATGAAGCAGCATTAAAGGTGTCTCATGGTGAATTACTGATTCTCTCTCAGGAGCACGGGTATGGACACATAAGTTGCACCAGAATGAAGAATTTAATGTTTATCTCCTAAAGGATTGTTCACTTGCATTCTTTTCTATAGGCTTCCAAGCAGGTAGAAGAATTAGAAAAATCATGTGAGGATGTTTTGTTGACTCCAAGGTTTCTAGAAATCTCTATAAGCCTCCCAGTCACTATTTTATGAAAATTTTTCCAGGAGTCATTTCCAAAAGTACAGAGTGTCAACATTTATAAATAATATATAGCCTAGGACAGGCTGTGTGTTTGTGAGAGCATGTTAAAGAATAAATAGAAATGTCCAATGTGATGTGTTGATAAATATGTAACAAATGTCCTTCTCCTGCTCCCTGGTAAAAAAATTAGTCATATTTCTTCAAGGCTGCAAGAATTTAGTTTCATCAGTGAGGTGCCAGAATGTTAAATGTGACATTCAATAAACCACCTAGGAAAAGCTAAACAGTGCTAATCAAGCCATTTAATCTTTTGGAGTTAAGAGCTGCAGTAGGAGAATAAAAGGTATAATTAATAACTCCAGCTGGGAAAGTAAGGCAGAGTAAAAACAGGAGCTAAGACAAACATCTGGTCTTTGTTTTATGAGACATTCACCATGAAATCAAAACTTTTTTCCACCCTTGTGAAATGTGCAAAATTTCCTGAGTTGCAAGCCTCAACACTGGAAAAAGTTTGCACCTGCATATAAAAATGAGCTTTTCACGTGCACCTGAACCTGCACGTGCAAATAAATGCGCGGATGTGTCTAGGTGTGTCCCTGCCTTTCTGCCTCTATGAGTTTGTTCTAAGGTAAACTCACAAACGATATCAAATTTTAAAATTCTTATAAGGTTCTCACCTCTTTTTTTTTCTTTACTCATAGTACATCTGCCTTTATGAAAAATTATAGTTTAATGTGCAACAAAACATTTATCAACCTTGTTTAGCCGCATTTTGCTTAGCTGCTTTTCCTGCCTGATTTGTCCAGGTGTTAGCATGGTGACTTCTGAGTGCTTTGCTTGGTCTTGGGTATGCCCTTCACAGAACTTAAAAAATAGGATTATGATCACCATTTTTGAAGATGGGGATCTGCAGTAGGGCTAAAATGAAATATCTTGTCAAAGGTCACAGAGGAAATCTTAGTTGAGAGAAGGATGAAGCAGGCTTTAGGATTCTGGCGCGTGATTTATGAGTCATTAAAGACCAAAAGAAAGACTATAAGGTGAGTGAGTTACACAGTCTTACAGCTGGAACAGGCTGAGCTGACACTGCTGCAATTGCCAGTGGTTATTGGCATAGTTTGAGCAGTCTGGATTTGGCCAGTGGTATGAGCTCCCATCTGAACAATTTATGCATTGGATTATCCCTCCATCTCCTCAGTGTTACCATGTGAAATTTACTCATTAAATATCTCACTGGTATAAAGTCCTACCCATCATTACTGTTTCTAATCTTTCTAGCTCTCATTACTGGAATTTTTGCTGGTAGTATAGTAGAGAGACGTAATTCTGTGCCCACTCTAGTTTACAATTGCAGGTCCTCTCATGAAATTCTGTGGTCAACAGGGCCCCGCAATTTATGTAAATTCTGAACATGCTTTTCTTTCTCTCTCAGTTTGAGAAAGTTGTCTTTATATTTGTCACACTTGCACAGCAGGGAATGGTACTTTGGCACTCCCTCTATGGGCTCTGCATATTCTAAGTGAAGAAGAAATGTAGCATTCCCACTGTAGTCCAGGCTTTGCCTGTCTGTGAAACTGTGGGGTGTGACAGCAAAAACAACATGCTTGACACTGGCTGTGGAAAGATGGAAGTCCAAAGACATCTGTGTTCTTGCAGCAAAATGTACATCTGATGGACAGTGCAGAACTGTTTTTTAATTACATCTCTGGGGAGAATATGGAACTGAGAGTCTGGATAAATTAACAAAAAAAAAATTTCCACATTTTAATAGGGAGAACTGGAATGTATTTCTGTGATAAGTTAAAAATTCAATCATTTCAGAACCCTAAAAATGGCCATGATATGTATTTCCCATCCTAGAAATCCAGCTGCAAACTGTAACTGGGATAAGATGATGCAGAAGGAATGAATATTCAGAGCAAAAAAGCACTCTGGTCATCACTAAGACTTGTGTGGAGTAATGTCTTACAAGGCTGTTTATTAGATTCTCGAATAGATGCAAAGTCAGAAATGTATCAATGATAGTATGGTCAGTAGGACCAGGGCAGAGATTACCCCACTAGCCTGGCCGATGGTGAGGCTGCACCTGGAATCCTGGGTCCAGTTTTGTGTTCTTCACTGCAAGAAGGACACTGAGGTGCTGGAGCATGTCCAGAGAAGGGCAATGAAGCTGGTGAAGTGTCAGGAGCACAAGTCTGATGAGGAATGTTGGAGGGAGCTGGGGGTGTTTAGCCCAGAGAAAAGGAGGCTTGGGAGACCTTATCACTCCCTACAGCTGCCTGAAAGGAGGGTGGTGCCAGGTGGGGGTTGATCTTTTCTGCCAAGTGACAGAAGAGGACAGGACAAGTGGAAATGGACACAAGTTAGGGGAGGTTTAGGTTGAATCCTAGGAAGAATTTCTTCACCAGCTGGGCTGTCAAGCAATGGACTAGCCTGCCCAAGGTAGTGGTTGAGTCCCCATCCCTGGGGTATTTTAAAAGGTGTATAGATGTGGCACTCCAGTACATGATTTAGTGGTGGACTTGGCAGTGCTGGGTTAATGGTTGGACTCAAAGATCTCAAAGGCCTTTTCGAATATGAATGGTTTTGTGATTCTATGAAAAGCATAATGAATTGATCAGACAAATCAAGAAAACTCACTGGTAGCTAGGTTTTTTAATTTTTTGCATTTCTCAAGTTTATTTAATACTCTAAAAGGGTAAAACCAAAAGCATAAACAATTTACTTTTTTAAAATTTAAAATTCTTAAAACATTTAACATGACTCATTAAATTATTCTTATAAAAAACCCTTACAAATAATAATATTGCTTTGGTTTGTTTGGTTTTGTTTGTTTTAATGTAGGAACTGCCAAAACAAATAAATTTCAAGAGAAAAAAAGAAAATTGCCATTCTGGATCAGTTGGGTTGGAATATTTTGACTTTATCTGAAGCTTTAAAACACAATTTTCCTTTTGTCAGGATCTCTCCCAAAACCAAAAATATGCCTTTTTAAATTACCCTTCTCTGGAAAGCATGAGAGCTGGGTATTGGTGGAATATGGCCATTGTCTTGCACTGCTCAGATAACTCTGATCCCATATCACTGTCATGTCCAGCTATCATAGACAAACAGATTGAGTGAAGTTCTGCAGACTTATAGGGTAAGGTTAGTATGAAATTCCCCCACAAAATATAATACAGGGTTCCATATCTCTTCATAACTCTTCTAGTTCATCCCCTTCTTTCCTCAGTCCCATGGAATTCAAATCCAGCTTCACAACCATGCTTTCTTACTACGCCTCCCAAGGCTTTCCCTTTTCCACCGAAGTACAAGGTTTGATGATGTCCCAGAAGTGAGTTTTGTCCTCTTTTGGGGGCACATAGTTCAATTTTCCTTACAGTAATGAGAAGCCTAAAGTTATCTCTGCACCTTTTTTTCCAGTCTTCATTGAGTTGCTTGAATGCCTTGCTATATTATACCAGTCTCAGAATTTTTAAAGCAGTCCAAACATAATTTCTGCAGATATCCATGATCTGGGAAAAAAATGTATCTTCCCCAATTTGTCAGATCAGTGGCAGGTATCAGCCACAAAACTGGTATTTCTAGGCAATTAATAAATGACAGTAATCCACAAAGAGTTTAGTTTACAATAAAAATTACTCAGAAGACCAAGTCACACAGAAGGTGATCCATAACCAAGTCATAAGTCCTTCATTCATCATGAAATATGCATCCTCCAGTGTCACAGAAAAAGAAAGGCAGAATGTGCCTGGATCCTAAAAGTCTCGACTTAGTTTTTACAAGTTTTTGATTTGGCCCAAGTATTTAGCCTCAACGCAATTTGTCTGTATTCTTTTACATTCACTAAGTTATTCCTACTCTGGATGAAATAGGGTGATTTGTTGTTTGTCATGGATCCTAGCAAACATTCAAAATAAGGTACAGTCTCCATTAATGGGAAGACTGATGCAAATGGTTATATAGAAAAATAAACTGTTATTTTTAGCTCTTGAGAATGATTTGTGATGAACAGATTCACTTGAGTAATTGGTGAAACCTGTTCTTCCCTTGACTCAGACTTGGAGTTTGTTGATCTGAGCAGGACTGTGCACCTCCAGGTTCCATCTGGGTTGGCATGGATGGAAACACTGAAGGGAAGGTGAACCTCTCTATCCTTTCTACAAGGATATACTGCTTTTGTTTTTTTCCTCCTCATCTATTCAAAATTATTCATCTTCTTATTTGAGGCATATGTACAAGAGCATTTTTTTTGGCTGAAGCGCACCCTCTAGAAGGCAATCTGCAGATGTACCCTTGTATATCATGTACTGGACTTTACACTGAACAGAGGTCTCAAGCTCTGCAACTGGATCCTGTTCAAACCAAATGGAACCTAAAGATATATTCCATGAGCACCCACAGCCTCCTTCCATCACTAATGGGAGTTCAGTCAACAAGAAGAGTAAGTATTCAAGATAAAAATCCTTGAAATGTTTATACTGATGATTCTCAGCACTGGCTGTTCTGTGATCTCCTATTGACCTGCATTAAATCCTAATATAGACATAACTTGTAGACATGATTGAGCAGCAAGCACCCCACAAGCACTGACAATATCAACATTACCATTTTCATTAGCAGGTTTGGGGAATTTCTAATTTCCCCTGTGGTTGGTGGGAATTCTCATAATTTTCAGGTATAAAACTCATGGGATACCAGCTTACTTCAAGAGCTGCAAGTTTCAGGGTGTTTTCATTAATGGGAGATTGTATTACTTTTAATGCCTCTCAAATAAAAAATAGATTATGAAAGAAGAGATGCCTTTTTTTCCCTGTGTACCAGCCATAATATTTTTTGGGCAAGCTATCTGATTATTAGTTTGGGACCTGCAACTTGAGGTAGACCCATTTTCTCCTCTCTTATAAGTAAAGAGAGCCCGTATATTGTGAACAGCATAGTATGAAAATGTTGCTTTTTTACCTTGGGGCACAAGACCTTTCATAATTTTCTAATTTGCCTTAAATAGTGAATCTTTAAAGGGAAAGGATAGGGTGTTTTACTTTGAGTCCTGAGAGAATGTGCGACACTGATGGAGCTGAAAGATTTTGTCACCAATAGAAAAGTCTTTTCATATCCTATTTTTGAAGAAAAGATGAAAAACTTTTATGTTTTTCGAAAATAATTCTTGAGTGTGATGTGTTGAGCGAGTCTTACAAGAACAAGACCTTTTCCTCAGCCTAGAATATATCAGTTAAGTATAGCTGAGGTATAGTCTCTAGGCTGGGAGGTTGTCTCTTTTCTGTGTCCATTAAATCCTCAGCTTCTTTGTTGCCAACACAAATACTAATTAGTTTTAATCATGATGAAAGAGGTCCTCATTTCTTTGTAGACACTTTGCTGAGTGGGTCATTGATCCTTTTCTAAGACTGAAAAAGATCCATAGGGTCTGAATGCTTTAGTTCTTACCAACCCAGGTTATCAACTGAACTTTTATATTGGCAGAGGGAGTCCTCATTTCTTCTATGCATCTTTTCCTATTTTAATCATTGAATTGTCTCTCAATAGTGGGGCAGTAGTTAAATATTGCGATGTAAAAAAAAAAAAAACAAAAAAAAAAAAAAACCAAACAAAAAAAAAACCCAAAAAAGCCCAACCCACAAAACGCCACAAAAATAATGTCCTGTTTGATACTTAGAGACTTCTGTCTGAAAGGAATTCAAAAGGGAATACTCAGGATGCCCCTGTCTTCCCTGTCTTGTCTCTAAGGACTTGTGAGGATGATGCATCAACTTTTTAGTGACCCTTGGTTTCTCTGAGATGTCAGTTCCCCACATCAATCTCAAGGGAAGAGAAATATATTATGCTTATTTTCCTTCTAGGCAAAAAATCCACCTGACTGCTTATTCTTTAAAACTGTGCTTACTTTGTGCTTTCTTCTAGAGCATCTGCCACTAGTCATAACTCAAAATAAATCCACTAGCAGTGTTATTGGGCTTTCACTCGAGGTTATAACTATCAGAGCCTCTTGAGTTACGGGTCAGAGTCCACATAGAAAAAAAAAATTGCACTTTTTTGGGGAACGGTGAGTGGAGAAATTTTTGAAGTGCTTAGATCCTGCCAGAGCTTTGCAAGAAGGACCGGAGTGGACTGAACTGCTGCCAGGCTGCAAGAGATCTCTCATGAGCTCCCTCCCTTCCCATCTATCTTGGATTCACGATGAGTAAGGTGAACCACCTGCTCTGCACACTTGCCTGGTTGTGCCACTGTCTGAGACACAGAGGTTGGAAGAAACCTAGATTCCTTAATCTCCTTGTTACAGCAAAGTAGCTCCTGTAAAACAACACACCATGTAGTAGTTCCCTAGTCCGCCTCCAAGTCATTTGACTCCCACCCTTCTCAGAGAAAGCTGTGTTCTGCATCAGGCACAGTTTTGAGAATACTCTGATTCTCTTGCAATGGCAGCATTTTTATGGCAGGAAATTTTTCTCACAAGCACATATTTCCCAGCAAGGAGAATGATAAAACATTCATTCAGTGGTGAGCTGCTCTTCTTGTACTTACAGTTCATTTGTGCAAAGTACAAAGTAACTTTCTCTTCCAGCTTTATGGAATCACTCCCTTTTCATGTACGGCATATGAGTTTTCCCAAATATTTGCACCACCTCTGGGCTTTTATGTCATCCAGAAAATAATATAAGTTGCAATTACATTTTGGAGGGGAAAGCCATATAAAATATTGTTCATTTTCCAGCATCACACTGCTGGCAGAGGTAAAAATGGAATTAGGCTGGAGTGTCTCTTTTAAGCTGAAAGAGAGATGATAGCTGTGTGGTAAATCCTTTGTCACTGGAGATGAGGCCCCGTCCAAAGCTCACTGTAGCTGCAGAAATAGTCTTTAGCTGCCATTGTGTGTTTTGTGCCCTTTTAGGCAGTACCTGCTCCTTGCTATCATTTCCCTAGGAGTAAAGAATGATGTGAAACAAAGGTACTTCTTAGCAGAATTTTCTCTCTCCAGATCAATATGCAGCTATGTAGCTGCCATCAGGAAGAAGTGGAAGGGCATCACCAGCAGGAGAGGGTAGGACAGAGACTGCTTCAGCTGGATCTGTGTAGCCATGGCTTCATCATGGCTACATTATGGAAGTCTTTGAACTTCCCTCTGAGTGATTTCTCTCATTTCAGGTGTTACATCTAGATAGTGAATAGCTGATGCTGTAATTTGCTTTATATTAGTTATTGGTAATAATCGTCTCTCCCAATAAGGATTTAAAGAAATATTTAATTCTTAAGACTAATGATTAGGGAGCTCAGTCAGGGTAGATTGTAATTTGCTACAGCTATTTGTTTTCTCAGAACAGTGTTTTAGGCTTTCTTTTGCTTGGACAGTCGATTTGCTAAGTGTGTTTCTGGAGTTATTTAGGTACACAAATCTGTGATTTTCAGTGTGGCTTCTTCTCTGGATATTGTATCTAGGATTCATGGGTAGCTTCAGAAGGCGTTTTGCTACTCTCTCTTACATATTCATATGGAGGATATAAGACAAGGATCAACAACATCTGTTACATGTTCACGAGGAGTAGATTCTACATTTGAAACTTCTGACCTGATGGAGACTATAGAGCAGCAGATGTCTCAGAAGACTTTAATCCCTCGCCTAAAAGGTTCACACAGGTTCTTTGGTCTAAATTTTCAAGGTTTCATTGAATTCTTTGTTGTCTATTTTTATTGGATGACAGGTGATTATGGAGCAGAACCAAAACTACAGATTTTAAAAAAACTAAGATAGTTATTTGTCTAGTTATTATTATATTTTAAAATTACTCCAATATTAAAAAAAAGATAAAATTAACAATATGCCAGAGCTGACAACCTTTAGATATCAGCTAACACACTGTTCTAAGACAATTTTTTAAAAAGCTTTGATTTTGTTATGGATCATGTTGCACTGTCTGACTAAGGTGTGCACTGAGGCAGAAGTTTGAAAATTTATCTGGTGGATGAATGAACAGGAATTAGAAAGTTACTTTTAACCCCACCTCAGTTTTTCATGAGAGCAGTTCCTTTGACTGAAATGTACTTGTGTTGTGTTGCTGTGCATAGATATAGCCTGCCTGCCCAAAGCAACATGAAATAAAAGTGCTTGGAACTGAGAAGCAGAGCTGGTACTAAGACAAAATCACAGTGTCCCTGAAAACGTACCAAGCTTAAATCTCAAACCCAGCCTATTTTTCTGCAATTATTTCAGTCCAGCCCCTGATCCAAACTCTGCTGAACTTTGGGAGTATTTGGATGTGGTTCCAGAGTCTGTAGTTTGAATCCAGCTATACCTAGGAGGGCAGATTTGTAAAACAGATGTTTTCCCACTGGAAGTATATGCATGAGCCCTATTAGTAAAACAAAAGGGTTTGTTCTGCAAAACATGTTTGAAACATTCCCTAATGTGCTCAGCAAACAGAAGAGGAAAGTTTATTCTCCGGGCAGCAAGTTAATGTCTCACTCAGAGCCAGTTTGAAATGCTTCCAGTATGGCTGGCATCTGTCATCACGTTCTAACAAAAACAGTGGCTTTGAGGAGTGTTGTAGAAATACGTTATGTCCTGTTTGACTTGAGGGAATGTTTAGGACCAACTGAAGTATCAAGTGGTTATTCTCTCATCCAAAAGGTGAAATCTAAGCCATACTGAAATTTGTGGAATAAATCTCATTCATTTCAGTAGGGCTAGGATTTTATGCCAAGTCTTCAACATTGCAACAGGACTTACCTATTTAATTTTTCAGAAGATGTGGAAAATCTGCTTGCATACAAACTGGACAGTGTTTCTTGAAGAAGACAACTTTATGTACCTGTTATAGCCAAAAGCTGTATGATACAAAAAGTATTTGCTGAAACTAAGGGAAAGATCCATCTCCACAGCTGTGGTCTTTGCTGATGGAAAGGCACTGCTACTTTGAGCTTCTGACAGTTGCTTGAATGTCAAAGAACAATTTAATACTACCAGTGTAGATATTTGAAACTGTGTTTAGCTTCCTTTCTTATTTTTTATTTTATTTTTATTTTTAGTGGCCCAAACCCAAGTAATTAGGTATCTAAATGTGATCCTTCATTTACTTTGGAAATGAATATTCATCTGTCATCATTTTAGTCCATCTACTGAGGGAAATTGTAGGACTGCCATACCTGAGAAAGAAGGAATGCTATCTCAGATTTCTCTGTGCTAAAAGTATTTCAACAGATGCCATTTTATTGTCTTGCCTTAGAACAGCCTCTTTATCTGAACTGGGAATACTGCTGTTTGTCTCATAAATATTTTCTAGCATTTAACCACCCTATATTTGACTTTTTGAATGACAGACTGTAATTTCTCTTGAGCCGTAGTAGCCTATCAAGCTGACATCTATTTCAATTTTACACTGTTTCCTTTATCATTCCTTTAATGATTTGTGTGTTTACAGACTGAAGTATTCAATGCATTAAAGAAAACAATTATTTTGCAGTTAGATGAATTAACTTAAAAATTCTTCAAAATACAGCGACAGATGTAAACCATGTTAACACTAAAGGGCTCAGCGCTGGGCATGAGAAAAGAAACAGAAGCAACATCAAAATAAGGGACAGTCTCCCCCAATAAACCCTCTAGCAGCCAATACAAAACGGGTGAGGGAAAGAAGAGATGAATATGCTAAAAGGAGTTGCTTCTTGTTAACCCTTGGTTTTACCATAAAATGAGGCTACAATCTAGGCCATTATTTTGAGTACCTTTCCCCAATTTGTTGAACAAGGATTACCTTGTGACAGGTGGATATTAAATTCCTTTCTAGTTCTAGCCAAGTAGACAAGGTCTCTTATTCACTCTGGAAGTGGGAAATCAGATCTACTTGAGGTGAAGACATGTGGATGAGATTAATATTGAGAAAGGTAAGAGTCTTTTAAATAAGAAATTGAAGTCCCATCCATATGCTGAGTCCTGCTGGGTGTATTCCCTTTTCCACTATGCTATGGAGCATGGAGAACCTGTCAGTCATGGAGCAACCCTGAACACCCCAGTATTCTGTTTTGAAGGTATAGTACATAGACACCATGGAAAAAGTTTAACATAGTCTCTGGTGTTTCCATATGAATGAGCAAGAAAAAGGAAAGACTCTCTTGGCAGTCTTAACTTTTACATTAACATGTAATATTGGGTATATACACAGGCAGCTGCCTGAACACTATTTAAGCTGGGTGCTGAACTAGGTGTGTCCTAGGTTACAATGTAAAATATTCCAGAAGGTCTGTATTCTATCTCTATCTTCATGAAATGTTGGAACCAGGAGGGGCAGTGTTTTCCTTGCCTCCTCCCACGGACTGTTAATGGGCCATCAATGCCTTGCCCCATGAGTCATAGATAACTCCCTCTGGGAGCCATTTCCTGTTTAATGGGCCATTAAGGACCCACCACGTGACTCAGAGAATGACATCAGCCCATTGTGAGAAGCTCTGCCCAGGGGGAGGAGCCAAGCATTCCCACCTAAATATAATCTGGGAGTTCGGACAGAACAGGCATCTGCCTTCAACTGGATTCCCAGAGGAGCAGCCTTCTTCCCCACTGGATTCCCAGAGGAAGGACCAGACCCTTCAACATCACCACTGGAGCATTGGAAGAAAACTCTGTCCTTCTACAGGATCTCTGCTTCAGCAGAACCATCTGTCATTCCAGGAGGACTGCTGGAGCCACCATTCAAACCAGACTGCTACCAACACCCTGACTGACAGGGTGTCAGGTTGTATTCTAACTGTCAGGTTTTGTTTTTTTGTTTAATACTGCATCTTGTTGTAATTTTCCTATTAGGTTGCAGTTTGTTGGTTTTTGTTTTATTTTATTTTGTTTATACATATTAAAGAAATGTTATTCTTATCCTCATATCTTTGCCTGAGAGCCCCTTTAAATAACTGGAGGGAGGGGGTTTACAATTTCTATTCCAAGAGAAGCTCCTGCCTTCCTTGGCGGGCACCTGTCTTTCAAAACCAAGACAGTGCATGCACTGACAGGCAATAGTTAAGCCGTTCTTATCTTTTTTTCTTCATGTCATTGATAATGATATTCTAATTCTTTTCAATCCATGTTCCTTTGGCAGTGTTTTGATAGCATGGTTGTTATTCTGGTGGTCTATGCCATCCTGTGACAGAGTCATTTCTGCCAGAGGATTTTCCCTTAAATTTTGGTTTTGAGTACATTTAGATAGTTTCTAAGAATCATTACTGCTCTAAATCCCAAGGCTGTACTTAAGCACAGTGGTGTAAGTCGGCGCAATTTTTTTGGAGTTCATGAGAATGTTTGCAGTTTATAGTACCTGGAAATTGGTTTTGCCACTACTTAATATATGAGATTTGTTGTTGTTGTTGAAAGCACAATTTTTTTTTTTAGCAGAAATGAAGGAACATTTCAGAATGTTCCACAATATAATAACTGATCTGAATTTGAAAGTTTTTTTTTTTTTTAATCTAGAGTAATGTAGCAAATTTGGAAATTCTTGCTTTGTTCAAAAAATTTACAGTATTCTTGTCAAATTTATATAGCTGGAAAATCTATTGCAAATTGTGAATGACTAAAGGGGCCTAGTGTATGCTGCTATGTCTTGAAGACTGGGCAACATGAATTAAGGATTAGATTTTGATAATGTTTCTTATACACTATCTTCCTTTTGAACTTTCAAAGGGGGGACACCTGATGTAAGAAAATATGAAATGTTAGAAAATTATAATCTATTTCAAAAGCAATAACTAGGTCTTTAAAACAAAACAACAACAAAAAACCCAAAAACCAACAAAAGTCCCTGAACTTGTTCTTTCAACTTTATACTTTGCTAAAGAAAATGCCATTGTTAAAACTACACAGTAAATTTACCAAGAAAATTATTGTTTTTTCAATGTCTCATTTGCAGACAACTACTGGTCAAACCAAATTATATGAAAAAAAAATCTGTGAATTACTGTGACAGAAGCAGATTGGCCCCATCCAAAAGGTCTGATGTGAAGGAAATCAGACACTTCTATACTTTGGAGAAGTCACATAAAGTGTGAAGATTTGTCCAAACTTTTCAAAGTGTTTAGCCTAAAGAATTGTAATCTCAACAAGTTTGGCTGAAAATCAATATTCCTTAGGTGCTTTATTAACTACAATTATTTTTGCATCATTAAGGCTAGAGGAGTAGGGAGTAAAGAATAGAGAAGGACGGGACAGAGAACAGACTCAGGTCTATAAGGATGTTTTCCAATAATTTCGATGTTTGGGAGACAGAAATGTGGAGAGCCATGGAAAGGAACAGCTCGAAGCATTTGAACTGCATTTCCACTCAGATTTAGAAAACCATGTCAGGTTTATGAATTGCAACACTACTTCCAGCTGTGAAGCAGGTAATTGTGAAATACAGTGTCAAGCTTTGTCCTCCATCTACTGCTAAGGGCAGATTACTGAAGATAACAGCCTCCTGCTACTGGTTATTCTGTTTAATCAGTAGAACACAATGTGACAGAGGCAAAGATTGAGGTCCTATTGTGCTTCCTCTTGGTGCAGTTTTATATATTAGCTTTTAACATAATGCTCTTCTCCATTTCTTTTTTTCTTTTCTTTTTTTTTTTTTTTATTTTTAATTTATGTTACATGATCATGTGGTTAGAAGCCTGGGATACCAGCCTTCAAATTGTCAATGCAATTTGAATTTGGGTCCCTTTAGGGGTTCATGTTGCTTATGCATGTGGCCATTAGTTTTCTTACATTGGTTCAGCATCATTCAGTAGGACTGAGTAAACCTAACCTACTCAAGGAACAAGTCGACACTGACTAGTAAATAAAGATATTACTAGAACATTTGTGCCTCTCTGATAGCAGTATTTGGACAGAGTGCAATGGGTAAGGTAAGATGAGAGGAGGGGATTGCATGATTTTGTGGTGAAAGCAGCATAATCCTTGAGATCAAAATGCAATTCTACCCTTTGTAGTAGCATTTAATTTCTACATAATTTAGGGAAATCCATGGACATAAACACACACATGTAGGCAGCTGTTCCTCTGTGTACCACTGTAGTGTCAGTTTCAGGCACCCAGTGGCAGCTCTGTGGTATTTTTAGCACTTACAACTGAATTTTAACTTTTCTGACGTTATCAATGCACAGAACGATACAACAAGCAAAGGAACCTGAAAAATTGGATCTTAGGTTTTTCAGCTGAGAAATGAAGAACTCCTCTAAACTCATATATATGCCTTAGCTCTTCATTTATTACATAAGGAAAATCCTATGCTCTCCTTCCCTAAAATAGTTTGATAGACCATTAAGAGTNAAAAAAAAAAAAAAGCAAGCATTAAAATGGTGGTAATCAATGAGGAAAATTATATCTGTGCAGAACAAGAATTATATTCTTTCTGTCCTCTGAGGTTAGTCTATGAGGCACTATGGTACAGTGTGACTGAGTGGTTAAATACCCACAACTCAGATAAATATCCACAGACTTGACTTTGTGGTCAAAATTTTCTACAACACTTGATATTTTGGAACAGTAAAGGTCTAGACAATTTCTTCTGAGTTGCCTATAAGCCTGTGTAAGGTGTTTTGCCTGTAAAATGGTTTTAACAACTATTAGTCAAGAAATTAACATTCAATAAGCCCTCTGTAAGTAGGTATTTAACGTGACAAGTTGTGTGAGAATATGTCCTGAATTTTGTTCAACCAAACCTCCCATTCCAATAGGTTTCTCAAGCCCACTAACAGTATCTAACAGGTTTTGGTCCCAAAACATGGGCAGTGCTGCCTACATTATAGAATTATAATGTGCTGAAGGCAGCTTTGGCATCATTCATCCAAATGGTCAAAAGTCACTTCCAAGCCTCTTTGCTCATTTCCAGGTTCAGAAAAGTTCATCCCATGGGAATGAATTTCCTGACCTTTTTTTTGCTGTGAATAGCTAGCACACCCACTCAAAGCCACATCCAGCCAATCGATGATGATGTAGAACCTCCTGAACTAATCCATACAATCTTAAAATAGTAGTCTTTATTTATACAGAAAACAGGAATGACATACATTTTTTCTCTTTTCTTTCTTTTCTCAAGATAAGCTGAATATCTTCTGTGAGTTTTGCACTTTAACTACTTTCAGAATCCCGAACTGAATGTCTTGACCCATGCATCTGAAACACACTCCAGCTCAGTTTTCCAAGCTAGCACTTAATTAACTACTCTTTTAGGAAGATGAGGTTTCTGAAAACTGCAAGAAACACTATCTAAATAAAAGCAGTGATTAGTTTCAATGTTAAGTTTTATTGTAAAAGTATGTAGTACTTGTTACTGCTGTACTCTGCCTGGATAGAAGTCTTCCTTTAAGACAGTGCTTTGTAATTTATGTCTCAGCCTCCATGATGTTAGTGAGATATTAATATATGCATGAAGAGCAGCAGTCAATGTAATTAAAGTGGCAAAATGATAAATGCATAGCTATTTTGCCTGGTAATATTGTGTATTTAACAGGTTTATTTGCTCAACAGTTCTTACTTTAATTATATTTTGCCATTTGGGAATTTCAGGCATATAACAATCATAGCTCTTCCATGAATATTATTCTTAAAATAAGTGTTCATGCATTATTAAAAATGCACGTGTGTTCGCTCATTTATTCATTTACGGTGATTTTTTTTCCTCTTTTTAAAAAAACACTGAATTTTTTATTTTTCCAACAAACTTGGAAAGAAAAAACAACTCATCTGTTACAAGAAAAGATACAAGGCAGATTTCTGGCTTTGGATGAGCTCTAATTAGGAATATGCCATATTTTATGACAGACAAGATAGAGGTAGACGTCACTCATTTTAAAGGGATGGCTCCAGAACTTTCCATGGATCCTGTGCGTGTATAAAAACAGTGAAAGAAAATAATAACAAATGGACAGACACAAAGGAGTAGTGTCAGAAATTAATGTTGATGTTATTTGGTTTGGGCTCAATTGTGACAAAATAGTCTGTTGGAATATTTGCATATTTAGACAAGGTAAATTTTTGTTTAAATCTACCTGGGATGCAATTCACCTCGCATAAAGAGACTGATAAGGCAGGCTACAGAAACTGGAATACACTTTTATCCCTTTGCACTGAGTACTTGAGTATAGTCTGATTCTTGAGGAACACAGAGTACCCATGTACAGGTAAGTTGTACAGTTGGAGCATGTGCACTGTTGAAATTAGAGACCAAACTGGATTCTTAGTTGATGTAAATTGATATAGCTCAACAAAGCAATTACAGTTGCATTAGTAAGATCTCATTTGGACTGTGACCTTTTAAGAGTGAGCTTTTGTGATCTTTGTCATGAGTCTCACTGCTTTCTAAATCTCTATCTCCTTGAATGATGGGATTTCAAAGGAGTTGTAGCCTTTTCTCAGGGTACTGGAAATCCAGATTCTGGCCTTGATAGTTAAGAAACTTCAAAACACATATCCTAATGATTTAAAGGAGAGAGGACAGAAACATTGCACCCCCCCAAAAGTGCTACTATTTCTAAGTAAATGTTCTTCTTCATTCTTATTATGCCTGTTGTTTTTGAATGGTGATGGCTGGAATTAGAGTCACCCTGAGTTCTCCAGAGAGATGGTAGTTTCAGTGCTTGGGACAGCTCTTTCAAGCTCAGCAGACTGAGCTTCAGAATGTTTCCTCCCTGAAATCAGATGGATGGGAAGGTAACAAGCTTCAGACTGATGTTGATGAGGTCTTGTTTGCTGGAGCACAAAAGCTCAGTGAACAGTCCACTCCAGCTCTAATTAAAAAAACATTTCAGCTTTAACAGTTTCTGGCCATGAATTATTCTAAAAATGTTTAACCTGCAGATAAGGAACCACTATCAACCTGTCACATTTCCCCCACTAACGAGTTCAGCATCAGTTTAAAAGGAAGTGAAATTCACAATGCAATGGCTCTGTGTCATAAATTATAGGTATCCAGCACATATTACAAGGACAGAAACAGTAAAATAGCAAGGGACTCTGCTGTACACTGACAGTGACAGAAAAACCACACTCAACGGGGTTTATTCTACCATGACTTGTTTACTCCCTTTCACATCCATGCCAGTTCTGAAACACGTGATGCTGTATTCCACTGCCACCTGCAATTAGCACAACTGTTTACTTAAACCTTGAGGGCAGAGAAAGAGGTTGTCTGATATAAAACACTGGACTCTCTAATCACTCAGTCAGTGGAAAATGGTGTTGTCACTAAATCCTTCCTCTCATTTGTTTCCTTGTTTGTCCATATGTGTGCATGAACATGTGTTACTTTGGATAAGTTTCTCTTTTTGTCTTTTTAATCCATTTCTGAATCAAAATCTTATAAAAGCATCTGGTGATTAAAAATGTCATGGTGTACACATTCAGGAAAATAAAGAAACTGAATAAAACACCTGTCGTAGTACCTTCATGAGACACCTAATGAAACGAAGAGGAGTGTTACACTAAAAATTAAAATCAGAGGGATGTTTTCCCAGAGAGTAATAGCTACATAAAATGGATTAATCATGTTTGCTCATATAAGTGAGTGTGGTATGGTAGCAGGAACATAGGAGAATATTCCTAAAATCCTTCCCCAGTTCTGTCATTATTCTTGGGCTTGTCTTTCACGTCTCTTTCTTTCCTCTTTTGAAAACTAGGTAAGCAGAAAACATGTTTAGCTTTATCACAATAGTATTTAACACCTTATAGAGATAGATTATGGATTATAAATTTGCACAAAAGGATGAGGGAAAGAAGCCCTGTGAAAGGAATGGCTGCAAGCAGGGTGAGAAGCTATGTGTGCATTGAGAACAGACCACAGAAGGGGAAAATATGTCAGTGAATATAAAGAAATGCTAAGCATGAGAAGGTAGTCATATTATCATGTTTCTGGAAGGAGAGGAAGAAACTGTAACCTGGTATCTCTTTCCCGTATGATACAGGTCTTCCTCTGAGCAGTGGGGTAAAAAAGGATTTTTGATTCTAACCCTTTACTCCTTCAACTACATTTTCCATTTTACATTCAAACTTGAAACAAAACAAATCCAATCAACAAACAAAAAATAAAAAGTACAAATGCTAAAAATTTTTCTTCTTGTGTTTCAGTGTGTAAAGCCACAGCAACATATCTTCATTCACTCAGATTGTACTCTTGTTCCCTCAGGCTTTACCTCTGACTGTAATCTGAACAGAAAGCTATTTTCATCCTTGTGCTCTGAAACATTATGAGGCCTTACTCTGGTTACAAGCATTTGCCACAGGGGCATTAGAGCTTCATCTTTGTACAAAGACTCAAGGTATGAGGAATCACAGAATGAAGGCTTTGGGGTGCTTATCTGTTCATCATGTGTTTCCAGAATTTTGGCAGGTAACCCAGATTTTCCAGCTCTCATAACTAGGGGCACAGTCCAAAATTCCTTAAAACCAAAAAGCTGGAGGGATTGCTATGGAGATTGGGTCTTGGAAACTGTTCCTTGTGGCTTGGAGAAGCAGGAGGTATGCATTAGGTGCAGAGATTTAAACTTGGTCAGCAAAATCAGCAAAATACTGCTGCAGTAATCCTGCTTAAATTTTCTAGGACTTCAGGATATGTTTGGATGGATTAATGACATTCAAAACGTCTCTTTCAGGCAGACATTGAAAATTTTTTAAGGAAAAAAACCAATTATATTATCAAAAATTATTAAACATACACAATATTTTGTAAATTGCTCTTGTAGATTATTTTTAAAGTAGGAAAAACTATTTTCTTTCCTAGTGTTTTTATTTTTCTGTCTTGGAGAAAATTATAATGTATAGAACTAACACTAGAACTGGATACACTGTCATGGACTGGTAGAGCAGCTGTTTGGCATTTGTCTTTTTTGGTACACTGAGGAATATCATACTATGAATATTTTAAGCCTTTCAGTTCCATAGCACTTGAATTTCAGCTAACTTTTGCCTTCACCATTCAGGCCTTTAAACTGCTTTCTAAGCCTTATTCCAGTTTATCTTACTGTTCTCATTTTTGGCTTTACTCTTTGATTCTTCTCTGGCACTTTGCTGAATAGATTCAAATCTGCCCCTGGAGAGACCACATGTGTCCACAGAAAGGAGTTAATCAATACCCCCAAAACACTGAGAGGGCATATCGCACAAACAAGAGTACAGTGCCTAACCTTCCCAGAAGAGGGTCAGCAAAGGGCTGTTGCCCTACCCCTGTTAAAAGCACAAAATCGGTTGGCATCACTGAGCAAAAATCATCCTGCTTTGTTTCTTACTGGTCTTGTCAGTTAAAACAAGGAAATTAACATCTTCTCTTAAGGATTATAGCTGCAGCAGCACCCAGTTCTTTCCTACTTTCTTGAGTTTCTTTTTGATCTCAGTGACAACTTGCTTGCCTCAAGTAAGTTGGCAGGCATATCCTGCTTCCAGGGCTGATAAAGACTCTGCCTTCCACATCCCCTCCAGCAGTGTCTGGACTGTCCATGCTTGACATTGACATGGAACTGTTGAAACACTTGTACTGTGGATGCACCCATGTCAGCAGTGACATGCTTTATCATGCACACTGGAACTGCCTGTCCACTGGAGTTAGACCACCTCCTCTGCTGAAAGGATTATCTACACCTCTAAATACTAATCTGACTTTAGGTCTGCTGAAATTTTATGGGCTTCCCAAATCTTAGATGTGTGTTATGCCACAGTTTGACTGCATCTGGGCGTTATTGTGGTGATATATGGATACATGCCTTCTTCTTAAACTGTTAGTGTTTCCACAAAGATTAAAGATGTCCCCCTGTCTATCCACCTTCCTAGCCTAATACATGATATTTCTTCTGAGGTTTCATTTCTCTTTAGCAAGGGTACCTCTCCTGCACCTTGACCCAGGGAGGAAAACAAGGGAGTGGGACATGGAGGCTGACAATCCTGAGGCACAAAGTAAGCAAACTTCTCAAGTCAGGAGATACTGTGGCAGCACATCTCAAATAATTGTTTTGCATTTTGGCCAAAATACTTCCTTTTTTTTGTAAACATCTGAGTCTTTCAGCCCCCAGTAGAAAAACAAAGTAAATCACAAAGCACCAAATGAACAGACCAAAAAACTGAAAACCACAGAGAGAATATCTGCTTCTAGGTACAGCTTCAACTTGCTGAAGCCTGACATGTTTTTTCATGCGTTTATTAAGGTTTTTGACCATTTGAAGAACCAGTAGATGGTGCTTAAGATTATGCTGTACAGTTTCGTAACTTTTTAGTATCAATAACTCTACGGTAATTCAGTTTCCCTGTGAGTAGTTTATCTGGTACTGTTTTAACAATATTTTTATGCACTAAAGGAATGGGCCTCCTACACAGAAACTCTCCTGCACAGAAACTGCATAAAACACTTCAGTGCCTTATTTGCAGTAACTACGTCTCATGATATTACTATGATATAGCTTAAAGGCCTTATACTTTATGTGATCCTCTATGGATAACCTAAGTGTCTTGGTTTTGAAAGACAGGTGCCTGCCAAGGAAGGCAGGAGCTTCTCTTGGAATAGAAAATGTGAACACCCTCCCTCCAAATTATTCAAAGGGGCTCTCAGGCAAAAAAATATGAGGATAGGAGTAACAGTTCTTTAATATGTATAAACAAAATAAACTAAAACAAACAACAAAAAACCCATCAAACTACAACCTAATAGGAAAATTAGAAAATGCAGTATTAAACAAAAGAACAAAACCTGACAGTTAGAATACAACCTGACACCCTGTCAGTCAGGGTGTTGGCAGCAGTCCAGTTTGAATGGTGGCTCCAGTAGTGCTCCTGGAGTAACAGATGGTTCTGCTGAGGCAGAGATCCTGTAGAAGGACAGAGTTTTCTTCCAATGCTCCAGTGGTGATGTTGAAGGGTCTGGTCCTTCCTCTGGGAAATCCAGTGGGAGAGAAGGCTGCTCCTCTGGGAATCCAGTAGAAGGCAGATGCCTGTTCTGTCCAAATGNTCCTAATTTTAACAGTTCATGAAGATGGAGATAGAATACAGACCTTCTGGAATATGTTACATTGTAACCTAGGACACTAAGGAGTAGATTTTCTATGACTTGCACTATCTTACACTGAAAATCCACAAAACTGCCAGGGGTGGGTACTTGAGTTTGTTTGAAATTTGCTGCTTGTTCTAGTCCTCAAAATCCACAAATACTTTTGTCCTTCTGTAACACCTCAAGGAGAAACATCTTTACTTCTATAAATACATTTGTCTATAAGTACATTTGTCAAGTCATCGAAGGAATACTCATGGGACAGGTATTTAGAAGTCACAGTACTCCTTCCTTCTTTATCAATTAGAGGATCAAGAATGTCCTATACATATCAGACAGAAAAATAATTACAGGAATTTTTCTTTTAAATTTGAGAGCACACACTCACTATAGCTGAAGACTATCCTCCTGTATCAAGGATGAAAACTACAGTACTCAAGAATTTCAAGATGAACAGCATTATCTTAGTGCATACCTCAAGCAAAATTTGCTGGATATGAGTAACGGCTCCTATTGTTTTTATTTAGTTTATATAAGTGGCTTTCTGTACATGAATTCAGCATATGACAGTCTGTGGAAGCAGAAAATGTCATCATGGGTTCAGTTGTGACTTGATGCATATTCAGTATTTATGGTGGCACAGCTTGAGCAAACTTGTGATTAATGATCAATGCCATCCGTCTTTCCATAAAACACTTCCTCAGTGGCAGAAATGCAATGGTGTAAATCTCAGATAACATACAACTGAGGCCTAGTCTGGCTTTTTTTTTAATTTTTAATTTCTTTTAACTTTTATATTACTTGTCTCATGCAGCAGCTCCAGTCACTATCAAAAAGGTTTTGTTCTAGATTTGTAGGAAATATTCACCTAAGGTTTTCCTAGGTAATGCTTTACACGTTATTTCAAGGTATTGCAAGTCTCTTCCAAAAGCTTGGTATTTTCTGAAGTTTTGGAACAATGTTTTATCCGTATCCACCTTCCTGTTTGTAGTTCCATAGCTATTCCTTTAAGTGTGGGATGAAGCTATTTGAAGAATGGGATGGGCTCTGGCAGATGATAAAATTTAAATAAATATAGTTACACTTGGAACACATAGTTAATGGAGTTCTCATAACTGTTGCTGTAGTAAACAATATTGCAAATATTGTGTTGTCAGACATTTAGGCTTTGTCTAATCTCCTTTGATCTAAAGTACATTGAGGCTTCCTGTACTCTGTAGCACTACTTAATCTTTCAAAAAAGTTGTCTCAAACTTAATTTAGTCATAGCAGACTTAGAAGCTTTAATTGATGATTTCAAATTGAGAGTACATCAGTGAATTAGGAAGTAGTAAATTTACTCTGGGCATAACTTTGAATATTGGGATTTTACTTGTTTTTACTGGAATAGAGAAGCTTTGTCAAATTTTGCCACAAATACTTATCCATTCCATCTGTAAGCTTTCAAAATTTTCCAATCTAAACAAATCCAAAAGTGCATTAGTAACTTCAAAGGAAGCCCTGTCTCTGTAACTGTTTAGGAACTAAAGCAATGCCCATCATCAAAATACTAATGTTTTTAAAAGGAAAAATAATGTCTTTTTCTTCTTCCTATCCAGCACACGTTCACTAGCTGACAAGGAATCAAAAGGAAGAGAGACATCATCTTTGTCTTTATACCTAAATATGAAGATGCATATTGACAATTTTTTCCTCTGCATGCCAGAATCTAGGCCAGTTCCTCATCAAACTTCCTCTCAGGTAGTTGGCTCTGGTAGTCTGTAGATTGTACTATCAGGACAGACATGTCACAGGTTACTGGGGTTATTTGCACTTGTGCAAAAGGATAAAAAATTAATCCTCACATCAACTCCAAATGACATCCTGCTTTCTTCTATTAGAAATTTTTAACAAAAAATTGCTTTCATATAATGTGATTTGAGGAGTCCAATATGCATTGTCTGAGGCTTTTCTTTTCAATCAAAGCATGCCTTGATGATTTCCACAGTGCATGATAATTTGCTCCTGGATGTTTGTCCACACTTTCCCACTTGTATATCAGACTTCCAGGGCCTGTATTTGGACTGAAATTCAGAGAACCTAGAAGCCATAACTCTAAACTCCATGCATCCGTGTCACTTCACATCCAGACTAAAAACCTTGTTTAGTGGTGTGCTTACCAGCATCTGAGATTCAAGTCCCTTCTAAAGATACAGGCAAGTTTTGGAAATTAAATTTAAATTTGGGTAGAAATGCTTTGTGTTTTAAAAATAAAAAAAATTCTTGAAATATGTGTTTTAATATGGGATATATTTTTAACTTCTTTAATTCCAAACATCCCTCCACCCCCAATTGCAATGATAGTTTTTACCAGCTCCATAAGTTAGTCTGTAAACAGAAAAGCTTAGATGTTCTAGCATTTAGACTAGGTGTTTATAGGATCCTGTGTCTCATTCCTGTAGTACCCTGGACACCTGGATGCAAGTCATCTATCTATCTATCTATCTATCTATCTATCTATCTATCTATCTATCTATCTATCTATCTATCTTAGTATTGGCTGCATACTGCCAATGTGAACCCAAACGTAAAGAAACCTCCCTCTGGCTAAGCCATTAAATGCTGTGCCAAGTGTATCTCAGCTGGAAATGGCTTTTTCCATATCTTCCCAATCTCATGAGATGTTTTCCCTTCCAAAGGTTGTGAAATATCTGGATCAGCAGGTATAATAGAAAGGCAAGTGGAAAAAAAAATCTATTTTTGCAACTCCTGAGTCCCATTTCCAACAATTTATTGAAATAAGATGTCATGCATGCATATGTATAATTGATTTCAGATGTATGATAAAGTTGCCAGAGATATACTCAGCAGAAATAACTGTAATTTTTTCAGATGTGCTCTTTTCCAATCAACTTGGCCTCCAGAACAAAAATTCAGCCCCGAATGAAATGTATTCATACTGCTGGGCACCTGCTGCTGTGTCTCCCATCTCTTAGCTGGGAGTGGATGGAAGGTTTGATTCAATCATGGCACCTACTATAACTGGACTTGCTCACTTTTTTTTCTTTTGTAACCATTGTTTTAGCCCTGTTCTCTCTCTGATATTGAACTCTTGTGATACTGCTTCAGGAGCAGCAAACAACATGCTGTAGTGAGAGTGACTCTTTTTCAGTGCTTTTAGCAATGTGACCTTAGGTATTGATTTATAGCCTGCTGCAGTGTTCTAGTGCAAAAGAGAACTGTGGTAATTAAGTTAGTATCTGCGCTTTCTAAAATAGTGCTGAGCTGCAACAAAAAGAGACCCTTTATTTTCCTCTCTGCCTCTCAGTGAATGCAGATGCAGGCACTGCCCTTTGACCCTGCTCAGCTTTCCCCAGCTGCGGGTTATTTTTCTCTCTCTGTGCCTTTAGGTGCTGATAGACAGAGTAGAACCCATTAATTTTTGTGTCTGATTTTCTTTCTTAGTGCAGGCAATGGAGCAAGTCTCTACACTTGTACCTGACTTTTAAAACATTTTTTGTCCTTATGTGGGTAAAAAAGAGCAGTGGCTGTGGAAATATAGGAAGAATTAGAAAATTCAGCAGAGTGGGTGGTCACAAAGTGGCTCAAACTAGAAAGAAAAGCCTTTTACATGAAAATTCCCACTTCTCAGCGTGACACATTATTCTGAAACTCATGTATAAGGTAACAGGGTAAACACAATGAGAAATCTCTTTTGTATTCCATTACAGTCATTAGAGAAATAGGCCACAAAAGGTAATGGCAATAAAATGGAATATTTTGCAGTGAGCATGTAAATTACATGTTAATGTATGCAAATTAGATCACCATGTTCAATGTCCATAAAACTACAAAATACAGCTAATTAATGGTAGGTAAGATGCTTCATTTTATATTCACAGAGTTACAGGGGAGGTAGTATATTTTTATAATTGTGGAACATTGGCCTTGGGGAATGCATCAAACATTCAGTTTTTCTCCCCTGGCAAATTTGCCCAGCACACTGGAAGTAATTGCCTTTCTGCTTCCTTACCCAAGGTGTTACTCTGAGACCAGTCTCCAAAATAAGAAGTAAAAAAAAATCCAAAAAGTTTCCCAGTTTTACCATTACTTGTGGAACCAGTTCTTATTAGTGTTAATATTGTCTCTGTTCAGCAAAATACCTAAACACATTTGGTACCCTTGGCATATCTGAATAGATTCTCTAACTGAATCCCCAAATGGATATAGGCTTCATAAAGCCCAGCTTTTTAGGTAATCTGTTGCCAGAAGAATTCACAGTTCAAGTTTCCAATACAATGTGAAAACAAGGCACCTGAGAACAGATTTACAAAAAGTGAGTCATCCAGGAAAAGAGGTGAAGGGAGCATGGGGGTCAAACCCCATTGCTGGAAGACACCAACAGCACCAACAAGGCAAACTTGTCTGCCCACATTCTTGAATTCTGCATGGGAAACAGCTCTGGTTTTAAAGCCATATCTATCCTGTACCTGAAATTAATACCTCCATATTTTTGACTATCCATCTGACAAAGTGAAGGGGCCCAGGTCAAGATGGAACAAAGCCCTGTTAAAGGCATGTGTAGGTGTGTGGGTGTCTCTGTGCATGTCTGTGTGCAGCTTGAGAGAGTGCTGCAATATGAGTTGAGTGAAAAAATTTATTTGAAGGTACATGTAAATATCAATATGAGCAATGCATATCAGTGAAAGCTCTTCTGAGTTCCCTTTTGCTGTAAAAGTGCTTGCACTCGAATTTGGATCACAGAGTCACAGGATCACAGAATGGTTTGTATTGGAAGGTATCCTGAAGATCATCTTGTTCCAACCCCCCTGCCATGGACAGGGACACCTTGCAGTATACCAGATTGCTCAAAGCCCCATCCAGCCCAGCCTTGGACACTTCCAGGGATGGGGCATCTGCAGCTTCTTTGGGTGTCACTGTTCAGTGCTTCACCACCCTCACAGTCAAGAATTTCTTCCTAATATCTATTCTAAATCTGCTCATTTTTAGTCATCCCTCGTCTTGTCACTAGAAGGCATTGTGAAAAGTCCTCTGCAGCGGTCTTGTAGCCCCTTAAGGTACCTAAAGATTCTTTAAGGTCTCCCCAGAGCCTTTTCTTCTTCAGGCTGGACAACCCCAAGTCTCTCAACCTATCTTCATGGTGAAGGTGCTCCTACCATGTGGCCCTCCTTTGTACTTGCCCTAACAGATCAACATCCTTCTTATGCAGGGGGCCTCAGAGCTGGATGCAGCACTCTGGGTGGTGTCCACAAGAGTGGAGGAGAGGGACCTGTTGGTCACAAGGGAGCTCTCTGGATGTCTATCAGTGTGCCATGGGTCTGTGGCCATGCCCCATGCTCCTTTGCAGGTCCCTGGTGAGAAGCTCTGTTGAGCCCATGCAAAGGCAGATTAACTTAGCTTCTTTGCAGAGCTTCCTGCACAATCTGGAGGGCAGCTTCCCAGACACAGCACCTCCAGCATATGCTGCTCTTCTTGGCTGTCACTCCACCACAGTGGCTGCTTCTCTCTGCAGAGGTCCAGTGCAGCAGAGGAATGACCAGTTTGGAAAGAAATCCCAGTTATGTGTCACAGATGACGAGTGGATGTGTTTTGTGCAGGGTCTTATTTAATAGGCACAGAGATGAGTGATGGTGATGAATGTAATATGTCTTAGGTACCCAAGACAGAGGTTATAATTTGCCAAATACTTTTCATGAGCCAGCAGTTCTCCTTCTGGAAAGCTGTTCAGTTTCAAACAAAACATTTGTCTTATGTCCATGTATGTGTGTGTATATATACATAAAAAATATATATATAAAATCTGCACCTGTTTGGCAAAGCAGTTGAACTTTGATCAGCTTCAGGTAAATGCTTACCTTGCACTTCATGTAAAAATTAACCCCATTTCTAAACATGTGCCTAAGTGTTTTCTGATTTAAGATGGTTTTCAGGATCGAGGCCCTAAGGAGGACAAATGGGTGCAGCTGTTTCAGACAAGAAAAGGAGGCTGCCATAAAAGAGACACAAAGACCAAAAAGTACATGAAATATTGTAAGGACTTTTAAGCAGAAGAAGGAAAAGATGTATGATAAAAGTAACATGCTTTCAGAGAGAAACAACATAGAAAACAAATGTCAGAATAGGAAAAAAAAGGGAAAGAGAAAGTGGAATTAGGGCATATTGAAATCTCAATTTAAAGCAGAATGCCTCTTTTTATGTTAATAACTTAAATAAACATGCTTGACTGACAGTCACAAATTCAGGCTTTATTCTAACTTGCACCCATACTGCCTCACTTTTTGTCACGCTAAAGAATTTTGAGAAAATGTGCTTGGAAGCCTCGTATTGCAGCGATTCTTGGTTACAGGAGGGATGCAAAAAAATGAATGCAGAACTTTATTTCCGAAGGATTAAAGCAATAATGGGGGGGGGGGAAGGCAGAATTCTATGGAACGGGGTATCTAAGCAACAATTCTGCACAAGAGCAAAAGTTTACCTGTATGTAAGGCATCTTTCAGACTATAAAGGAACTAAGACTGCCTTGCCACCACAGTACAGCAATGCCTGCCATAGATAGTGCTGTTTGGAAGACTGCTGATTCAGCATGTGATATGCAGAGGGCTCGAGCTGATATAAACTCATGACAGCTCTGAAAGGTCTGAAATGACAATAACACTGTATTTTGATAGAAGGAAGACTGATAGAGAGAAGGACCTGACCATAACCTCCTCCAATAAAATATTCTGGAACTAAAGCTTTTCCAATGTCTTCACAGAGCTTCAGGCTAATCAGATACACCAAGTTATTTGCATTAATTATTTACATCAGGGGAAAGTTGGAATAAAAGTTTTCTCTTCGTCCTTGTCACCTCTTAATTCTGAACTAAAAACTATTAGAAAAGTCAAAGGTCTTTACCCAGGCTGTGACCATTAACACAGTTCTTTTCTCTCTTCTCTCGCTTTCCCTTGCTGCCATGTGCTATATATCTTGGACAGAGAACAGCAAATCTGAAACTGATGGCCTTGTTCCTTTTGTTTTTTTGGCCCAGCACAAGCTCAATACCTGCACAAGAGGGGAGCAGGATCAGCTTGGGAAAGAAAACAAAAAAGCATCTGCCAAAATAATAATCATAATATTAGCACACAGTTGTAGGGAGTCAGTTTTTGGCATCTAAAGCAAATGCTGCCCGCTCTCTCCCTCACTCTGTAACCCTATTTCTGCTTTTTAGTTTTTCACTGGCTACCAGATTCTCTATTTCCTTGTCTCCCTCCAAAGTCTTGTGGTTGCTCCTTGGTGGTGGCAGCAGAGAAGCAACTAAAGGTACTTGTGTGTGTGGTGGTGACTCACGTGAATGTGTTATTCCTGCAAACTTAAACATCCTTCAAATACTTGATGCAATTTTCTTGATCTTGATTTTGTTCATTTGGAGAGAGGAGGAGGGGAAAAGTAAGGGGGAGAGAGAGAGAGACAGCGAGACAGAGTGAAAGAGAGAGAGAGGGAATGCTGCTCTTGGCAGAAGATACAGGCAATTGGCTGCTTTATGGCTTTGCCTTGATGTGTGTTTAAAAAACAGCTCAAAATTTGGCACAGAGATATTTTTCCCACTTGTTTTACTTCTAAATATTCTTCAAAAGCTTCCACGGGATATAGAATATTGCTTTGATCAAACGAATATACTTTATGCTGAAGTTTCTAGTTAATACTGATTTCAACTCATATTCTGCCAATTTTTTAATTTCGGACTTGATTTCAAATTTTCTGTAGCCTGTAGACAATAGAAAATTAGGACAATTTCCCCTGTGTATCATGTTATTTTACTTATGTGTGTTGAAGTTGCAGAAGATAAGGGAGAGTGAGCAAAGAAAATATTATCAAACTTGCTTCTTCAGCAAAAGGTTAATGCGACCAAAAGGCTGAATGTACACAGGGAGTGTACCCCAGGAAAAGAAGTTTTGTAAAAGATTCATAACTTGAATTATCTTCCTATAAAGCTCCAATATTTTCCTTCTTACCTAATCCTTATCTGAGCTATTTGAACTACTTATATTTGAGAAATTTTCTGGAAATGACCATTACAGGCCATGATGTGTGATGTGTCACTAGGCTTCCTGCTCCTGCTCAGCCATAAACCATCTTGTGACAGCAGCCTCTGTTTCACTGCTTGGGACATTTATCTCATTTGGAACCTATAAAGACATTGGTTTCTTTCCTCCATAAATTCTGTTTTTTGAGTATTTCCACAACCCAATGTTGATTAAATATAACTGATAAAAATAAAAGGCCCCAAACTCAAAAAAAAAAAATATTATGATGCAGCGAGTTTGAGTTTGGGACATTTGTTAAAGCATATCTCCTTGCCCTCCAGGCTGTGTTACTGTTGTGTTTCTCATTTTAGCTGTTTAACTGGAAATGAAAATTTTCTCTTGCAGTATGTTTCTGCTCATTTATTAGACATCACCAGTGCTGCAGTTTGCATGTCACCTGCTGCTTTCAATCCATCTCTAATTTCAAGTAGCAGTCACATACTTTTCATGGGCTGCCACAGTCAAGATGGTGCTTGTCCTTCCTGGTACAGTTGCAGGATCTGGTAGATTAGAGCAACAAATTTTTTAATGAAGGATTTTGGATTCTGGACCTCATGTCTCTAACATCGAGTTGATAATCTTCAGGTAAACAAATAATTTTATTCATTTATTTTGTCTGAGACAATTATTTATGGGATGATTTATGTAGTTTTTAGTTTAAAAAAAGTGCTTAGCAGGTCATGTAAAGCCACAGCTGCCTCTCATCCCTTGTATCCTACAATGCCGGCCCTTACCCTTTACAGCCTGCACAGAGGGGAGGGCAACAGAGGGAACACTGGGCCGCCGGGTGCTCTGCTGCGGGGAAAAACCAACCCACTGCCATGACCGTCTGGGATAAGGGGATTCCCATAGGCCATACTAATTCAGGGGCTGTGATTCAAGACTAATGCCCACAGTTAACATCCTGTGACAGAAAACAGATGTACCTTATGCTGTGTGTTACAGTCTCCCGCAGGGGGAAGCATACTGTCCTCCAAACATAGTAAAAATAGAGAGCAAAAATCAAATTACAGAGGCCACTTTGCAGCAGCTTCTACAAAAGGCAGGAGAGGGAAGTGCATCCATTCCTTAGCTGCCATGCTGACTGATGCCAGAGAAGTTCAGCAATGACAAGTATGTCATTATTTTCATCCTGGAGGTCTGCAATGTCATGTGCTTGTGATCTGTCTTCAGCTGCTAGACTCAGACAAGTTGAATTGTTCAGGCAGCACTGCAGCAGCAGAGAAGCCCAGCTGTACCAGGGCCATAAACAGACCAGTGTTTTCTGTTTAGTGCCCACCAGCAGGGAATTCATGTTATTTACTAATACTTTACCATATGTCAGGACTTCACTTGCCAGTTCATGAGCACTACCTTGTGCTTTCTGATGTTGATGGGCAGCCCACAGATGATGGGTGTGAAGGACACCCCTCTTAACTAAATCCATCCAAAAAATTCTATAATTTTTATATGTTTCTACTTGGAAATGTGAGTAGTAGGGGCATCACATGGTGGGGATACGTGTGACAGGGAGAGGATGCTCCAGGAGGTGCCTGTCAACGTGGTTCAACCAGTTGATGTACGGAGGACTCTTGAATTGGTGCTGTGAGTGCTCCTGATGCTTCCCATGTGGTGTTGGCAGTCAGGGAAAGTCAGACAAGCGGGGAATATAAATCAGAGATCAAACCAGCATGGGTGCTCAATCCCCAAAACTGCTGCCTGCGGTGCAGCAGGTGTAGCACAGGATAGGATGGTGTAGACACAGGCAGCTGATGTCCTCAGAGAGCCTTGCATACTGCTTTTAACTCTACTTGCACTTGGGCTTTCTGCTGGGGGAGCACAATACGTATTCCAAAGCCAAAGATACGTCACAGAAAGGTCCTGGTTCCTCCCCCTCACACCAGTTTTAAGCCATAGAGTACAAGACTGTGTTTTTTATTTTTTTTTATCTTTGTGAAAGGAGTCTTGTTTGCTTGCTGGCCCTTGCACACCAAGGCACTCTTGTGTTACTTAAAATTGTAAATTATGGCTGTTTAAGAAAATGTCAGTGTTTTTTAAAACAGAATAACAGAACTGGAAAAGACTTGGCTGTGCTGTTTGTTACACAAGTTGCAGGCAGGCAGAATGATGCATTCACCATTATGAGCAGATTCAAGGAGACTAATGACTGCTGCACAATATAGCTTCAGTTCTTTCAAGTAACATGATAGTTGTTTCTTTGCTTGCCAGCAAGATTATCTGAGCAATGTTAATGCTCCTGCACTGACGTATAGGGGGAACCATCAGTATGGGGCTGTGCCTACCAACAGTAATTCCCGGCCCCCACTTGCTAATTAGATAAATACAGTTTTGATGGAGGGATTTGATCTCTCTGGCACCTATTGTTTTACACAGGACTATTTCTTGTATGTTCCTTAGGAGTTCTGTAAAATAGTTATTCAGCTTTTGGACAGGACTAAGTTATAATGAGTATTTTTTGTTGACAGCCTCTGAAAGCATGCTAAGAAAATCTCTCCAACTATATAATACTGGTAAATGCTTGACAGCCATGTTGCTTCCAACATGGATGCTCACTGCAAACCTCAGATCCTTTAAGAAAGAGAGTGAATTAATAGAAAAATTTTGCTTCACCATTGACACCTGCCCTCAGAGAAATTCCTCAAGTCCCATCCCAAATGGAGATGGAATATTCCTCAAAATAGCAATAGCAAAAAAACCCACAAAAGCAAAAATCAAAAAAAAAAAAAAGCAGATGGATCTTTGCTGTCAGTGTCTATTTCATGTGAAACAATATACAAACACAATGGAACTTAGAGAAAGAACTGTTGTGCTTTGCAGTTTTTCATCAGGAAATGCCATGAGAAAATGGCCTAAACATGTGGACTGTTTCCCTCTAGTTGCATAAGAGTCTGGCTTAGCTTTGAATCACCTTAGATATCCAGAAGAAATCAGAAGAGATGCACTGACTTTGTAGTGGTTGCTTTGCAAATAATTATTTTTTCACTTATTTTGAAAAATTGCTCAGTGCTTCTATTCCGGTCCTCAGCATAGGAGCTGCCTTTCCTGTGATTTTTCACCAAACATTGAGATTAGGCCCTGCTCTTCAGTGGTATCATTTTGGGAGCCCACAACTGAGGCTTCAGCCACAAGAAAACAGAAAAGATTATATTGACATATATGTTTTCTTACTAAATAAGGAGACAAAACTAACAGAAGGCTTCAAACTGGATTTGTCTGTGTGGGTGTACCATGCTTGACATGAAACATGTTTACCAAATTTTTTTCCATGAGAATCACAGTTTTCCTCATCTGATATCAAAGTTTCTTGTCAGAGGAACTGGGAAAATATTGTATTTCAGTCACTACTACAGTGACTCAGGGCTCTGGCTCCCCCAAGGGAACAAGTCTGAACTCTGATTGCCCTTTTGTCTTTGACACTTGGTCACAGAGACTTACCTGGGCCACCAAGGACTAAAATTTTTAGTTTTCTTTCTGTAGGTCTAGTTTTTGAAAATTTAAGATTTTCGGAAGAGATTAGAGGTCTAATGCAAAGGATATTGAAGGCAAAAGGGGTCTGATTTTCATAGAGTAGCTAGTCTTGAAATTCAGACCAACTTTGAAGCCTGAGATTCAGACTAAGTGTCCCCAAATACAGCTAAAAACTGACCATGTATTTGTATTAAACTGACTCTAATGGCTACAATATCTTTTTATGTATTTCCTAAATGTTCTTCCAAGCCAGAGCAAATTCATCTCTATGTCTGATTTGTCAGCTTCTAGTTCACAGGTGAATAATAGCATCTATGTATTTTCTTCTTACAGATTTCTTTTTATAGAAATTCCTAAAAGAGTGGCTTTTGGATATATTGCAAAAGAGGAAATGTTTTCTTTCTCTGGCTAGCAGCCATTATTTAATTTTAGCTGCAATCTTCAAAGGCTGTGGAATGGGTACTGCCTCTTCCCCAATATTTGATTTCCCTGGCCTTGACACAAACTGGACTAAGTTGCTATTCCCTGCTAAATTTGCTTGCGTGCAGCTAAAGCCTGATAATCTTGGGTCTCAACTAAGCCAAAGCTCTTTAACTTGTTTTATACTGCTAGGCCATATTAAAGAACAAAGGAAAACAAAAAAGTCCTAATGAAATAAAACAAACAAACAAAACCCGACAAACCAAGCCAAACCAACAAGCCACCTTATTACGCCTTACTATTTTAAAAGAATTGGGTTAAGTTGGTAACAGTTCAGATGCTGAAGGAAAAGCTGTTAATGTTTCAAGAAATGATGCTCTTGGATCCCTACAGAGCCAACACTTAAGCATGGAGTTCATGATGAAAAACAGACAAATAAGGTGCTATTTGTCTTTACTCATGTTTTGGGGGACAGCTTCAGACATAATTGTATCTATTTCTCTAAATCCACCTTCCTGCACTCTTTGGGTATATGCCAAGTGCCTGTGATATGTAAGACACTCTTATGAGTAACATCACACTGCTAAACCTTCCCTCCTGTACAGGAGTGTACTGACAAGGGGAAAAAAGTCCTGATACTGCTCCACCATTGTGTCTGAATATCAGCCCCTCTTCTACACCTGTGTATGGATGTGCATGTGTGTATATATATGCTCACACATACAGTTTTCAGTAGGATTCCTGACAGATTAAAAGTTCTATTTATTTCATAAGCATATTAATACTATTTCCTATGTACAAACAAGTTTTCTTAAACTCATGTTTGTAATCCTCTAAATAAAACTGAAGAATATAAGGGAGATTGTGGATTTATTATATATTTGCAATTATTTATAGACATAGCTGCATTTTTTTCCCATCTCACTTTCTCAACTAGTAGCTCTTCAAATTGGGCTGAACAAACCTGTCTTCAAGAACTAAAACATAATTTTCAGAATAGGAGTATCTTCTAAAATGTACCAAAAAAAAAATAGAAAAAAAAAAAAAGAGTTGTCTTCTGTTTAGCATGGCCCTACTCTCCTCCATTCTTCTTCCATTTCTCACTGAGATCAAGTAGGGTAATCATGTGTTTAATTTTAAATGCAGGAAGCAAATGGCTCATATTCCAGCAGCTGTCTTTTGAAGCCTCATTTCTGCTCTGACCTTTCTTTTCTTGCTTCTGTTATTGGCATCAATCATTGTTTAACAGAATGAGAAAGTTCCATAGTTAATTATTCTGCTGTCCAGTCCCCCTCTAAGTCTGTCTTCTAATAACAAAACATAGGATCAGACATCCATGTATATGATAACTTCATTCCTCAGCTAAAATACCATGCCTTATCTGACTGAGGGTGGGATTTCCAAGGAATCCTAAGAGGGTTAGGTGGTTGAATCTCATTGAGATTCAACAGCCAGCTTGCATTAAAAAAGAAAACCAAACAACAATTAAAAAATCACATTTTAAACCTCAAATCATGTGGAAATCTTCTGCTTTCAAAAAAAAAAAAAAAAGTCCTTTAAAGATTAAGTCTGTTTTAAATTCTTGACTAAACTCATGGACCGCTGGGGCCCTATTTAAAGTGTTATACTGCATATAGGCAGCCCAAGACTGTGAAAAGCCAATAAAAGGAATAAGTAAGGCACAGGGGCTGGAGAAATGGTTCATACTTGTTTTTCTAACCATTCCATTAAAAGCAATGAAAGTCTGTTTCTTTTCTCTTCACCTCCACTAATGACTCTCCTCCAAATAGCTCATGAAGACTTTTAGAAAGGTTTCACAGGAAAAAAGAATCTGTATGGCAACTGTTGGAGCAAAACCTGGTTTCTGAACTCCACCTGCCTGATGTCTGGTAGGCATCCCTACAAAGAGATCAGAGGGAATGCTTGTGTCAGTCAAAACTTTTGGAAAACAGGGTTCAGATAAGTAAATATCAATTGATTCAAGTCAGGTGATCAGATGCTCACACTGCTCACATATGTTTGTGGTTTACTTTTATTTTTGAGATGCATTGGCCTCAGCTCCAAGGGTGGAAAGTACATAAGGAATTTTAATTGCCACTCCTCAAAAATCACATTCTTGAGCAAACCTGGCTTACTGGAGAGATTATTTTAATGTATAGACATAAAAACAAAACAGGGGTTTCCAAAGTATGTCTTTGGAATATGCTTGGCAAGCAAGTTTCAAAACTTTCATTCTTTCCATGTCAGCATCCCATGGCTACCTCAGCAATCCCAGCACAGCTGAAGAAAACTAAGTGTAAAAAACAGGCATAAGGCCAAAGAGTGATATTTACCCACTAGACTGAATAGGAGGCAATGTAAAGTCATCCTGTCTGGTGGGAGTTTTGGAGAGGGCTAAGAGTTTAAGCAGGACATATGATGTCCTTTTGTGACATAGGAGGAACTGCTGGGGATGAGGGACAAAAAAGCTGGTTCCTTTTTGTTTTCCTTGCCATAACTCTAGATCCCAGGGGAACTTGGGAACCAGGACTGAACCAGGATCCTGGAGGTGGTGAGTCAGCAGTACACAGGGCTGGAAATTGAGGAACTGCACTTGTGCTCCTGATCTTCTGAAAGACGCCTTGCTGGACTCAAGAGCATTTAAAGCAGCTTTCTCCTCCTTTTATCCTTTATTAGGAATAATTATCCTTTCTCCTCCTTTTATTAATATATTCATATTTTCTCTGATCAGTGGAAGACATTGCCTATATGCCTGTCTGGTCTATTTTCATGTCTGAACTAAGGATATTTTTATATCATGAGTTGTTCTAAAAAGGAAACACATGGGCACTGGCAGAGCTCCTAATACTGTATGTTTTAAGATTAATGCCAGCCAACACCAGCAGGGGAAGACTGTGAGACTTAAGAAAGTGGAGAGAAATCCTGTTCAGAAAGAAATTGTCTTGGTTTGGTGTGCTAAAAACCTCTCAAAAAGCTGAGCTGGTAAAAGAGGAATGTCACCAATCCTCATATCCAAGTAAGCAGCAGCAGCAGCAGCTAACTTCTGCTTGTCCCTTTCTGGAGTAGTGACAGTTGTCTGCAAGATAAGATCCGTGAAGCCCTTGGTGAGCTTTGGAGAAACACATAATCACCCCAGACTAAGAACATGTGAAAACATTCGTCAGCACTGCCATTTCACTGGGCCTCAGCTCTACCACTGTTGTGTGGGGTAGAGAGACTGGAGAAAGAGTGAGAAGTGTGAGCAGGGACAGGGAAAGGCCATCCAGTGATGGAAGCAGGAGAATGTCACAGAGCCATGTTTGTCCATCTTCCCATCCAGCTCAACCTGAAGTCAAACACCAGGTATAGACCATGGAGGAGTCAGTGCCCCTGCACCTAATAGTGAGCAGGTGCTTCCCTTTAAAGATGCTCCCAGTCGGCAGCTGGGATTTTTATGAAGGGATTATAAGCAGTTGTTTCACAGAAAGAGTGAAAACACTGTGCAGAGGCATAGGGGCTGCCCTTGATGTTATCATTACCCTGCTGGCCCACCACATCCTCTGGTCTAAATTGCAGAGGCAGATGTGCACGACACTGACCTCTTTGTCCTGCCACCGGCACCTGACGGAGCACTGGCAAACCTGAGCCTTATCCTTTCTTCAGGGTTGGATATGACTCCTAGGCCCCTCATAACCGCTTTTTCAGCTGGCATTTCCCTCTCTTGCCTCGTTTCTTGATGGGTGTGTGTCAGCCCCTTGCCCTACCTGTCTGTGTGCACAGCTGAGAAACAGCTGCAGGGGTGGAAACACTGCAGCCAGATGCTGCTGACAGAGCAAGGAGAGGAAAAAGAGAGCTGCTGAGCATCTGCCAAGACAGAGGCAACTTAGAGCAGCTTTATCAAAATGCGAGAGTGAGAACTATGTGAAAAAGTGTCATTTTAACCTTTTAGAAATGAGCCCTGTTAGCATGAGTGTGCGACATTTTTGAAACTCTGCTCTCTATAATTTCTTCTTTCATCTGTAATTATCTTTTAATTCATGCCCATGGAACTCTATTTTTGGGCAAATTTGCAGTTTCTGGATAACTCACTGGTCTTTAGCTATAATTGAATCATGGGATGTTGGCCCCTGCTTCTCTTCCCTGGGACAGGAGTCTGGAAAACGTGAGGCCATCTTTCCAGACCCAGAGTTTTTGTCAGTCTGTGGCCATGAAGAGATTCCACTGGTCTGCCTAGCTGCCCATTAACTAGGCCATGTGAGCAAATAGGAGCTTTTGTGCATTGTGTCAACTTACACAACTGCACTTGCCTCAGGTGGGTATTTATTGCAATCAGGAAAGCAAGCACAGAGAACTGTCACCCTTCCTTTTATCAGATCAAAAGGACTGGATTTTTCCATCCAGGTAGGTTGGTGAGTCAGATGAGTGTAAGTAAGTAAGGTTTAAGTCCACAGGAGTATGAGTTAGCACATATGGGATTTACACTTAGCTTTGTCATTCACCTACAAGGCCACTTCAAGAGAACAGAGTAAACAAAGGCAATTTTTTTTGTTATCAAATATGTGATACTACAAATGAGCTCATCTGAGACATTTTAAGAATTAAAATAACATAAATCAATGTTAACATGAGGACAGGACACAAGATGAGAAAGAGATAGTCCAGAGACCCTGATGGGGTCTTTTGAACAAATTCTTGGTGCATCCATTTGTTTTGGAAAAATTATAGCTAATCATTGTCTTTACTCATCTATAGTTGCTACTATCACTGTTTCTATAGTCCATTTTGTTTCTAAAACTGTATGTGTCACCAGTATTTTCAGTGATACAGACATACACAGACACACATCTCTGGTTCCTGTATTTGACTAGGATATGTCATATATTGTTTCGCTGTATTCATTTGGTCATGAATTTTATAAATCCTAGGACAAAAAGTGTTGATAGAGGCTTTCTTCCAGCCTGGCAAACACCTGGTGGTGGTTTGTGGAGAGGCAAGCTCCAGCATCAAGCTTGGTGTCCAGGTTGAAGAGGCAGGTTCAGTGTTGCATGGGAAGGCTGGGAAACTGCTGGGAGGTTCTTGGCTCATGTTGGTTTTACATCTCAGTCTTCCAGGATTCTGTGCAATTCTTCTCTAGAGATTTATAGACTCAAAGAATCTATAAGAAGGGTTTGAGTTAGAAAGGACTTAAAGATCATCTAGTTCCAGCCCTGCTGCCATAGGCAGGCACATCTTCCCCTAGATCAGGTTGCTCAGAGCCGCATCCAATCTGGCTTTTAAAACTTAGAGCTTTGAGATCCTGCATACCTCATTTATTTGCCTGGATGAACATGCAACAGCTTTAAAAAAATGAAGATAAAACACTTGTGATTCAGAATTAAATTCCTGTTCAGTGCAGAGAGATTTATTATTATTTTTGCTGCCATTATTTGCATTTTAGGTGACACTATGCAATAATTCCATTTATCTGGTTAGACATTCACAAGTATCTTGTGCTAGCTATTGTACAAATGCATAAAAGATAGCTCCTGCTCCAAATAGCTTACATAAATTTCACAACCCTAGCTCATTCAACAAACTTTCTGAAATCTTTCTGAAGAAAAACACTGTTGCTGGTACAGGATCAATAATTTTCTAGCAGTTGATGCTCAGTATGGAAACTGTGTATTTTTAAAAAGTAGGGAACATAATGCACATTTTCTTCCTTTTCCAATTTTTTTTTCCTCATCTTTGCATTGTTTTTAAATTTTGTTTCTGATGGTCTGTTTCCATTATGCTTATATCCTGTTCTCCATGACCACTTATTTCTATGTTCTCTTTTATACTCTGAGTAAAGACAGAATATTTATGACAGGTGCAAAATGAAAAGAAAACTGACAACATATGAAACACTTTACCCATAGGAGTGGAAAATAAATCTTCTCACCATTCAAGAAGTCACCCTCTTTCCCTTTCATTCAAAAGCTGCTGTGTGTCCTAGGAAGCAGGATTTGTAGCTCTGTCTTCTCAGTTTTGTCAGGTGGTTTTGGAAAGGAGACAGTTTATATTAATCAGCCAATGGGCCTGAAGGGGAGGCAACAAGAAAGGTGGTCTTGCTCCCAGTATTTTCTCCTTACTTCACTTTGACCTCTTGTTTTCTGGATTTGGCTTCTCAATTAGTGGCTACCAGCTGTGTAGGACTTCCTGCACCACGTTACTTCTGTCTTGCTCCTACAGGGAAGTCTGGGGAGGACAGAAGGTGACAAGCAATCTGTAGGAGTCCCTTCAGATAGCAGCTCCCTGAAAAGGCTTGCTAGACTCAAATTAAAAAATTGTCCCTAAGAAAGAGTAAGACTGAGTAGTACAATGTTTGTATAGCCTTTGCAGAAGAGGCATTTCACATTCCTATTAAGATTCTTGTCCAAGGAAAGAACACCAAACTCTGTTCAGACTACATTAAAAAGAAGAAAATATTTTGCAGAAAAGTGCTATTTTAAGCATGCAATATTTTTATCTCCATATATAAAGAAAGCACCACCAGGGTAATTAAAGCTAACTAATTTTTGGAGGGAAGGAAAGTCCCCCTTTCACATTCAGCTCCCCTTGCACTGTCCTTCCATCCAAAACCACAACAGAAGGTGTCTTAGAATAAAGACACATCTTTATATGGTTTTATATTATTTTGTGGTGCTAATGAAGCTTTATATTAATATAATAGTGTATATCCTCGTGTGCAGTTACAGAAGTACTTACAAAAGTTACATAAATACATACTAATTTATACAGATTATACAAATAGTTGCTATCCAGGTTCAAAACCTAGGGAAGACTCTGACGATAACAAGAACAAGGCTATGTCTGTGCAAGGCTTTTTGCTTTATGGATACCGAAAAAAAAAGCAAAGGTAAAAGAAAAAGGAGACATGCAAAAATCAGAATCAAGTCAGAATGAAACAGGTTTTAAAGGATTCCATAAATTTAGACATGAAACACTCAAGGGAAGAGATTTTTCCCCTGAACAGCTCTGTAAAAACACTGCTTGACACCCCACCTCCCTTTCAAAATTACATCAATGAATTAATTTAGCCTAAAGCAAGACATGTTCAATCGAATACTTTAGGATTTTACAGAAAAAGAGTGAATCTTCCACATATTTGCCTACTAGCATTCAATTCAGCTCCTGGAGTTCTTGGTGAATTCACTCAGGATTCAGGGATTCAGATAGGAGAGGAATTTTCGAGACTAATATTGTTTGCAAGAGCCACTGTTAAGCTACACCCGTGGAAAAGTACTGACGGATTTTGAAACATGACTAGAGGCAGCAAGGTGGGGAACTCTAAGACATGTTAAATTGAAACAGTTTGTCTTCCAGCAATGCTGGTGATCCACAGCTTCTATAGATGTCATTATCCTCTTCCCTTCCTTCCCTCACATCAGGTTTTTCTTCCTTAGACTAACCAATTATTATAGCTTAAAGTTAAATATACATCTACACCTAATCTACCCACATATAGTTGTCACCATTAAGAGCTTGCAGTGTTTTTTTTCTTGAGTATCTGCTGACAGTACATTAAGAACTTATAGTAAATGCTGACTCTGTAGTACCAGCCAATTCATGTATCCATCATGGCTTAAAAGACTTGGCCTTCTGAATAACTCAGCCAGTGTATGCCAGACACATCTAACTGATATAAAAACAGTGAATAATAACAATGTATGATTTTTTAGTCATTCTCAATAAAATTGTTAACCACTACGCCTGTTGACATTATCATTTGACTTAGTTCGACTTTGAAGCCTGTAAAAGAGGTTGGCAAAGGCTGCAGTGGACAAACATTAGTTTTACTGTTTCAAGTGCAATGTTAGGTGATGTGATGTCCCGAAAAACCAGATATGAAATTGTACTCTTTAAAACCAGTGGAAACTAATTGCACTTGAACTATGCAGGAAATTTGTGAACAACTGTTTTTTAATGAAAGAGAACATCCAGTGATTTCTGACCTCTAGTGCTCAGTCTTTTCACTTGAAGAGCCCTGTTGAAGCAGAGAAAATTTCACATCACTTTTAAGTGCATAAGTAAGGAATTACAATACATTAGTATACCAGGGCTTTATGTAACTATAAACCTAGAAATATGTGCAGCCCATCCCAAGCAAAGTGTTCATTGGTTTTTTTTCTGTTTTGAGACCCAACTGTTTCAAAGGACAATTTTATGTAATTGTTCATTTCTCTTTGCAAGTTTAATAGAGCTGACTATATATCATTTCTTCTTTTTTCCCTTGCAGAACACTGTATATGCACTGTACATGCTTTTTAGGCCATTCTGCAGCAAGAAGTATTCAAATAAAAACTGATGTGACATACAGGACTTTTATTTCAGAAGATTTTTCCAGAAAAAGGGAAAGCAAAAGCAAACTCTCTATTAGTCCTCACACAGCTAGCATTTTTAGGCCAACAGTAATCTTCAGATCTAAACAATGCAGATTTAAACCTCTGGTTCCTATTTGCATTAGAGACATTGAACTGGAAAAAGGGTAGGGTACGGGAAAAAAAAAAAAGGAATTAAATGTGTCTGTCACAGAATGATGAGATAAAATGCTCACTCTTGTTTAAAAATAATTCTATAGAGAAAGTATTTCTCTGGCTTTTGTCATACTACCAGGAAGAATGTGTTATTCATCAGAAGCCTTTTGCAAACAACTATTTTGCTACTGAATATGTGGCTTCAATGTCATAGGACTAGGACATTAAGATCTGGACCACCAAGGAATGCAGAGGAGGATTTCTAATACAACCACCTCAAACCAGAAAATGGCAAGTTTGAGACTGTTTCATCTTCCTTTTTTCTTTTTTTCCTTACCACCAACTTTTTCTTCCTCAGTCCTGAATCAAAAGTGCTATTCAGCCTGCAGCCATATGTGAGCAATCACAGCTTGACACAGGGTACTAATAACACCTACTCCAGCCATCTACTCTTAAATTGGAGTGTTGCCATTGATGTGTGCTGGTGATTGCTCTGGCTTATGTAAGCTGCACTTGGGAAGCAGCGGGCACCACGGGAGAATGAGCAGGAGCCCCGTGCTCGAGACCGGCAGCAGCACCAGGCCCCAGCAAATGGAGCACAGCCATCTGAAAACGGAGCGGGGTCAGGGATCAGCCCTCAGCCTCATTTCATAAGTGGTCCTAATGTGCTCCATAAGTATAGATCAGCAAAGAGAGTCTGAGTCAGGCTTCAGATTAACATTTGTTTTCATTTTTCAGTGGCTTCAGAAGACACAGCGGTCATTGAACTGTTCATGCTGGTGCTATTTTGCATTCATGGTCTGGAAGAAAATAAAGTCCTAACCTCTGACCTTTCATTAGAGTAGAGCACACAAGAGGTTAGAGGTGAAAATAAAAAAAAAAGCGGGGGAAAAAATATGTTATTCTCCCTCAAAAAATAAGTGGCTCCTGTTCTTCATGTTGCAGGTCTGGCTTGTCATTAGCACAGTACTGTTATTTGCTAATAGGTAAAGTTATAATGTACTGTGGTACAGTGAAGTACCACAGAAGAATAATCTTCTTCAAGCATAACTGCAGTAGCCTTTTCCTCTGAGTTTTATATTCTTTGAGAAGAACAGCAGCATGTCCTGTCCTGATGAGGGTCCGTGCTGAGGAGGGGCTCAAATCCAAGACATTAAAGCTATTAGTTTTGCTGATGACTCCAGTGTCCCTCAATGTTTTATTCTCAAATTATTTCACTTTATTTTTGTTAACCACTTCTTTTTCTATCCTTTTTTTTTTCTTCAAGAAAAATAGGTTGTTTTTGCAACTCAAATGCATGTGCTTCCTCTGAGAAAATGTATTTTTTCCTGGTTTTCACCCAGCATTATTAAAATAAATACCATCCATAAAGTCCAGCTGATGCTATGTGAAGTTCATTGATGTACTGAAATGAGGGAGGGGGCTTGTGCATCCTTCTGCAAGCTAGCAGACAGAGAGAAGCAGTTTCAGAACTCTTTGTGTGCACTATCCATACCACCTGAGTATTTCAATAAAAGGCCTGATTTTCCACTGCTTTTTCCAGTCTAGTAATTGGTACCGATGTAAACTGTCGATAAACTGTAGCTCCTGGCTCAGGCTCACAATATACTTGCTCTTTCCATGGTTTAAACAGATGCACACAATGCCAGGCAGCGTGAAGGAGGGGAACAGACCGGCAGGCCAATGAAACAGCTGTGCATCTAGCTCTCCTACAAACGAACAGGAAAACTAAACCCACATCCCAAAAGTATTTCAGCGCCTGAGGCTAGCCGTGGAAAGGACTCTGCTTCTGGCATTACCCCTGGGGCTCACCAGCTCCCTGCTCCTCCCCTCCCCAGTGAGAGCCTTCTGGGCCAGAAAAAGCAAATTCATTCTCTTCTGTACCTGGTTGTAGTTAGACATTTAGGCACAGCTCCAAGCAGACCAGGGCAGATATCCAGAGAAATTTAAACTTGCAGCATGCTGCTAGAAATCTTTTGCCAAAATGAATCTTGACTAAAACCCATCAGGATGCCATTCCTGATGGCTCCTGTAATATTTCGGAGTTGTTTCATGAAGAGCAGGAGTGTGTTTGTGAGGTTGGTTTGGTTTAGTGGGAGTTCAAGACCCCTATGAATTGGGTAGAAACACATAAATTGTGTTTGACAAAAGGATATTTCCATGGATCCAGAGCTGTAACTTGCTGCCAAGTTCTTCAGAGGTACAGAGATCTGTGCATGTTTCCCTGGACTCAGTTGTACCTCCCTTCTCCTACTGATGTGGTTATAGTGAGTAATCAATAAGTCTCACCCTTGGTACATATTTTTGCATTTGATCAGCATGGTTTAAAGACACAGTGTATTTGTTTTATAACTTTTCTGTTGTTATGCTTAGGATATTCCAAATTTAAAAGTTTTGTTGGTGTTTTTTTTTTTTAATCATATCATATTGTTTCCTTCCTTCTTTTGGTGGCCAAAGTAATAAGCCAATAGAGAAGAAATTTTGAAATCCATATTTGGGTGTAACATGAAAATTTCACTCTGCTATGGTCCCACTCCTTTATTGTGCAATAGAGAATGAAAGCAAACAAGTGTGATTTATGTAACTATTCCCACTGAGAACTGTGAATTATAAACTCAGAGATTAAATTCTCTGTTGGAATTGGTAATGTCTGCAGTCAGGTTACAGCACAACTCAAATTTGTTGAGGGTGAATGATGTAGGAAGAATTTTATTCTGCGGATTTTCTGGGGAACTTGAACCTGCATGGATTTGTGTGAAATAATCACGAAAGATTTGTAGAAACCTTCACTGAGAAATTAGCTTTGTATTAGTACAAATATTTGAAATGAAGTTTCTTCTCCCAGCTATTTCCTGAGCTGTAATGAAAAACAGAGGAGACCTGGTGAAGGCTGAGATGTGTTTGAATAGGTATTTTGAGCAGGCAATCCACATCCCAATTCCAGTACCTAAGCAAATAATGATGAAATTTGTGAGTATTGTAATTGCATGCCAATTGTAAAATTGTGTGTTCACCAAGGAGTTATTCTTAGCCTTTACCTTCAGTTACCTGAGGGTGTAACTGAGATACTTCTCAGCTCAGTGCCAACATGGGGCTTCCCAGAGCTAATTTCTGGGGCTACATGGATGCTAACAGAGTTTAACTTACTGTTCTCAGGGCTTTCTCTTTTTCTGGAGCCACAGACCTGTAGGTATGAGGAGGTACAAGTTAATATTCATGAAAAATGCATAGTGCAAAGTAAAAAGCAAACTGTGCAGCACTGTAAGGAGGAACAGTGCCTCTGGAGGAAGAAATGTGTGAGGAAGCTACAGACAAATGCCTCTGCAATAAGCACTGCCACTGGCTAATTCCTACCCTTAATACATTTATTCTGTGCCAGCTTTTCCTTCCTGCTTTTGACTTGTGGTTATCATCTAGACAAACCTAAGAAGTAACACAATTGTTACTCTATATAAAATCATGTAGACTTGGTGTAAAATTGCATGAATATGATTTTTTCCAAGGTCTGACCTCACTATTAAAACATGAGACATGCTCTTAACTGAATTTCCAAAAACACTTTCCTGAAGTCAGCTGGGTCTTTAGAGGGAATTATGTTAGGAAAGGCTTTTCTGAATCACACCTGGTAGTGAACCATAATTAGCCTTCTCATTATTTATGGAGGGCAAATAGGCACCTAACAAATTTGGATCTATGGCTGAAAGAAGCTGGATGTGGGATCATATCCTCTGTTGCTCTGAGACATTATATCTACTGTGAGAGCACAGACAGCTATCACAGGTCAACTTGAGTTATGCAAATATGGCTGTAAGAAAGGCAGAGCATTTACCTCTCTTTTTAAGGAAAAGAGAATGTCACAGGGCTTTATTTTTCCTTAGGGGAAAGGAAAACCCAGAAATTTGTGGCAAATTCAAAATATTTCTCTTTATGAAAATGAAACTTCATTTATTTAATAACAAAAATGTCTGCAGATTTAGCTAGTTAAAAATACCTAATTTAGAAAGTGTTAATATATAAATGTATATAGGTACCATGCTTTTGAATAATAGTAGTTGTACAAAATCCTGAAGATGGTGCTTCCATACACATCTGAACATATTTGCTACCTGTTGTTACATCCCATGATAGGAAGTAACAATTAAATCTTGAAAGGAGAAAGCAAGACTGGTGGTGGCTTCTGCATGAAATAAGAACTCTTGGCTTTCAAAGAGAAACCCTGTGAGTTTGCAGCTCTATAATACAGATAGGGAAAGCTCAGTTCCAGAAGCAAAGATGAAGATGAACATGGGCATCCTTTCTCACGAGAGGATTTCTGTCTGCCTGAGCCCAGACATTGCCTCCTCTGGTTCTTGTCTTGGTTACAGCAACCTTTTGACATGCTCTGGCCTAATTTTAAAACTATAGCATATTTTATCCCTTTTCTCTGAATGGTAAGGAACCATTAGACTGTTAGTTACAGAAAGATGCTTGTGAGCTTCAGAATTAGTCAGGTCATTCACGCTTGCACAAGCTGTCAACCTCACAGGGTTTCCAGGGATAAACATTCCTCAATTTAGTCAGGATCTCATGTCTGTAACAGCCAGAAACTTAGACTCAAGTTCCTATTTTATAAACTGCATTTTACAACGTGTTTGCCATATTTTATCCTATCTTACTGGCCCAGATCTTTGCCCCAGTCCTATCCCAAGCCCTAACCTCACTACAGATTTAAAAATTGTGGAAATGTTGCAAGTTTGAAAAGCAAATATTTTCCTTGGAAATTATGGAGAGTGAGGGGATGGAAGGAGATGTTCAGAAAAAAATATCCATTTAGGGAAAAATTTCAGTTTCATTGTAAATATTACTTTAAACATTCTTTCACTGTTCATTCTGAGACAGAGTATTTTACATGAAAGACTTCCTTTTTTTTCCCCTTCAACTTTTCCCTACCAGACCCAAGGAAACAAAAGCCCTTCCAACACTAACTGTTTCTGTATGCATTTCCAGGATTGTTTTTTCCCAGGCCCTGAAGTTTCTAAACCTGCTTTAGACCCTGAACTTGAAAACATGTAGTTTGCATGACATGTGGAAGTCTGAGTCACTTGAGGGAGTGGCTGTATCTAAACGTACTATGTCTGTGGGAATAAAACCCTTTCTTCCTGTGGAAATGTGGGAAGAGGTCTCCCAGACAGTTTCAGACGTGGAAAAAGATTAGTGTGGCCAAAAGCCTTCCTGGTTTTCCCCACCCAAATCTTTCAGTTTTTCTCTTGGTAGATGCTGTTCCATCCTCCCCAGTTCCTTGCTCTTAGGCTTAGACCATCTCAGCTCCAAGATCTGAGCAAGGCTTCAGATGTGATAGAGAGTTATTTATCACAGGGCCTTTGGCTTGCTGTTCAATAACAAGGCTCTGCAGCTGGGAGGTGTTTGGGTAATGTAGAGGTGCACATTTGTTGGGATCCATGCCTGCTTTCATACCTGCATCCAGCTGGATATATCCAGGGAGCACAGCCCACACAACCCAACGCTGTCAGGATTTTCTTTACCTCCTATTTAAGGCTCCGCTGTATTTTCCTCAGAATCTCCCCAGGTTGCCAGTCTAAGCCTTTACCTGATGAGTGATAGCCTTGATTTATGCAGTTAGGATGTGGACTCCTGCAGCTGCTCCTGCTGCCTGGATGTTTCTCAGTGCTGTCAGAGGTTCACTATAATGAAGAGATACAGGACGGAACCTGTCAGCCTGTGGGCACTGTCTGTGCTGCAAGCCATAATGCATATGGCACGTTGGAAGCTGCCCCACTGGCAGAGTGAAGGCTGCTCTCTCCTTCTCTGACACATTTGCACACAAATACCCACATAGACATTTATACGAACTGGTAGTCAGCTCTACAGTTAAGGGAGAAGAAATATGGGAAAGAATAAATATTCTGTATGTGGCAGAATGCTGCTTGAGCTACGACATACTTAAATATTTCAGGCTTTCTAATAACACCTACTGAAAAACAAGGAAACTGTAGAACCTCAAAGTGATTTCTATGTCTGTCTTGATTTTATGTATTATTTTGCACTTTTGCTAAGTCAACATTTCTATTCCTCCAAAGCAAAACTGGTTTATTGATTCAAGATTTCTAAAAGCCCTATATTCTAACATCTGCATTAGATAAGAAGGAAAAAGTAACAATAAGCTACCTTCAAAACGTTGCATACTATCATAATGTTTTGAATGAGTACAGATCCATCTTTCTTGCCTACTTTCCTTTTCTTACAAGGTTTACACATTTTGCTGGGAGACATGTGGGCTGACATGGCAGCATAAGCAAGGCTATGATGTGCAGCCTGGCCACCAGGACAACTGGCTGGGGAAGGGCAGCATGTTCAGAGGGCTGATGGGTCAGCCCAGAGCTTCAGGGGGGGCCTCGCCAGCTCCTGGTAGCCAGAGAATGGTATAATTTGCTATAGTATTTCATCAGGGTGACAAAGAAACCATTTGACCAGCAGTGAAGCTCTTTATTGCCCTCTGCAGGGACAGGAATCAGGAACATTATTCATTAGATATTGAGAAGAAAAAGGGAAAATTGAGAGGGAAAAAAAAAAAAAAAAAGGTGGTTCAAAGAGTTTTGAAAGAAGACATATCCTTGGCAGCAAATGTTGATACATTTCAGGTTCTTTAAGGGCCCTTCCATTGTTCAGTGATTTGTACATCTGGCTGTATTTTAAAGAGCTGACATGTTTAATGCTTTAAGAAGAAAAGCGTTTTTTGCTCAAGAAAAAAGGATGTGTGTGTTCTTTTCACCATTTTTTTTTTTCCTGGAGGAGTATGGTATTTGCTGAAAATTAAATTAGTTACATGTATGTGTTCAAAATATATGTTGTCCATCATAAGTTATTCACAATTGCTCCATTTCTGCTGCCCAAATAAAGATACGTGATCTTGTGAAACCAGAACAAGAAAAAACAATCGCAACTTCTTAAAAGGCAATAATGTCTGAGGGAAACTATAAGGAAGGTTCTGATCCATTTTTCTCAAAGGATCACTAGAAACACAAAATATTTTATTCTGCTGTGTTATACTTACTTTTAAATTGCAAAGCAGCTGAATTAACTAAAAGGTAGAAGGAAAATCATTAAGTACAAAGCAAAAATAGAACCAGAACTCCATTAGCAAAGTACCTTTCTCTGCTGTGTCAGCTTTTCAAGGGTGATGAGATGACAGCTCCTTGTTTAAGTTTTCACAGATTTCTTTACAGGCACATAACCCATGAACTTGTGACTGAAATATATACATTATACATGCATTCATAAATGAACATCAGTCAGGTTTTGGAATACTTGATAACAAACTCATGCTGCTTAGGTTCCTTGAATATTAACACCATCTTACAGAATTCTATGTATTCCAATTTACCTTGTGCTTTACATGGTATTTCTGGCTCCTGCCTTTTGAAGACCTCAGAATCATAGATTCTATGCTGAATGAGGAGATCAGGTGGCTATATGTAGGAGCTGGAGTAGAGATTTTATTTTGATTAATACAGCAGATTAATATATATTTTCCATGTAATTCTGCCCTGGAACACAAGGAGGAAAAAATATGATAAATAGAGGGGAAGAAACCTTTACCATCAGACTTTCATTTTTTTTCTGATCCTATGCCCTGGCAGCTAGCAACAGAGCTCCTATTGCCTTCAGTGAATTTACTAGGAGAGTAGAAAAGAGATCCCAAAGATTTTAGGTCTATATTTTGGTTTTATGACACCTCTCAGAAAAGGTGAGGCTTGAAATTGCAAAATTGCAGCAGTGTTCACTGTAGCTAAGTCACTGTCTCACACTGTAAGTGTTCAAACTGGCGTGGACAAAGTATCTCTCCCACACACATTAAATGCTTCTTCCAATCCTGCCTTGAGCAAACCCTTCCAGGTGCTCCCTTTTTCCCTGAAAGAGCTGGAGATGGGATTGGAGCCTGGCACCCTGATCACTGCTGCTTTGGGAAAGCTGGGGTAGCTGTGTGTCTGCCTGGCAGAAACTGCACTGCCAGCAGCCACCAGCCCTCATCTCTGTGCTGGGTAGTGAGTGAGAGTAGCTGAGCCATCTGGGTGGCACCTGCTTCATGAGCAGCTTTCCCTAGACTCTCCTGGGAAAAGAGAGCAAGCCAGGTGGAATTATTTTACTGGCTAGATCTCGCACTTTGGCTGCTGGTCAATACTGGTGTGTAGGAATGCCTGTCTGGCTTAGGCCAGAGGGCCCCACAGAGCAGTGTCCTACCTCTGGAGGTAGCTGAGAACAGACGTGTCAGGAAGGATATGAGAACAGGCAAGGGACAGCCATGTATTTCTGTTCCCTCTGCCTCCAAAATGTGCAGGGATGTCCTGCAACTGTAACCACGTCTCTGTGCTCAGAAACCTTTTGTTATCTTTTGTCCTGTTATCTTGTCTAATCACTTCTTGGAGCTCTTCAACAGCAACATCTTGTGGTAATGAATTTCCATAGTGTAATGGGTTAAAAAAAGGTACTCCCTTTTGTTTTTTTTGTTTTTTTTTTTTTTCTTT
>VXBU01018769.1:0-13711 GCA_013400315.1 Bombycilla garrulus | reverse complement strand
GGTGGTGGTGGTTTTCTGTTATTTCTTTATTTAACTATTCCTGAACTTTAGATTTGCATGTGACATTAAAAACATGGGAGCTAACACATCAAGATGACAAAGAAAAGCTGGATTCATGAGACCAGAGTGGATATAATAAGATCAGAATATAGACAGAAAATATATTTAATCCAGCTCTTTCCTTAAAGCAAGAAGTAAACCAAGGTAGACCCTTCAACTGCAGAAGATGCTAATTTGTTCTTAAAAGGCTCTACTTAGCCTGCTCTACTCACATAATTCCTGTGTGGTCCACCCCTCCCTGCCCTCATGACTTGAATTTTTTGGTAGTACTGTTCATACAAAGAAAATTATGCGTAATTTTAGTTGACTTGAACAACTGATCACCATCTGCTTTACAACATTGCTTTTCTGCATCTATGACAATTTTCCATCTGCTGTACACCTACCTAGATAATTTCTGTATTCAAAAGATGTTGTAGAGAATATTGATGTACTTTTCCTTGTAAAAGCAGCATTATAAAAAAAATTTAGCAAGCAGCTACCACTGTGTGCATTGGTGAGGAAGTTGGGTGTGTTGGTGGTAGAAGTGGCCATGAAAGTGTCCAGTATTTGGACAGTTTCTGTGTACGTATTTATCTCTAAGGACCCAACAGAAAAGTAATTTTTTTCAATAATGTTTCCTTGTAAAAAGCTAATTCAAAGAAGTAGTTGTCTCGATCTGAATTTGGTAAACATTTAATCTCTTGAAAGATTTTGCCTCCATATTCTGCCAGAATTGGTTAATTTTGCTATGGCTGTATTGACATGTAACACCCCACCTTCAGAAAATAAGACTACTGTCATAAAGTTCATGACATGCTCATACTGAATCTAATCTTAAAAAATGTCATATTTTTTTGGGAATACACCTGGATAAAGACCGAGCAGCCTGGTCTAGTCCTGCACCTCACTGCAATTTGGGTAGAAAGGTGGATTAGAGACACCCAAAATTTCTTTCAGCCTTAAAAAGTCTGATTTTGTGATCCTGTGACTCCCAGACATGAAACAAGGACACAGACAAATAAGACATAGATGCAAAGTTTTCTGGCAAGTTTAGTAAACATCTCCTGAGTCAGAGCTCTTCACTTCTAGCACGCATTTTCTTCTGTGGAATTAGTCAGAACAGCAATCCACTACATTTTTTTCCCCAAACACAAATCTGATTGATACTCATGGTATTTTTCTTAAAATAACATTTAATTTGTCTCAAGTCCCTAAAATAAGTCTTTGTGTCTTCTTGGATGTTCTTGGCTTCTGGTGTTCTTTGGCTTCTTCAGAAGTAGAACAGGTCATCTGCCTTCCTGCCTGAGTTTCTGGTTCTCTCAGAGTTTACATTTCCAGTTTTTGTGTGGGTGGAAAGGTATAGGAACTGAAGTGCAACCATTTGATAAATCCTAGCAAACCCAACTCTGTTTATTGGCAGAGAGGTGGGGGTCTGGAGGAGCTGACAGGACCATTGACCGCATTCTATCTCCCATCACTGTGATTTGCTGTATGTCTCACTGATTTCAGGGAGTAAGCATCAGCAAATGAAGACAACTTGCAGGACAAATATCTGAAATGGGTTAATAAGGGAATTCTTTCACTTGGTGCAGGTTTTGCTTCATATTTTCCATTCACTACCCAATCTCTCAAAAGGCTGGTTGCTGCTGAGCACCTCTCACATTGGCTTGTGAGCTCCCTCACAAGTGATACACTTGCCAGGGCAGCTGAATGATTTCTCACCCCCAAAGGAGTCAGAAAGACATGCTTCCAGTTGGAATACACCATTTTGTAGAGAATACCAAGCAGAGCCATGTTACCAAGCCTCTGTTTCAGCTCAGTGATAAAAGCTTCTGGACTCTCTTTTGGTTAATTTTATTCTACTTCAAAAAGCTGAATTGAATCTGTGTGTGCCCATACAAGCATATAAAACTTATTCTGTAACCACACTCTGCTGGATGCAAGCATTTGTCATTCTGATTTTTGTACATGTGGGCCAGCTGGCAAGTTTGTCACTGCAATTTAACAGTCAAATGTGACAATGCCTAAACATTGGTCTGTTTTCAGAAGTATACTTAAAATGAATGTGTCTTCCAGGGCCAGGTGCTGACTCCCCTAAGGAGTACTCAAGCAGTTCTTTACTCCTCCTGAAAGTCTGGTTTAGGCAATGGTATTGTTGAATCATTATGAGTAAAGGCATCAGCATGGGGCCCCAAGTGAGCATTAAATAGATGTTTTAAATTTAAAAGATAGTTTATCAGCTGTTATGTTCCTTACATGTATATGCTTGTTTATATTTTTAAGAAGAAAATTATGTGTGTTCTAGTAATGGATGTTATTTTTGTTATCTTTTATTTTTCCTCCGTATTAAAAAGAAACATTTTCTATAATACACTGTAAAAATGCCTAAGATTTGTTATATTTGAAGTCTGAAAGATTGATTTGTCACTCTTGTGATGGAAAATTGCCTTCTGCAACACAAAATCTGAGGCTTGGGGTATGATTTTCCTTAAATTCTAACCAAAATTTCCCTCTGCAACTTCAGTTTATTAATTCTGCAACTGTATCACTTCCTCCTCCTCAGCAATTCTTTCCTCTCCATGTGCAAGCCATGAGCTGTTAGGGATGATGACAAAGTGGAATGCAGAGATGATTTTGCCAAATATTAGGCTGAATGTTTCCCTTCAATTCATAGTTTAAACTTTCTAGATAACAGGAGAACCCTGAAGTCCTGTAGCCTGTAACTTTCTATTGTTAGCAACACCGACTGGAAATTTATTTTCTTATCTGTCCACAGTCTGAAATGTAATCCTTTAAATGTATGAAGACTTTTTTCCTTCTGCCTTGCTTTAGAAGTATACTTTTCTTTATAAATCTCTTCCACCATACAATTAAGTGGTCTCTGTTTACAGTGTATGTGCAAGGCAAAAGATTAATTTCCTAATGGAGCATGGAAAATCTTCACAGAAAGCATCTCCCTTGTTTACAAAAGAATGTAATGTGTAGGACCAAACCTGTCAGCTCTCACTTATTTTAGTTGAGATTGTTCACTTTCAAGCAGCTTTTTACAGCACATTGTCACTCTCCAGCAAGGAGAAAATTTCTCAGTGTGATTCAGTGAGACTTCTCACTCATTTAACTGTCAGCACATGAGAATTCCTGTCTCATGAACAGAAGTAACAGGAAGGTACTGTTTGTGAGTCCTCTCAGCTTTGTCAGTTTTTCTACATCAGTGACTGTCATAGAAAGCTCTTTTCCAAGAGAAAGAGTCTCTTCTCTGAGCCAGGAGGACCTTCTCCATTTTCTGCTATGGAGATAAACACTGTATTCCAGCTGTAAAATAAGTACATTGGTAAGAAAACATCCCCACAGCAGTGAAGGTCTGTAGCAGACTGAGGTCAGAAAAAAGATAGTTGATTTTGCCTTATTAGTCCTGCATATTCTCTGCTGTCAATGAATGATGTCTTTTGAACAAAATGTACTCAACTCTTTAAGCGTGCACTTAGGTATTTAACAGAAAAGAAAATATTTATCTATATAGTCCCTATTGTGTCTAGAAAAACTGGGGTTGGAACCAATTCACCACATAAAGAGCCAAGCAATGAAATAAAAATTTAGTCCAGGATAATAATGTACATAACATGATATAAAGTACTACAGAAGTTTATTCAATAATGATAATAGTAAAAGAAAGCATAAAAGAGAAAGCAAAAATATGCTAGTTTCAGAGAGCAATGCAACCAGAAGACAGGAAGCCTTTTATGGCTCCTAGTATCTCTGTCAAATATCCTCAACCTTACTGGCCACTCAGAAATGTGGCCTGTGTTACCCAAAGAGCAAACAGTGGCTGTGACCTGTGGCAGACAGTTTTACAACAGAGCTCTTACTCAACAAAGTCAAGCTCAGGAGTTTGTGCAGACAACAATTTTGTCAGTAACCATGTGTGCTGGTTTTGGCTGGGGTGGAGTAGCTTTCTTCACAGTGGTATGGTGCTGTTTTGGATTTGTACTGAACAAAGTGTTGATAATACAGAGATGCTTTTGTTATTGCTGAGCAGGGCTTGCACAGAGCCAAGGCCTTTTCTGCTTTTCCTACTGCCATGGTATTGAGGAGACTGAGAGTACTTGGGAGGTTGGGAGGACACATAGCCAGGAGAGGTGACCCCAGCTGACCAGAGGGATATTCCAGACCATCTAACACCATGCTCAATGAATAAAGGGGGAGAGAAAGAATGAAAGAGGAAGAGGAGATTTTATGGGGTTTGTGATGGCATTTGTCACATTGACATGTGATGGGGCCCTGCTCTCTTGAGGATGGCTGAACACCTGCCTGTCCATGGGAAGCAGTGAATTAGTACTTCAGTTTTGCTTTGCTTGTGTTCATGGCTTTTGTCTTCCCTGTAAACTGCCTGTATCTCAACCCATGGATTTTCCAGCTTTTACCCTTTCAATTCTCTCTCCCAATCCCACTGGTGGGGGAGTGAGTGAGCAGCTGCATGGGGCTTGGCTGCTTGCTGAGGTGCAATCACAACACCATCTTAGGACTGCAGGCACTCTAAGCTGTGGAAGTGTGTAAAAAATTCCAAACAGTTTGGGAAAGTGTCCTCACCTGCCATGCTCTGCATAAAGGTTGGACCTCTCCCACACAGACAACAATTGCAATTTGCAATAGCTCTTGGTTCTACTCTTGCCCTTTTTCTTGCTCTTCTGCTATCTATAAAGAAATGCACTTGTGTTCCTGAATTCTATGCTGATCTGACAGAGAAGTATGTCTACACGCTTTCTTCTCTCATCCTACTGCTTCCATATGGAACTACTCAGAATTTAGTCTGTAGCAAGACCTGCCAAGCAGTGGCTGGATCCAACCCTTTTTTTCCTTTCACCTGTTACCTGGTTGTCTATGCTTTCCATTTCAGTGAGAACTGTGATTCTGTTGGGGTGGTTTTTAACTAACTGCAACCTTTACTGAGGAGAACATAGTCTGAAAGCATTTAAAAAACTGTGTGTATGCTCACAAATACAATAGGCACACACCTGTAATCATGGCTGTGCTGGGGAACATGCTGTCATCTTCCCAGTGAGAAGGAGTCTCATGCCCTGATGCAGAAGTTGGGAAGTTATTCCATCATACTGAGAAATTACCTAAACCAAAACTTCAGCCATCAGTACTACCAGAAATATAATCTATCCTAGCCAGTAAACCATAGCACCTTGATGTTTTGAGGAACACAGACCCTTCAATATGCTAAAACACTATTGAATATTTACAGTAGGATAGGATTTGTAAGGCCTTTCATTATTAATCTCTTTGTATTTAAATAGCTAATAAACTGCAGTTTGAGGAGTTATGATGTCTGTGGATTAGGAGTAGTTACGTTTTAAACAGATTCCTACACTTTTTGCAGTTGGAACATTATATCTGAGCTATAACCCACACAGGAGCAGGAATATAAGCTCTTGTTTCACAGGTCAGATATGATGGATACCTTTACTCATACTTGCTTTCTTTTCTTTCTGATCATGTTGCACCTGTTTGGGTGATTTTTTCTAAGCTACAACTAAGTATTTTCTTCACACAAGATTTTTCTCACTTGTATCCGATTCTTAGTTTTCCACTTGTCAAATAACAACTCTTAGATAAATAGGCATGATTTTTTTTTTGCTTGCCTGCTAATCTCTGTTAGGTAACAATAAAATGCAGCCATTATAAGAACCAGACTGTCCTAGGTTACAATGTAAAATATTCCAGAAGGTCTGTATTCTATCTTCATGAACTGTTGAAATTAGGAGGGGCAGTGTTTTCCTTACCTCCTCCCGCGGACCATCTCCTGTTAATGGGCCATTAATGCCTTGCCTTATGAGTCATAGATAACTCCCTCTGGGAGCCATTTCCTGTATAATGGGCAATTAAGGACTCACCCCATGACTCATAGAATGACATCAGCCCATTGTGAGAAGCTCTGCCCAGGGGGAGGAGCCAAGCATTCCCACCTGGATATAATCTGNTCTAATTTTCCTATTAGGTTGTAGGTTGTTGGTTTTTATTTTCTTTTATTTTGTTTATACATATTAAAGAACTGTTATTCTTATCCTCATATTTTTTTGCCTGAGAGCCCCTCTAAACAATTTGGAGGGATGGGGTTTGCATTTTTCTATTCCAAGAGAAGCACCTGCCTTCCTTGGCGGGCACCTCTCTTTCAAAACCAAAACATAGACATTAACAGGCGTGCATCATCCCAGATCAAAAAGAGTGCATTCTTTTTGCTGGCTGCAAAACCCAAGTGCAAAGCATTGTTCTCTCCATTATTCTGACTTCTAAATCCCAGATAAAGGTAAAGGAATAGCCTGGCCAATCCCAGGGCTGCTCACTCCAGCATCAGCTTTCTGTGATGCTGCAAATGCAGGGCATCCACTCTTTTCCCATGCAAGACCCCCAGGCATGAAAGGGCATATCCCATAAATTCTTCAGCTATGTATCTTCACCTGCAAATATGTCATCTTGATGATGTTCACTACCAGGACAAGTTAGAGCAATGCTCATTTTACCCTGCTTCAGAAGAAAGAAACCCACCCTTTACCTCTGAAGAAAACCATTTCAGGAAAGTCAGTGTAAAACTTCTGTTGGAAGAACCAAATTGTGGTCCTCTGCAGAAGAGTGCACCTGAATGTAGGCATGGCTTTTCATGGACAAAAAGAAATATTGCAGGGCTGTCTTTAGCTGGAAAAGGCTCAGATGGTTTATAGACCCTGCAATGAGAGCTTTGGGAAGTGTGCATGTCAAACTGGAGAACAGCACTCTTAATAAGCTCAGTGTCTGGTCAGCACAGCTTGCCTTGGGTGTATTGGTGAACTTAATTCAGCCTATTGTGTCAAAATTGCAGTGCAATAGTCTCTTTAAACAGGTGAAGGACTGAAAACAGCAGATTTAACTGTCCTTCAGAATACATGCTGCACAATCTCTGAGGTATATATGTGCTGACAAATAGGTCTTAGTATAAAGGACTTGCCTCCAGAGTAGGACTTTAAATTTCATCTCCAGTACTGTGCAGAATTGTCTTTCTCAGCTGAATCAATCTTACAGAAAGGTTAGAAAGCTTCATGAGACAAATCTCTAAATGAGTGAAAAAAGCAAGAGCAAAGCTATACTCTCGGACTAGGGAATTGAGGAAAACACATTTGTAGAAGGCTGTTTAAGAGGATGGCTAAGTTTGAGATAGGAAAGACAAATATGTCAATGTTTTGGTGTTTTTTTGTTTTGGTATTGTAACCTAAACTGCAATAGTAGTACACTGTAAGAAGGGTGCTTGGCTTTGTTGTTCTCCTTGGAAATCTCAAACTGCTCAAAGCCGATTTGAGCACAGAATGAGAGACATGTGAGGTTGCTTAGTTCAGTCCTCTGCACTTGCAGGAAGCCACACTCTGTGGTCCCCCTCAGAAACACAATTGGTTCTGTCTCAAAGATACTGAAAATCTTTCTACTGTTCTGTGTACTGGGATCTGCATCTCTGGAAACTGGTGACTAGAAACCTTCTTCTACTTCCCAGTGTGGTTGCATCCCTGGCTTCCTCTGCCTGTTTTTTCTACTACCAGGATTGTCTGATAGCTTCAGTGCTTCTTCAGCTTTGTGAGTGTATTTTGAGCACTTGTATTTCCTTAAAGCTTGTATTAAGCTAGTCTAGCAGGCCTAGGTCTTTCAATCTTTCTTGCATTATAGTTCTTCTCTTCTCATGGTTGGTTGCATGGACTTGCATTTCCAATTTTATGTCTCATAAATGTGAATTGCAAGAATACAATGTACAATGTTCATCTGGGCATGCTATCAACACCTTCACATGGAGCACAAATGCTGTCTTTTTTCTGCTGAAGATAGCTTAATGGTAGCTCCAACCATACTGTATATTGTTGCTATAGGACACGAAAGAACACAGACACACACAGCAGCTCAGGTGATCAGAAGAGAGGAGAAGAGGCGTTCATTTTTTCTGACTCCAGTATTTATAGTTTTCCAAAAGTGACAGTGGATTGGACGGTGGCAGTGCCACCCCTCCAAAGACACTGGACAGACAAATAGTCCATCAATTTTTCTCCTCTTCTATGAAGGAATGCAAAAACACTGAGGTGTTTACAGAAAGTGTGTGAGAAAGTTCTTCATAAATATGTAAATACCAGAAGGCTTAGAAAGTCTTACAAAAATCAGGGCGACAGTATATGATTAATCTAGACACTAGTCTACCCACTCTTATTTTTCAGTTGATTTCATCTCATAACAGATACTAATTAATTATTCATTATTAGTTCATAAAATGCATGATTTTACACTTGTTTTTTCATGTCTTTAATCTGAAAGGGCAACCAGGTCTTACTCCCTTCTGTCTTCAATATCAGCTGTGGAGGTAATGGCTAATTTTTATGCATTCATTCATGGTCCTGCTTTTTTAATGGTAAATAAGGTATCAGTCCCTGAGGAATTCCCCTTGACTAACTAGTTCTCTTGAAGGGGACCTATGCCTTCCACCTCCAACCAGTACAACTCAAAGTAGCCAAACTCAGTTTGCAAGGGGAGGACTGGGGAGCTGGGGCAAGAGTAGGAACCAGCCTGATGTGGGTCTGCCCAGGGAGGCTTGTGTGTGATGAGCTTGAGGTGGGGGAGGCTGTCCAGAGCTTCTCTCAGAGCAGCCAGAGAAGTGCACAGAGGCAGAACCAGCACCTTAATAGCAAGTTCCTCCTGTCAAGTAAAGCTCTTCAACAGCTCTAAATCCCTTGATCACGGGGGCATTGCCAACCTCACAGGAGAGACTGTTCCTCATGCTGGGGACTCCAGGAACACCAGGAGCACTGCTGGAGGACATACACCTCACAGCACAGGAATGTCTGGCAGTTTTAAAAGTTTCCACTGAGGCGAGTATTCAGAACAGATGCTGCTTTCTGCTGTTTGAGACCCAAATATTGCTGCACTGTTCTCTCATACAAGAACCAGAACACAATAGGGGGCAAATATGCATTTTTGCCCTATTCTCATTTTCTGAGAACAGAATTGTGCCAAAATAAACAAATGGTGAGCAGGTAGCAAGATTTAAAAATAATTATTTTAATCATCTATGCATTTTAAAGTATCAGTGATAAAGGTTTCATGTGGCTCATGGTCCCTTCCTAATTTTTTTATGTTTTTCTAACAGTTTGCCTTGAAGGGGGCTACTACTATTATATGTGCATGAATAATTGTTTTACTCTGCTTAAAGAATTTTTTGTGTGTGTGTGAAAACCAAAATAAGATGAACATATATACCAAAATGAGTTCTCTCTGATTCACATATTATTTAAACCCACATTTAATCCCTCAGACCTGTTAACCAAGTTGTCCCATTTACACTCCAGGACAAATTTGTTTGAAATACAGTCCTAAACTTCATCTCAGACTGCCGGAAAGCATCCATGCACATCTGAAGAGGATTAAACGCAAGCTCTCCAAAGCCCTGTCTATCCATCAGCAACCCTAAAAAGCCTATCACTATAGTGTCTAGACACAGAGATAACCCTCCTGATGGAAGCAGATGGTAAAGACCTCTCCACATCATGGATTTCCATGAAAGATATAATGACACAAGGTTAAATTAACAGTCTCTTGGCACACATTTTCATAGGAGAAAGGCACTATAATATTTAGGTACACAAAATAGGAGGAAGTAAATTGTAATTTTTTAAATTTACTTAGGCTGAAAATTCATGAACCTGAGCCTGGATTCTAGCAATAAATGAAGACTAGAAAAAGGAAAAAAGGGAGGAAGAAAATAGTTACGTGTCAGGGATTCCACAGCAGATTTTCCTCTCAGGAAATGAAATCAAGGAAACCAAGGAACAAAAAATGGATTAATAATCCTTGAAATAAACACATATGGGAAAGATGTTATTCTGGTGAAATAAGTCTTCCTCAACAGTGGATGTAAGAAAATTAAGATGCTAATTTAAGACTTAGTAGGAATAAAATTTAAGACCTTCAAGAGCCAAGATGTTCACAGAGTGGAATGATGAATAGACCTAAATCCTAAATATTCTGAAACTGCCTACTTACTCAGTCAAGATCTTGTTGACTCAAACAGTCTGACAGACCACATCTTTTGGGACTTCCATGTCCCCAGGTGACCACAGTCCTCCAATCCGAATCCTCTCTAATTAAAAAAAGATCTGCGAAAAATTTATATTTTACTTTTTTATGTTCTCAAACCACCCCTTATTCCACTGATCCTGGATACCTGTTTAGTTTCATCCTCACCAATTTGAATGCACCATTTCTCAGTGGGATGTCCAAAGTAGCTTCCAGTACAAAGAGTGTTTGTGCAGTTCTACTGTGAGCAGGTCAGTCTTCTAGAATGAGAAAATCTGCATCTGATGCCCTTCAGACCCTCCTAAGACTTCATTTTTAAGTAGGAGAGGTGCAGGTCAAAATGAATGTGGAGAAGAGCTTCTAGAGAATGGGCTGCACTAACAGTGAGAAAGCCTGAATGAAAAAGCATGATCTTTTTTTAGCCTCGCAAAATAAAGGCACGTGGAGTGATGTGACTGCTTACTTACATGTCTTAGAAGATGAGACTGCTACATTCAAGAATAATTTTAAAATTAGGGACAATATTGGCATGGTAACAAGTAGAATGTAACTGTGGATGCATGTAGCCTCAAGAAGACTACCATATTAGAAAAAATCCTTATAGTTATCAGAAAGTGTGTGGGTGTTGGAACAGACTTCTACAAGGAACAAAATGCTTTGAAAGACCCAGACTTGCTTTATTTCTTGATGAGGGACTTGTTGCTATTGTGCCAACATTGTTAACTGGCATATCACACTGAAATAATTATTGCAATTTATTTTAAATTCACCTAAAAGTCAATTGTGAAATGCAATATATAAATTAAATAAAATTAATTTCCCTGGAGATCCTCCCTTCCAACACCAGGGTACGTAAAAACTGAGTGTCAGGCATTATTAATTTGAAGTAATATATTTTAAGGGTACATTGCTATGTAGCCGAAAAATGTTTTTGCTGCAGGTGGTACCTCTGAGGTTAAAAGAGTCTCCTTGTCTAATAGCAGAGCATCCATCCTGTTGGCAGAATGACTTCAGAGGCACAGACCCACAAAACAATTACTCTCACCCCTTTTTCCTGTCTAGACTGACCTCCCCTACCCCTTCCTCTCAGCCAGCACAATACAACTACACTTTGTTTTTTTTCTCACCAATGCAAACACATGCTTGGGTCCTCCAAGATTAAAGACAGTCTCATATCTTACACCAGCCAGCCATGAAATCTTTATGGGACAAAATCTGATGGCTCAAATTCCTCCTTTGGGTGATATTTTCATAGAAATTAGTCAGAGGCTTACCTGAGGTCGGAGCCAAGGTGCATTAAGCACTGTATGAACAACACACAATCTCGCTGCAGTGAGCTGATCAGCTGAAAAAATCCCAGGTGGAGAAAATGGGTACAATAAAACAAAAAGAAAAAATTATGCATACAAGTTATGCATAAAAGCCATGCACTAGATGAAAAAAAATATCTGGGAAAGGAAGCAAGGGAAAAAACTCCCATATCTCAGCCTTATGCTTTATGAATTAAATAATACTACTTTGGATGTGTAATGATTAACCAGCCTATAACTACATGCATAGACTCCTTAATAGCTTGTATATACAGGGACTGAAATAGTTTATTTCACCTGCTAGCCAAACAAATACCAATATTTTATGAATTTATTTTAATTTTCACATTAGATTTTTAGAAAGCTGAAGTAGTTCAACAAATTAAGTCAATGTAAAAGATTAGTTTAAAAGCCTCTTTTACATGATGCTTTCTCAGCACTCTTTTAGTTTGCAAACCACATCACGAGCACCATTAAAAAAAAAAAAAAAAAGAAAATAAACAACAAAGGACTTCTTTTTCTTTATAAAATAGACTGTAAAAGGTGAAAAAACAGTCAGTAGTTTTGGAGATTTGAGATATAATTTGGGAATAAAACTAAGATATCAGAGGCTCCACAAAAGTGAATGCATTGGTACAAGAGTCTCTGAGTCTTAGTTTGTGGAATAACTAAGGTCTCTATTACTAGTACAGAAGCAGTATGGAAATAGAGCTTGCTTAGGCAAAATGAGGTAGAGTACCAATGGAAACCCCCCCCCTCCAAATTATATCTGGTGTCACATTCAGAAAAGTCCAAAACAAAATAAACCCAGAAAAGAATTCATGGGACACTAGAGGAATGAATGAAACTGTTTACTGGATTCCCAGGCGACAGTGGTGTCTGTGTAAGACACAGGTTTTTTCTGTGTTGAGAATCTGGGTGGTTACATCTTCTGCAATCTTACTGTCACATGGATTTAGCCCTTTTGGTGCAAGAGAAATAGCAAATTTCTGCCTTTGTGTGGTTCTTGAGGAAGATATTTCATGATGTTGAAGGACAAAATAATGTGTGTATAGCGGAATCCAACAGCACTAATGTGCACTAATGTGTGACAGCTCCCTGAAAAGGAAGACAGCAGCACAGTACATTTTTTTCTCTCAGACGTAAAAAAGACAGTTACAAAGATCAGGGGATAGGAGAAGAAAGGGGAAGATAATCAAGGGAACACCCCTTCAAAGCATGCCAAATAGAAATGTGCTATTTCAAAAGAGAAATGTGGAAGGGAGGAGAGGAAGCAGCAGCAAGAAGGGTCACAAATCAAGGACAGACTTCTGAAATTTACTGCTTTCCCTAATGGCAGACACTTGCCAGTCGTGGATTGGAAATGGCAGTAACTCACATGAGGAAACCATCTCTCCATCTGTGCAGTTAACACCAGTATGTTAGAATGCAGGTACGTGACAGGAGCTTAATGGGTGGGACCAGCACGAGCTGGGGCTTGGAACAAAGACCTTATAATCTCTGGGGCTACTGAGACCACGCTTCTGTAATTGCTGCAGAAACAGTCAAGTTCAGCATGTTCCTCAGAGATGACTGTGACAGACACCCAGGGAGAAAGGATGTAGAAACCATGGTTTTGTGTTAAGGTAGGGCTGAGACACCAAGGGTGAGGAATACCATATGTAAGTGGGCATGCTACAGTGATATCCTATCCTTCCCCTTTTCAAGGGAACTGATGACACTTTGCAAAAAATGGGCTACAGATTTCTTAGTTTCTTCCCCTCTGGCCAACCTCCATTTCTTCACAATATTATGATTACGTGATGCTTTCTTTAAGCAAGTTGCCCCTGGTAGGGACAGAACAGCTTGCTTACTCACACTTTCCTTCAGATGTCGTGGCCTTGTGATGTTCAATAGCAGCATCTGGCTTTGGATAGATACTGGGAGCTGAACATTAGGGAGAATATTGGGTGAAAGTGGTGGGAAGAAAAGTGACCATGTCACCAGTGACCTCAAAAGAAGGAAAAAAATCTCTGTCCACAGCAAACCAAATTTTTCTTAAGGTGGGCAGGAGGAGGGGAGGCTGTGGGACCTTGAGCAAGCTGCACTGACTGCCTTAGCACATGGTGCTAGCTCTGCTGTCATCTTTAGAAACATTCTTCATGGAAGATATAATGAGATTCACATCTCCACTTCTTTTGGTGTACTAAGAAGATGGCAATATCAGAGAGGACTGAGACGGAAATGTGCTTTCCTAGCTTATTGTTGGAAAGGAGGGTGAGTAAGAAGGGGGGTGGGTG
>VXBU01018767.1:0-27828 GCA_013400315.1 Bombycilla garrulus | reverse complement strand
GTGGATCGGGATGCAGGATGCGGGATGAGGGATGGGGGTCAGGATATGGGATGTGGGATGCGGTTCTGGATGCAAGGTGCAGGATGGGATGCGGGATGGGATGCAGGATGCGGTTCCGGATGCAGGATGAGGGATGGGATGCGGGATGNTCCGGTTCGGCTCCGGTTCGGGTTTTGGTTCAGGTTTCGGTTCGCGCTCCGGTTCGGGTTCCGGTTCGGGTTTCGGTTCGGCTCCGGTTCGGGTTTTGGTTCGGGTTCCGGTTCAGGTTTCGGTTCGGTTCCGGTTCGGGTTTTGGTTCTCGCCCCGGGCTCTCCCCGCTGGAGCGCCCCCGCAGCGCCGGGCGGGCGCCATCGCCGCCTGGCGGACACGGCCGGGAGTGCAGCTCTCCCGGAGCCGCCGGGAATTGGGGACAAATCCCACAAATCCCTCCCAAAACGAGGAGCCGCCTCGCTTGTCAGCGCTGAAACCGAGCTTAGGAAATAAATTTAACAGCAGCGGCTGCCGCGGTATTAACTCAGAGGAAGCTTTGTTTTAAAACCAAGGGAGAACTGAAAGCTGCCTTGTCGAGGTTTGCTCCAGGTATCCACTGTTTCAATCCTTAAAAAAGCACCTATTTCACTTTTTTCTGTAATATTTTATGCTTTAGCAAAATAACAAGCAGTCCGTCCCACAGATGACACAGAACCAAATCCAAGCCCTAGGTGGAGAACTCTTACAAATAATTACAAATGAATTAGCGAGCAGCCATCTCAAAATCAATAAAATTGATCTCCCTGCCGCTTGCATCACACAGATTGTGAGCGATGTTTGCTTGACGTTGGTGGGGCTGGGTGTGGTGGCAGTTGTCGGACTGGTGTGCTGTCCTGGAGTTTGGTGATTAATGGAAGCGCCAGGAACTCGGAACGCGTGAGGGATGCATTCCCAACAGCCCGGCCAGCAGTGGGGTGGCTGTAACAGCTGGGGAGTGACAAATCGTTCATTCCACACCAGCAGCACCACTTCCAGGAGCTCTGGGCATTGCAGGAGGGCTAAGGCAGCACATAAGTTAATTAATATGCCCTACTAGTTTCCCTTCTCTTTATTTTGATTTTCTCTTTTTTTTTAATAATACCATGATCCAGTGTTTTTACATAAATTTTCACTGTGAGCTTTCCTTTCCAAATCCATGGCAATGTATGAATATCAGGAAGCCAGCAGCCAAAGGAGAATTATAGTGAGAAATGGCAATAGGCGTGGCAAATCCATCCTGGCCAAATCTGCCCTGGGGAAGGGACGGGGTCGGCCTTTTCTGCTGGAGGCAGTTCTTGGCACACGTTTGCTGTACAGTGTTTCAAAAGCTGATGTGCTGCAGTAAGAAATGACACAGGTCACCAAGCGCAGTGACAGATGGATCACAAATACTGTGCGTCCTGGGAGGCGAGAGGCTGATGGGAGCTGGCCACTCTCTTGGTGGTCAGAAAGCAGTTTTGGTCTAAGATGAGCAGAACTGGTAAAAATAAGGCTGCAAAATATTTCGTACCTCAGACAGCACCTTGTACTGATTTTTATTTACTTTTGAATCCATTTTAGGAAAATCCTTTCCCTCTCCAGGGGCAGGAGGGGCTTGCTTAGACCCGGGACCCCCCGCTGCTCCCTTGGGTGAGGATGGCACAAAGGGTTTGGTGTCTCCACCTCCCCTCAGGCCTCCCTGCTGCACTCCAGGACTTGTCTTGGAAAGGTCCCAGAGCCTCTTGGTCTCTGCTGACCAACAACTGATCCCTGAGATTCGTGTCTTCCACAACAGAACAAATCCATGGGGCTCCTGGTGTGCTGCTGGTGTCCCTTCCTGTCCAGCAGCAGAACTGCTCAGAGCTGCTTCTCAGGAAATTTTGGCAGAACGTTTAGGGAAGAGAGCTGATCACAAAGGAGGCTTCTGTCTTTTGGGTCCTCTTTGGTCCTGAAGCTCTCACTGGATCTTGAAAATTAAAGACAGTATTTGCATTTGGGCAATGCATATTTCCTGCGCTGTGAGTATATGCCTTGTGGAATATTAATATACAGAGTAAACCACACTCCCACTTGTTTAAAATGTAAATTATCCCTGTGCTGGACAGCAATTCATTCGGCAACATTATGGCCTTTTCTGGCTCAAACCCTCCTTACAGGGTCCACACACAGGATTTTTCGCCTTCATTGATATTAAAGTGCAATTGTTTTGTGAATGCAATGGACCCCTTTTGGTTTGGGTTTTATGAATAGAGGAAGTTTGCCTTAGCAGCAGATTGGGTGCCAATATTTCACAGAGTAAACCACTCTCCTCAAAGCCCACTGTGCTCCAAAAAAGTGACCAACTCCTACAAAATTGACATAAATTGGTTTAATTATTGCAAAACCACTTTCAACGCTGTTGCAGTGAGATCAGCTAAATAAGCAGAAAAATCACTTGGCCTTTTGTGAGCGTGTCAGGAGCTCAGTGGAAACTGAGGTTTTGATCAATTGTGCTGTTAAATCACTTTGGATGCTGATCCAGAAGGGCATGGTGCTGAAAACCACAGTTGGCATGAAGATATTCTCTACATTAGGTGATGGATTGTATTTTGGAGCCGCATTGTGCAAACTGGGCACAAAAGCTGCTCTTGACTTCATCATCATTTCATCGCCTTTTCCACACTCACTGATCTCAATGCAAGGGAAATGGGCAGACTTTAAAACTGGTTTTAAAGTCCCTCCCGAACTTCATGAGTAGAACCTAGAAAATGCATCCTATTTCGGGAGAAAGAACAGACTTTCTGGAACACTGCATAATAAGTGACAAAGATTGATTGGTTTAAATGAATGTTTTTTCTTGTCCGTGTCATTTTTATTCCCATATGTTTGTAATCACTCAGGATTTTTCAGAGTTCTAAGAATGAGGATAACTGGAAATGTAACTTTGAGATTTTCCCACTTCCCGGAGGCCACTGTTTGAGCTTTGCACAGCCTGAAGGAAATGTTTGCTCTGTCACATTCTGATGATGAAATTCAAATCTTGTGGCATCTTGCTGAAGCATGCAGAGCCTGTTACTGCTTCCTGCCAGCACTCAAAGAAGTGATTGGAATATTAGAAATTGAGTGGAATATTAGAAAGCAAGGCTCAGTTTTAGTCAGAGGGGCTGTAGGTCTGAGAGCAGAGGGACCAGCCTGAGCTGCACTCAGAGGTGAGGCAGAAATGTGGGTGAAGTCCAGGCTCAGGTTTGAACCACCTCAAGTTTGGTTGTCACACCTGTGCTCAATGGCGGGCCAGGAACAGGCACAATCCTCCCTGCATCTACTTTTTCTGACACAAACTGACCAATCTGTGAAGAGCAAACTCAAACACCCACACGTGCTGCCTTTTCACGAGTCTTTGTTGTGAGGACAGGAACAGAAGCGTTCATTTTCCACCTCTCGCACAACTACAATCCCGTTCCAGAAGAAGTTTTGGCAACTCAGCCACAGCAACTTTAAGTTGGGCTGGCTTAAAGTGATGGGTGCAAACTCATTGCCTAGAGGGAAGAAGAGAAAACTCCCCAGAATTCTCCTGCTGGGCCCACCCAATGGTCAAAATAATTCAATATTCCATCTCTAATGGCAGTAGGAGAGGATAATAAAAAAAGATATTTTACTATTTTAGTTAAATATTTGACATAGTTCATTTTGTTAATCATGGTGCTTTGATGTAGTACCCAAAATACAGAATCCCGATCAATGAGAATTTTATGAGGTGTTTTACTTTTCTCTTGCAACTTCTACTAAATGGACAAAATTCACAGGAAATCACAGGAAAAAAAAAAGACTAATGAATCACCAGAATTAGCAGGGATGTTTGCTCTCCCAATCCCATTGTGGCTCCAAATCCGAGTTTCCTGGGCTGTGCTGCATTGACTTGCAGCAGTGAGCCCGTGGCTCACGGGGAGCAGCAGCAGAGCCCCACAAAGCAATTTGTGCTGCTGCTGCTGCGGAGCGAGAACCCGGACTGGGATGGACGGGGACGGGACGGGATGGAGAGAGCTCATGGAACGGGGACGGGAGGGGATGGAGGGGATGGAGAGAGCTCATGGTTTGGGACAGGAGAGGATGGAGGGCAGAGAGCTCCTGGAACGGGGATGGGAGGGGATGGAGAGTGGAGAGAGCTCATGGAATGGGGACAGGAGAGGATGGAGAGCAGAGAGAGCTCCTGGAACGGGGACGGGAAGGGATGGAGGCTGGAGAGAGCTCATGGTTTGGGACAGGAGGGGATGGNGGGAGGGGATGGAGGGCAGAGAGAGCTCCTGGTTGGGGATAGGAGGGGATGGAGGGCAGAGAGAGCTCCTGGTTGGGGATAGGAGGGGATGGAGGGCAGAGAGAGCTCCCGAGAGCCGAGCCACCGCCGGCTTCCCTACTGCGGGGAATCTCAGGAGAAAGCAGCAGGAAAGGCTCAGCCATCTCCCGAGCGGAAAGCAGATGGAAATAAATTCCTGAGGATTGCTGAGTCACCCCGGCAGCGGAGCCAGGAGCTGATGCAAGGCTGCCGCTATCAGCGGAAGATCTGCGGTAATCGCAGCCGCGCCTCTTGTTCCAATAGCTCCCAGAAGGGCTCTCCGCTCCTGCGCCTCACCCTGCGCCACCGAGCGCCTCCGATTCCCTGATCCCATCGCCGGGAACAAAGGTTGAAAGGCTTGAAGGAAATATCAGTGCTTTGCCACGGATCTACGCGCAGAAATCCGCAGCGAAAGCGCCTCCAACGAGGAAAGCGGTTCTGATATCTGGAGTGTGATTCTTGACACTGCTGCTGCAAACAGCACAGAGAGATCTGGTTTCTGCTCGTAGCAGAAATTATTTAAGATTTAACTGAGTGTAAACCAACAAATTCTCTGTTTTCAGTCACTTCTCTAATTTTGCCCACAACATCAGATCGTATCATTTTAATTAAGTCATTTCTGTGTGTGACTAAGATAATAATGTTTTGTTACCAGTGGAATGAGGACCAGCAATGCTGCTTCATTTACTTTGTGATCAGCTTGATTAAGGAGAGAAGAGTCTGTCCTAAGAATGTTAGGCATGGCCTGGTGAGAATTATGATAAAAAATTGTTCAAATTTCTGCATTAAAAAAAAAATAAATCCCAAAACCTCAATGTTAATGATAAACTGGATTTTAAATTTGCTATAGCATTAATGTAAATGAAAAATTACATTTTCAAGAGAAAAGGGAAAGGGGAGATCAATGTATTGCTTCTTCTACTTTAGAAAAAATAATTGATATTCCATGATATCTTCTTCCACACCCTTCTGCCATAATTATGTCAAGAATCTGGATTACGGTTCCGACTCGATTTGTTTTATAATAAGTCACAAGCACACCTTGCCTACTTGATGATATTCCTTTAAGGCTGTGCCAGTCTTTCCATTATTAAATCATGTTTAGTGTTATGTACTGGTGGCAAAAAAAAAAAAAAAAAAAATTAAAAAAATTCATTTCAAGCTTGAACTTGCCAGGCATTCTCAGTTAGCCATTTGTGTGAGGGAGCACAAAACCCATCACTGTTAACAGCTCAACACTCTATTTTAAAGCTTAATGGAAATTTTAGCCTTTTTTTAAATGTTTATTAATGAGGTCTTTAGTGTTAATTGGGAGAATAGGCTTAAAAAGAAGGAAGAGCTGTATTTTGTGAATATAAACTGTGTGCTGCCCCCATCATAAATCTGAGCCACTCCTAGAAAATTGGACTTTTGGGTTGATTTGTAGGTTTTAAATGGGAAAATTCAGATACAAATGCAGGTACAGGAGCCCCCGTAACCCCCTCTCCTACTATAGACTTGTTATTTTATCTGCACCTCAGAATCAGATGAGAACTGGAGACATTTGTGTGTCTTTTGTAACATTTTTAGGCACAGATTTTCCATGCACGTCACCCTCATCCCACAGGAGCACACAGGGACTTTGCACCTCAGCATCACTGACCAGTCTATGGCAAATTTTTAGGGGAAAAAAAAAAAAGCTCTGTGTTTTATAGAATGGTGGAACTTTTTAACATTGGAAATTCACATTCCAGGAGAGTTAAAAATGAAAGATTTAAGTCCTTTATGTGCCACTGGGTTGAGTTGAGAGCCCTTGCTGCTGAGATTTTTGCATGATGTGCTGAAGGTCTAAAAAAAAAAAAAAAGAGAGAGATTTGAAATATCTCCACCTCAAGAGGATGGAGGAAAACACCTCTGAGAGAGAAGAGCAAAAATCCTGCTCCTGGTTTTGGCCTGAGGAACAAGTGTCCAGTGACTTCAACCATTCCCCAGGGTCCTGCTGCTGCCTCTACCAACAAACACCCATTTCTGTGTCTGCAGCCTGAAAACTGACCTGCTCTGTGTCCTGGGACACAATTGTATTTTAGTCCCCATTTGTCAGAACTGAATTCAAATTGAATTCAGCTTTTATTCAGCCAGTCTTTATTATCTGCTATTTCTAAAGAGAACTGGGGCCAATTAAGCCTCCAGTTTGTTGGGTTTTCATTTTAGGCTTTTGTTTGTTTGTTTGTTTTGCCTGTTTTAGTTAAGGCTTTTTTTTTTGCTGCGGGGAAGCCTTTTTTCAGGTTTTTTTTTTTTTTCTTTTTTTTTTGGTTTGGGGTTTTTTTTTTTGTTTGTTTGGGGTTTTTTTTTTAAAACCAATTTTAGGCTTTTGCTGTAGTCAGAGAGGGGTGGACTGAGAAATGCATCCTAAAACCTCCTTGCTGGGGACATTTGGTGTTGCTGCGTGTTGTGAGCACCCCTCCCATCCCAGCCAAGCTCTCAGCCCAGCTGCATCCTGTGCTCACATTCAGTGCTGTGTGGGATTGCCAAGTGGTCTCTTCTCCAAAGACTTCCTAGGCTGGGCTCTGCTATCTCCCAGATCAGGGAGACAGATTCTGATGTGGCTGGAGACTCTAGACAGTTAAATTCACACAAATCCACTGAAGGCAGCTTGCTTTTCAGAAGTTGCTGAGGGCAAAATTTGGCTTTTTGCAGTTTGAGGGTGGGCTGTTTAACCTGGACAAGTTTCAGCTTGTTCAATTGTAATTTAACAATGTATTTTCTCCCTGCTCGCTGTGTTCCTCCCAAGAGATGCTTGCACCTCCTTGCTGCATGAAAGGATGCGTGTATTTAATGTACATATTAAATAAGTCTGTAAATTCTCACATAATTTTACATTTTAAAGCCCCACTCGAGGTGTGTGTGTGTGTGTATATAATTTCGTTAGGTGCAGATATAGAAATAAACCAGTCTTTGCTCTTCCCTTTTGTACCTCCTCAAGACATGTAATCTACAAAGCAGGAGAATTGCATGATCAAATGTGCCAGAGTGGAATGCATAATTATTCCAGAGGAGGGTAAGTCAGTTCAGAACTTGTACTGACATTCTTAAGGGCAGCAGGAGTCTTCTTGCCATGAAATTACATCAGCTCCCGTGGCCCAGAGTCAACACAAATGCTTTCCCTTTCTAGTAAAAAAGGTGTGAAAAATGCTAATGTCTTCAGAAATGTACCCTAGAACAAAGGTGAGGAAAGGAATATTTATTGGAGGGTGATGCTCACCTGGAAGTGAACCTCGTTTTGAGGGGAGAAGAGGGATTGAGACGTTGTGCTTTGGAAAGAACCATTTCAGCTTTCTTAACAGATTCAGTCATGGCTTGCAAACAGACAAAAACCATCTAAATAAGAAAAAGAATGCTTCCTTGATCCTAGTTCAGAGACATTCCCACAGCAGGTGGGGCAGCGGCCTTTAAATTACAGGTCTCCTGCATACACCCAAATTTGTTACGGCTCCATCAGGTGAGGAGCAAACCCCGCTGGATGCAGACAGCAGCTCCCGTTTCCAGGGGCTGAGCAGATGAATGCTGGGCTGGGATCGCGTGGTAGCAGCAGCAGAGGTGGAATCCATTCCATGTGGAAACACCCTCTCCAGGAGCTGGGAGGTGAAGCCTCCAGGCCTCGCTGGCAGTTAATTTATTGCAATTGTCACCTGTGCAAACACAAGGGCAGCAGCTCAGCGCGGCTCCAAATTACCACCGCTGCTAGGTAGCAATTAGCCCCGCTTCAGCTGGTGGGTAGGGAGTGACTAATTTCCATTTCCCCACGAGGAGAGGGGAGGAAAAGAACATTTCCTTTCTCTTCAGCTAAAACTCTGGCCTTGGGAGCTGTTTGGTGGATCCATTGTGTGAGGCAAATCTCCCGTGGACTGGGAGCTGATGTGTCGCCCTGGCAGCGCCGTTTGTTTGCACACTGAATTCCAGTGGCAGGGTTTTTGTGGCACATCCTGTTTGCTACTGCAGGAGGCCACCGGGGTTTGGGACTGAGGGTAAAAAATAATTGTGTGTGGGGGAAACCTGCCTGAAGATTCCCTGTGCTCGTGGCACTTGGGGGGCAAAGCAAGGAAAGCGGGGAAAAAGCGGGAGTTGGGCATGAAGCAGCCCAGAGTCTGAAGTATTCAGTACAGAATATTCAGTATTCAGGGATGATAGACAGAGTCAGGAGAGAAATCTCCTGCTGGAAGGGCCCATCTGGAGGATTTCCACAATCCCCAGCTGCAGAGATCTGTGGAGCAGCTCTCTGCTCTCTCTGTGTGTTAAAACCACTCCTGATTTCAGGGGAAGAGGCATTTTAGGAGAGAGGCTGTGAGATGCTCATTTTGTTACAGCAGGTGAGAATTAAAGAAATGTCTCTCTGCACACTTTGCTTACCTGGAAAAGTTTTGCCCAATATCTCCAGTCCCCACAGAAGGAGCCTTCAGTGGCAGGATTTGATGTGAAACACCTGAGGGGCAGGGGAAAAGAAGCATCAGCATCTTGCTTTTCCTTAAAACAGAGCTGAGAATCCACATGAATTCCTTGGGGGATCACCCTGACTGCTCTGAGTGACAGGAAAATGAAAACCCCTCTTCAGGGGTCACACTAGTGCAGCCCAGCTCTTGTTAATTTTGATTTCAGTGCTATCCAGAATTTCTTCAGCCCTGCAGACGTTCCGTGAGTGATGGAGCAGATCCAGCTGGGTAATTTTAAGTCCTTTCACTACATCACCTCTGAAAAGTGCCTGTCACTCAAACACTTGTAACAGATTTCTGAGAGGTAGCTCCCAAAAGAAAAAATAGTTGAATACCAGCCCACATGCTCTACTTTTTTCTTTTCTTTCTCATCTGGAGAGACAACAGTTCATTTGTATTGCCAGTGTAGGTGCTTTATAAATTTGCAAGATTATTTTTACCAAAAATTCACTCCTAGTGAAAAAAAGCAAGAGAAGAACACAAGCAGCTTTAATTTTTTACTACTTACTGTAACTATGGTGATGGGAAGTGCAGGTCAGTGCAAGGCAATAATACCAACCCAAAATCTTGTCTTTAGGTAAAAAAAAAAGGTTATTCCTCAGAGGTTATAAAGTCTTGAAGGACAATTTGTCCTGGAAAGATCAAGTGTGGGATAACGTGATGTGGATCAGTCTTCAAACCCCACATCCACCCCTGGAAGTGCTGAGCAATGGCACTGCTAAAAGAAGTTAAAACTTCAGGCCCAGTAGAAAATACAAATTCTGTTCATTTTATTTTGTTTTGTTTAAATTGATCCTCTTTCTAATTTCTTTTTATGTTTTGGTTAAAAAACTTCCAAACAGGTCTCTCCTGGGCTTTCTTAAGGTGAAACAATGGATATGGTTTCTGCTGTTCGTCTTGGTTTATTTTAAATCTAATGAACTCACTTGATATTTAAAATATTATTTTAATTTTTTCTCATTTTTAAAAAAAGTTTTATTTTATTATCCTTCTTAATCTTGAGTTAATTTTTGAGCTGCAATAATTTAGCTACAGAGGAGTAAATTACTGCTTGATGTAAGGTATCATCCCAAGGTGGAATGCTCTTCCTTAAAAAAGAAGAGGAATTAGAGAAACTGATGGGATTTTGCAAGTATGGCTGCTAATTTGAATAACTGATTATGCATTTGGAAAACTAATCACTAATTTTAGGTACCTGTTTTGAATCTTTTGATAGGAGACTTTAAAAAACATTTTAAAAATGCTTGTTTAGAGGTGCGTGTCTAAGGAAAAGCATTTCCTTGTTGGAGACAGATATTGTCATTCAGAACTTAAATCCATTTGTGGTGGCATGTGTGACAGTTTAGATGATCTCTCTTAAATTGCTCTGAGTCCAAAATCACTTCTAGGTACTTTTGGTACGGAAAACAAACTCTGCTAAGGATCAAAATTTGCACATGGTTCTTTGCTTGCAGCGCTGCCTGGCTGAACAGCTTTGCTTTGCCAGGGGAGCAGAAAGGCAGAGCACAATTCAATTGCTGGAATAGTGACCAGGGACAGGACCAGGGAATGGCTGGAGAGGTTTGGGTTGGATATTTGGAAAGAATTCTTGCCCCAGAGGGTGCTGGGCACTGCCAGGGGACGGGCACGGCCCTGAGGCTGCCGGAGCTCCAGGAACACTCGCAGGGATGCAGAGGATGGGGTGCTGGGGTGTCTGTGCAGGGACAGGGGCTGGACTCGGTGATCCTGGGTGTCCCTTCCAGCTCAGGATGTTCTGGAATTCTGTGCACAAAGGATGGGACAGCCGAGTGTCCAGACAGAAAAGGAAACTCAGCCCCAGCCACTGACAAGCTGTGTCCTTTTGGATTCCCCTGTCCAGGCAGCCAGGCCTCCCACAGCCCCCACCCGAGCCCCGTGGATCCTGCTCACTGACACTTCCAGCCCCCTGCGTCCCTGCTGTTGGTGGACAAGAGGAAATTTGTTTGCAGTATTCAGGAACAGAGTGGCAGGAGCCCTGTCAGAGCCCAGACGGCTGCAGTGCCTTTCCCAGCTCCCTGAATCGGAGCTTCCCTGTACGTGATCCCGTCACTGAGCCAGCTCTGGCTCCGGGAAGGGGCTTTGTTTTTGTGAGGTAGGAAGTATGCAAAGTACACACAGTGTTTACAAAGTACCTCCGAACTATTTTGACTAATTTTTACTGGAGAGTTAGTGGTTGTTTCAAAGCTGGATTAGTCACTTCTACCATAATTACAACCTCTTGAAATCTGCTTCAGCATTTCTGACTGGCTTCAGGCCTAATGGTCAGAAAACGGCTCCATCTCAATCTCAAGACTAAACTTGATTAGTAGCTCCTATAGCTTTTATTATAGCTTTATTTATCTTGTAGATTTCTTGTATCTTTTTCCCAATTTTTAAGTGGAAGACGAATAAAGATGGAGTGCTGTGCACAGAAACCTGTGTCACCGTGAGCTGCCTGTGCATGGAAGGGTGCAAGTGAAGAACGGAACAGTGCTCCCAGCCCGGGGCTCACGGAGATGAGCCCCCACAGACACCCAGATTCCCACTGGAATTCCCTCCACGGCATCCCATGGGATAACTGGGCACTCAGACCTCGCACACCGAGTCGAGCTACAACCCCTTCCAGAAGCGAGACAAAAAAGACAATCCGAGCTTGAGCAGCCCTCCACAAAAACTCCTTTTTTTCCCGGGTTCTATTCCGGAGGTGCTCTACAGATGGAAGTGCTTTGGCCAAGAGGCAGGGCCCGGGGAGGGGAGCGTGCAGCAGCTTGTGTGTGACACTCCTTGGCACGCTGGCACTGCGGGGAGGCAGCGTGTTCCGCACACTGTGTGGGAGGAAACACCAGGCACCTTGGATTGCATCATCCCCCTGGCTTGCTTTTTTTTTTTTTTTTTTCTTTCTCCCCTTTCTTTCTTTTTTGTCTTCCAGATGGTAAAACAAAGGCTGTAGTGAAACCCGTTTTCTCCCAGGAAGAGGTGGGAGGGAATTTTTATATGAGCAAGAAACTTTGCCTCAAGTCGAAATCTGGGGCCTGGACTAATGAAGTACCTGTAATTCATATTGTACTAAATATTGCTGAAACCAGGCATGTACTAATCGTGAACCGTGCCAAACTATGCATAATTACTATGCTTTCTCTGTAGCAGTAATTAATTTGCGTTAGCAACTTTGATTAATCTTTCTAATCTAAAAGTAAAGTGCTTCTCAGACATGAAAGGCTCTCCAAGTGCTCAAGGTTGTTGTTGCAGCCTCGTGGAGGGTGTTTCAATCCAGTGGGGGGCAGGAAGGGGACAAAGCTTAACAAAATTCAAAGTCTAGCTGATATTTATGAGCTAATAACTCGTAAGAAAGAGCTCCAGCATTCTGTTTGGCCACGGAATTCATCAGCTAAGCTACCTGCTTCTGTCCACAGGGCATTCCTCCTGAAAGAAAAGAGAATTGTCAGTCAGAAAGCTTCTCCAAGGGCTGTTCCAGAGATGAGGGGCAGAGATTCCATCTCACGGAGGGCAGTGAGTTTCTATTGCTGCAGGGCAAACTCACCCAGAAATTCATTTTGCTCTCAAGCTAAGGCCTTGTTCCAGGCAGGGCCGTTCAGCTCTGCTCTGGGGCCAGGCGCTGTGCTCAGTCCACAGCTGTGCTTCCTGGGGACCTGGAGCTGCCACTTTCCAGGAAAATGAGTGTGAGCTCAGCGGCTGAGCCTGCTGACAGACAGAGCCACCAGCTGCTCCTGGGGGAGCTCAGCCCCGACACCTCTGCACGTTAAAGTTTCCACGCTTTGCTGCCAACCTCCCGGGCCTGCACCCGGAGGAATCCGAGGCTGCTTGTCCTGGAAAGGGTTTGTGTCATCAAAAGGTGCCTGTGATTTACCCAGGCTCCATGAGCTACCACATCTCCAAGAGCTAAAATTTCTGAGGTGTCTCTACCAACCCACTACAAATCCAAGTGGGTTTTTAAGTGACCGCGGTGTTGCTCTTTCTCTCCCTCAGCCATGTTAATATTATTAAGTTGGGTTTTTTTCCTTGTTTCCTCTGTTAGCCCTGCTTCCTGGCAAGGGTTGCAGGTAATTCATGGTAAGAGATTCAGAATGATGTGGAAATCATTTGGAAATGGGTAACCTAGAGATTACTAACAAGCTTCAGTTTGATTCAGATAACTTTTGTTAAAATCTGCTGCTACTGCCTCAAAGTCTGGGATCAATTCTGTTTGCACAAGTCAGAGAAATACTTTTAAAACACATAACTCAGTAGAAAATGTAAATGTGATTCCTACATTTTATAGGTATACATTTTTTTTACATAATGTTGATTCAACAAAGGAATTCATTGTGATAGTTTATTTTCTTACAGCTGTAGTTTGTGTCCAAATATTTTATAATCATAAAGCTATCCTCTTGATATCAATCAAAATAGACAATATATATTGATGCTGAAACAAGCTTTGTAGAAGACATTTTTTTTAAATCAGGCATGGGACTTTACATTTATTAGAAGGTGTTCACAAAAATAAGGGTAACATCATGCATATTCTTTGCAACTAAACCCAGTCATGGTTACAATTTGGAAATAAATTCTTTAAATAGACATATGGAGATACAGTAGTACATATACACTCTATTTATGACATTTAGTGTACTGATAACTCCCAGCAATACATCAGAAGTCCACAACCAGCTGATGGAAGGATTGGATGAGGAGGAAGAAACTGCTTCAATTTCTCACATTATTTCTGTGGCTTGACAAGAGTGTCAGTGCGAACGGCCTCCTGAACCTGGGAGGCAAGAACAAGTTAAGACTATACTTGTGCAGTACAAAACATTCACACACAAAATACACATGCATTGCAGTGCATTGGGAATGGGCAGAGCCAGGAGAAACCCATTCCTCAATGCTTTATTAACACAATTCTACAAAGGAGTCTCAAATAGGATTATATACCTCAGTCACAGTAAGGCCACAAAATTACAATGGATAAGGACCTTAGAATCGGACATTCTGCGGGAGCAACAGAACCCTTCCTTCCTTCGTTCCAGGTGTTTTTACACGTTCCTGCACGGGATCTCCCTCACCAAAGTCCTCCTGCTATTTATTTGTGTTTCTGTAGGTTTAACATATTGCTTGGTACAACAGTGAGCACAGTAGAGAAGGGTACTGGCACAGGGAGAACAAAACCTATGGGACATTCATTCACGGACTCTGTGGGGCGGACACGAAGCTGGCTAATCAGAAAACAGACTGGCAAAGGATTTCCTCAGGTTCCGGATGGTCTCAGCTTTGGCCTCGTCCTCGTTCACGGACGACCTGAAGAAGGAGGACTCTGTGAAGCTGAAGGCGTTGGTCAGGGACTGCGACTTGCTGCAAGACACAAACACAACGAGTTCTGCATGGTCACGCTGCCCCCAGCCTCCACCCCCGAGCACTGGGATCCCTGCTGAGAACAGGGGACGTTGTCCCCGAGCCTGGACAAAAATGGGCTCCACCACCTGCAGTAGTTCTATCCCACACAATTATCGATTATCAAGCACCCCTGACTTGAGAGTAAGACTTGAGGATAATGTTTCCTTCAAGGAACACACTGGTGTTTTGTTTTCTTTCTACAGGTCTGAATTGGATGATGTAAATTAGAGCCTTGAGGAAAATGTAGGCCTGGCTACTAAATCCAAATCACAGCCCAACAGGGATGATTAGTAATTGTGTTTTGGTGAGGCTGCAAACAGCTGTGCACAGAGAAAAATCAGGTATTTTACGAGAGTTTGAATCCTAAATTGTACTGCCCTCTCCCTCTGTCTAGATGTATTGAACATTAGATCCTTAGCAGAGGCTTAAAGGCATTTTATATATTTAAAAAATACCTCAAATCAGATTTTTTTTTCTTTTTTACAGGCATGGCTGGCAATGCTACTCCATTCTTATTGCTATCATGAACTCCTGTGTAAGTTCCCTTGAGCATGAAAAACATTATAAGGAAAACAAGTGGGAAAGTAGTTGAAGTTTAAAACTTTAACTCGTGACTTTTCAGATAAAATAACATCTAAAAAATAGGCTTGAATTGAAACAGAGCACGTTAATGAGTTATTGGCTTTTTACAAACACATCCCTCCATTGGTAAAACAAGTTACCTGATTTCATTTTACCTCAGTACAATAGATTTTAGTTTTGGCTCTAGTAAAACTGAAGCACTTTCCTGATTCAGATTGTCTCAGACTCCTCACGGTTTGCAGCTTCTCTCCTTCTAAACTAATAATGTACAGCAAACAGTGCTGCAGGCGTTTTAGGTTTTTCATAAATTATAGTTGTGCTAATGAGAATAGACTGATAAATGTTTGTTTGTACTCACTGAAAGAGGGAGGGTGGGAAGCAGCACTTGACTTGATTAGTAACACAATAAGTAGCCTAATTAAATATTTATTCACAGATTAATAACATGTACATACAGGTTAGGCAAGAGCATGTGGGTGAATACAAAGCATACACATGCAAATAGAGTTAATCCTACAGGCAGGAGATCTGAGCCTTGCTGTGGACCTAAAACTGCTTCTGAAAGTTAGAAAGCTGCTCTTATTACCGCTTGCATCTTAAAAACTTTAATTTCTCCTTTGTTATTTTGTTTTAAAGAGAGACTCTTCCATTTGAAGAGAAAAATGAATCTGGATGTGAACAAAAAGCTTAAAGGAGAAAGCTGGGAAGCAGCATGTGGCAGAGTCCTCCTGCAACTGTTAGCTGCTTTTCTTTAACGCCAGAATTTAAGTTCCAAACGATAAACTGATTTCCATCTTGCTTTAAAAAATCCACCTTTCTATTCTCTATCGTCTTAAATGATGGACGAATGAATCAATTTGAGGTTTGTGATTATAAAACAGAATAAAGAAATACATTGTCCCAGGGAGGCAAGGGAAATATCGTCCTCTTTACACAATAGCGTCATCCAGCGTATCTTTGGCACTCAGGGGAGAAGCCAGGGCTGTTTCCCACCGGTGTTAACACAGGAGTGGGTGGAACAAGGGGATCTGTGTTCCTTGGAGGAAACAAAGACTCTGTGCAAGTCTTTGTACATACCAGACTAAGGAGATGTGTCTGAGATTCTCCTGGCAATGGTTGTGTCAGGGCTGCTGTGCTGGAAAACTGCAAACCCCTGCTGATGTTTCCCTGGGGTTTCTGTTGACTGGGTTTGAGCTCTGAGGGGGGATTTTTCCATATTCCTTACTGGGTGCAGGTAACCCAGGAAGTAATCTTCCACAAGTGGGATAACCTTTTTTTTTTTTTTTTGAGTTTTGTGCGGCCTTCTCTGGGCAGGGCTTGAGGTACTCAGGCAGTGCCAGTGCACAACCAAGGGCAGCATAAAGAACCAATCTGGCAGCCACTGTCCAACATTATCCAGCCCGGATTGTACCTTTGGAAACGGAATCTGTTGTCTCAGTGACTGCAAGGTTAAAAGTTGAACGAGATAAGACTTCCTCTTGGAGAGCAGGCTGACTGCACACCCAGCCCGTGAGTCAGTGGCACCAAGAGGAGGAAACAAAGAGTAGAAAGACGATGCTTTTCAGACCTGGCTGGGGCAGAAATTGCACAAGGGGCAGATGAAGTTTTGTGCGGTGCTTAGGACAGAGCTAATGCTAGCAGCTTATTTTGCTCTGTTACCAGGGATTAAGCTTTTTGAACTATTTAACCTCACTTTAAACTCGGGAACAGCACGTTCATTTTCCCCCTGGCTGCCGGACCGACCCCCAAACCCCAGTTACACAAAACCTGCGCCGTGAGGAGAGAAGAAGAACGGATAAAGCGACTCTTACTTAAGCTGCGGATGCGACTGAGGCTTCTGCTGTGGTGCAGGCTGTGGCTCTGGCTGGGGCTGTGGCTGTGGCTCTGCTTCCTTTGATAACCTGGAGCTGGGAGGACCTTGGGCCTGGGGCCGTGGCTGCTGGGTGGTGGGTCCGGGCGGGCGCTGGGGCTGCGCGGCTGCGGGCTTTGCTGCCTGCCCCGCGGGGAACACGCGCTGGGGCTGCAATGGCTCCTGGCTTTGGGATTGCATTCCTTGGGGTTGCACTGGGCCCCCTAGGTTCAGCACAAGAAAAACTTCATCATGTTATCGTTGCAAAGAGGCCTTATTTAGACTTCAAACCCAACACTTTAAAATCATCCTCTCCAACGTGATTAACTCTACTTTCAAGGCAAAACGTCTACTGGCATGTGCTGGCATGGGGGCAATAGCACTGTTCACACTCATCAGGAACTTGCTTGGAGCCCCCATGAATCAGCCTTAAAACTGCTAAATAGCACCCCTTCCATCCCAGGTACTGACTTCAAACCGATTCAATGGAGTTACACCCAGAATAATCTCGGCCCAAGTCAAGGAGAGGCTGGGAGGGAACTGAACACAGCAGTAATATCTAATTCTGCAAGACATTCACTATTTTCCATGTAGTTATTGCAGTTTTCCTCCTCCAAAGTCTTAAAATAATTTCTGTATTATTCCTCTTAGATTCACTCTTACAGCAGTAAAACACTCTCATGCTGAAATTTTCTGGCTAGTCGAAAGTATTTTCATAACTTACTTAACCCCTTAGTGAGATATGTCAAGAGAATTACAAGAAACACAAGAAAGTCACTGCTAATTCTTTACCAGGAAGGCACTTTGCTGGCAAACCACTGCGTGAAGTGTGAAACTACAACGTGCAGGACACTCAGGCTGTGGAATCCACGGCTGAAAGATGCTACAGCATCATCCAGAGGGTTTTTTTTGCTTTCTTTTGAAAGCAGAAAATTTTGTTTTGAAGCAATGCTTTGTCAGGCATCAGGGCTTGCTGCTTTTATCTCAGCTCCCAGGTGTGACTGGGGTTTTCTGGACTGATGGTTGTTATAACTCAATTTCAACCCTTGCATATGAAAATGCAGTCAGGACATCTGACTTTAGGGGAGAAAGGATGGGATGACATTCTGAGTATTTGTTTGTATAATGCTTCACTCAAGATAAGAGCTGCTGTAAATATCACAGAACACAACTGAGCTAGTTCCACTAATTTGTCTTTTTCTGGATAACTGGGAATTTTTAGTCTTGCATGGGTATTTAGTGCAAGTAAGACACTTAATCTGCTCAGGTCTCTAAAAGCAAACCTTCAAATCTAGATGTACCGCTGCAATGCATTATTTTTTTTGTTTTTATATTGCTTTTATAGTTAACTTTCCCCTTACTATGGCATTCCAGTGTGTGTGTGTGAGGACAGCACGTGCTAAAGGCTCAGTGAGTTTTAACACAGTTGTAGCAGTGTGTTGCGGTGTAGAAAGATAAATAGCATGTACTGAATGTTAAGGAATGTGCCTTCATTGTTTATTAATTTGAACCACTTTTGTAGGAAATATTTGAAGGTGATAACATGGTCTTGCAACATCTTAATAAGGAGCCTTTTCTTATTAGTCTCCTTTCACTCAATATTGAAAACCAGAAAGGTTTCTTTCCCCCACTTGTACGTACAGGCTTGAATGCCAGAAACTTTACACTGAAGACAGATATAACTTTCTTTTATTGCACATTAAGCTGTACAAGAAATTTCACATAAAAGATAGACTGCTGTCACATTTCCAGCGTTTGCTCACTTTCTTGCAGCTGGGTTGTACAAAAGGCAACAATCATGAAAGAAACTTTTACCAAAAATAACTCAACAGAACTGAACATTAAGCCTACACTGTAAAACATCTGTTCCCTGTTACCCACAATATTGCACCTAAGCATGCTGACATGCAGAGAGACATCTTGGCTTGTTTCTTGGCTGTGGGATGTAGGAATTGTGTGTGCCCCTGCGAATCCTTCCCAGGGAACAGGCTGGAATCCTGTCTGAGACACCCAGGTCTTCCACACACACACACAATGCACAAATGTCGTGTGAAAAGCACTTGTGAATACTGGCACTACTCCATGCAAAAAATACCAACTGCTTGAAAGGAAAATCAGCCATCAGATTCAGTTCTCCACCCCAGGGCAGTGTGGTTCCTTCTCTTTTAGGGTGTCTGGAGGAAAGGGTTTGTGAACCTGATTTCTAGGTGGAATTTCCTTGACATAGAACAAAATAGCCAATGCCATCGTTGGAATGATCACTGACCCAGACAAATGCTGATCACTAAAGCAAAATATTCATGTAATTTACTGATAGGTAGTAAACAGTAGCACTTACCACAAACATTTAAATACCTAATAATGCATACCTTAATTCTCATCTCACCAGCCAGCTCGTACAAATAAAAGAAACACTAAGAATGATGAGACTCACTGATAACTTTTTCCAGTGTTTGTAGGGAAAACAGACGTAGAACATCAGGCTGTTTTCCCTTTAAACATAATTGTTTGCACTAAACTAATGGCCACTACTCATCTTTGTACATATTCAAGATGAAAATTATAGTTTTGTGGCTCGCTTGCAACTCAGCTTTCTGGTATGCCAGCAGTGTGCAGCTTGTGATTCTAGGCTAGATTTCTCACAACAGATTAACTGCCTGCCTGTGGAGCTCTCAGAGCACTGCAGTAGAAATCGCTAATGTAAAAATCACAAAGAATTTACCTACAGAAAATCTAGCACTTGTCAGGCACCTCAAGTCCTTTTGCATGTTTGATGCCAAGCAGTTCTTAGAAACCCTACATTACGTGGATAACGTCGGGACTGGATTTTCTTTACAGCTCTCTGGGTACTTGTAGGTGTAAAATAGGAGACCTGAGTTGGTAAAGAAAACCACTGACATTTTTTTGTCTTGCATTTCCTAGCCCAGGATCCTCAGCTGGTTAAAGGTACCTCGGTCTGCCATCCCCTCACTTCTCAGTATTTGCAGTGAAATGAGCTCTGACAGGAAGTTTAACAGTCCTTGAGGTACTTCTCACCAAATAACCTGGGATTTAAGTCTTAGGTAAGTATAAGATTTTTTGAAAGTATTTGCATTAGTTTTCATTAAAAATCTCCACAGATTACTAATTCAGAATGACAACAAAAGGTACTACTTAATTGAAATAGGATACATTAAATACTCACACTTTCACTGAGATATTGCACATAGGTGGCCCATTTACATAGCTTTGTAGCTAATAATTTAATGCAGAATTACTAAAAATATGAATACCAGTATGTAAAATAGAAGATATTTTAAATATTCCTCGGGAAGAACTGTATTTTATGGAGTCACCAAAACAGCAGACTTCCACTCGCGTATAGGTACAACTCAAAGGTTAATAAACTTTATAAAATTATAAATAAAAAGCCTCGCTAGCAAATCCTCATCTAGACTTTTAAAAATATATCTGGATCACCTACCTATTGGTCATGCACACGCACAGAAAAATAAAGGCTATGAGTACGGTGTGCACACACTCACAGAGTAAGCAAGGGGACGGGGGTTTGCACCTCGGGGTTGTACTGAACGATATCGAATACTCCAAAAATACTGGCTAACCATCCAGCATGTACAGTGGCATGGGCTCTAGAGAGGCACATTCTTTGTACACTGTTGACAGCAGCCCTGCAATCACAAGTTTTACAGAGGAAGGTTGGAAAGCATTACACGCACAGACAGGAACAAGGAAACAACCAGACGGGAGAGTTGACACTGCATAGAAAAAACACAGTCCAGGTCAGCACTGAAACAATGGCAAATTCAACAAAACTGGGATGCTTGCATTAAGATTGTTTGTTTCTTTGCTTTCAATTTGGTTTTTTTTTGTTTCTGTTTTTGCCTTTTTTTTTTTCCACTTTTCATTTTTGCTTTGACCCTTGCTTTTGGTGTCAATTATCTAAGTAGCCTGGACTTGTTTTGGTCCTACTGCAACGCCATTACAGTCGAGAATGTACTGTAAACAACCTTGAGGTGGTGGTCGCTGAGGTGGGATTTTGTTTGGCTCTGGCTCCTTTAGTGATCCACTCTGGAAAATACATTTGAAAACAGAAGAGAAAAAAAAAATAAAATTAGAGTAGCTCGGTTCCAATTTTCCACTAATTTGTCTTTATTTTCATTAGAAAACTCCTTATTGGTGGGGCTGAACATATACTTAAAATTTATTCCAGATACCATTTTTTTAATTTGGTTGCTGCCTGACATGATATATGAATCCTGGGCTGGTCCAAGGCTGAGCTCTTATAAAAACAGTTTTCGCTTTGCAGCATGTGATCAGGGTGCAGGGAGTGCCTTCCCAACCTTGCCTCCATTTGGGGAAGGACTTTATCACCAGGAACCATTTTTTTGTGTCTCAGTGCTTCTGCTCTTTTTTTTTTATTTTTTTATTTTTTTTTAGGACTGACTGAATAGGAAATGGATTTCAACAGATACCTTTGTGTAATTTAAGAAATAATTTATTTTTAAATATGTTCACTTGTATCCAGAAACGTTTGCAAAGCAGTTTTGCCAGTGATAGTTTCACTTTGATTTGCTGGCTCTAAGTGGAGAGGGAGGTGGGCTGCTCCAGCTTCACTGTTTTGCTAAGGAAAATGAAAGAAGAAAGCAAAAACCACAGACAAATAATAAAAATAATTGAAATGACTTCATGCTTCTCCATCTGACATGTTATTAGAAACACATGTCATAGTTCACTTTTCAAAACAGGAGGTTTATTTGGCAGCATCCTTTTCTCATGGATACTTGTGAAAGGAAAAGAGGGGCCTGAACCAAAACCTTGGAGCAGAACACCCTCTGGGAACAGGAGTATTTGAATCCAAACTTTGTCTTAGGCCTGTCTTGAATATTTTGAAACGTGAAAGACGTTAAATCATTGGACATAACAGTTTAGGATTTTTTTTAAGCATCCAGAAATCAAATTGCCATCTGTCAAGAGGAAAACAAATGTAGAATTTATTAAAGAGCAAATGCAAAATCAATTAAACATGTTTCTTGCAGAGCTTACTGGGGTTTTTTTTCTGGTAGATTTGTATTTGATCTCGCTCCTAGTGCTTTATTTACAGAATAAATCTTGCTCCCAGTGCTCTGAATTCCTGCCCAGCAATGCAGCTGTCAAGTTCTAAATGGCACAACAGCTCTCCAGCGCATGCAGCTGCTGCAAGTTGCTGTGTCTGCCTTAGCTGCATAAATAAAAGCACACGGGGCAGCTCTAAAACTCTCATTATTCAGCATTACCAACCTGCAGGAGACCAAATGAGGAGTAAAAATGATCCACGCAGACTCTGCTGCTCGATTTACCTGACCCACTTACACAGTTCCTGGCGAGCACGGCCAAAGGGGTGAGGATTTGTAGAAAATAAGAGAAATTTTGTAAGGAAAGACAAAGCCACCAGAAAATGTCGCAGTGCTTTCGTGTGGGTTGGAGCCCCCTCTTGTTGTTTCTTGCTCTGATTTCAGAGCCTTGTGCAGGAGCTGCTGGGCTCCCCTGGGCACGTTCAGCACCCGCAGAGTTCGTGGCATCCACTCTGGATATTCTGCTCCCTGCAACATCTGCATTTGCATCAGGAGCTCCCTGGAGAGCAGAGCACCCAGCGCACAGTGGAAAGCTGAGAAGCAGCCCTGCAGGAGCAGCTCCTGCCCTGTCCCAGAGCTGCTGTGGCTCTGCTCCCGGGGCAGGGGGACGTGCACAGAGCTCTGGGAGCCAAACCACAAAGACCGGGGCTTCAAGGACTACCAGAGTTTCTTTCTGGAGGCCCAGACAGACCGTGTGACTTCGTTAGAAAGCACACATCATATTTTATTATTGTAATTATCACAGTTAGCACGTGATGGGCTCCCTGCCCTTCCCAAGGGCCACAGCCCAGCCTGGGGCTCTCTGCAGTGGCACAGGATGGCCAGGGAGGATTGGAGTGCTGTCCTTTCTCCACCACAGTGAAAGAACACGTAGGTAAAACTCGTGTTTTATTTAGGAACGCAGGCCAGCACTTTAAATTCCTATCCACTGTAACATCAGAACAACATCTGCAGGGCCTCTGTGTGCCCCGTGCCCCGAGGCTGGAGCCAATCTGCCACTTGCTCCTGCACTGAAATGTCTCAGGTTTTATCACACAACTGCACTGCCTCGACACGACAACAGCAGCCCTTACACAACGTGCGTATCTCTCATCTCACGCAGAAATGATTTTATCCTACACGAAGCTTCCATTAAACACTGTAGGAGCTCATAATCCTTCCTGGGCTCTCCTGAGAGCCGAGTGCCTTGTGCATTTTCTGTTGAAGGTAAATTTCCCCCTCTGCAGTCACTGACTGCAGCTGTCCTGATTTTACCACCCACACATCCTTTTTTTTTTATTTTTTTTTTCACTAGATATCACCTGGTGCTTCCAGGAACCTCACCCACACTCCAGGCCAATCACATGGGTATATTACCTTGGCTAATTAGCCAACCCACCCAGGCTGACCCAAAAAGTCTAATTAGCATTACATTACTAATTGAGAAATCTTACTCATGGTTTTTCAATGGTCTGTAGTAACCCAGCCCTTTTCAAGAGTCTTTCTTTCAGACAGTCAGAAACCTTGATACTTGATATTAAAAGGCAGGCTTTGAACCAGCCTTGTTTGCTGCCCTGAGCCAAGACCTTCAATAAAATCCAGACTCCTTCTAAAACACCAGTTTTTGGCAGATGAACTGCAGGCTGTTCTTCTCACCTCTGCAAGGTGCTGCCAGAGCAGCTGAGAGAGCTCCTCTCTGAGCAGAGGTGCTGGACCAGACCTGTCCTGGGAAGGATTCACCCCTCGTGCTGATTTTCTGTTCTCCTCTGCTGCCCACCCTAGAAGTTCACCCTCCTACCACCTTCCTGTAGCACAAACGTGTTTTCCTGAGCTGCAGCTCTGCCCTGCAAACATGCTGGGCTCAAACCCTGCAGGGATCAAGGGTTAAATGCAGGATTTTGTCATGGAAGATGGCCCTGCACAGCTCCTTATTTGGATGCTCGGGGCTAAAGAGCCCGATCAGTGCTACACGAGTGTGTTTGGGATGGTTTAGGATCCAAAGAGCCCAGTTAGTGACACTGGAGTGTGTTTGGGATGGTTTAGGATCTAAAGAGCCCAATCAGCAGCACAGGAGTGTGTTTGGGATGGTTTAGGGCAGAATCAGTGACACTGGAGTGTGTTTGGGATGGTTTAGGATCTAAAGAGCCCAATCAGTGACACTGGAGTGTGTTTGGGATGGTTTAGGGTACAATCAGTGTTACAGGAGTGTGTTTGGGATGGTTTAGGGCAGAATCAGTGCTATAGGAGTGTGTTTGTGATGGTTTAGGGTACAATCAGTGACACTGGAGTGTGTTTGGGATGGTTTAGGGTGCAATCAGTGCTATAGGAGTGTGTTTGGGATGGTTTAGGGCAGAATCAGTGCTACAGGAGTGTGTTTGGGATGCTTTAGGATCTAAAGAGCCCAATCAGTGACACAGGAGTGTGTTTGGGATGCTTTAGGATTACCTGAGTGAGATGCAGTGGCTGATGGCAGGAGGAGCCCCTTTGGCTCTCATTTTGTGGAACACAACTTTGACATCCCACCCGAATTCCCCGGGAGAAGGCCTTGTGATGCTGACAGGAACACTCTGTGGGGCTGCCTGAAGGAACTCTCCTGCTCAGAGGGGTTTGCTGTTCACATAACTGCCCCCAAAAACACAGCTTCACTTGGGGATGCCTCCAAATGAATGCTGCAAATCTTCTCCACTGATTTCTCAGAACAGGTGAGGATTTGGCTGCATAATGACCTTTAGGAATATTGGCTAATTACAGCCAGAGCACAAAGCCCACCACTTATTTAGAATATCAATGTCTCTAGATGTCCCTGTGGCACTTCCTTCCTTTCCACGCTCACCTGAAGCTGTCTCCTCAGATTTTTAGGGGTAGAAGTGGCAGAAAAAGCTGTTTATTCTTCAAATAAGTTGTATTAGAATTTGATCAGGGCATTACTTCTTTTTCTACCTTTATATAAATAGAGATTGGCTTCATAGACACTTGAATTTTGAACAGTCTGAAGAATGTTGAAATGGGTGGGAGCAAAAGCAGCAACTTGGCAGGGAAATAGCCCTTGGGCAAAAGAGATGCTAAACAGAGTCCCAGCAAAAATTGATTTTGATTTGGCTGAGGTTGAAGACTTTGTGAACTGCAGTTGGAGCACGTAGAGTTGTTTTTGGGTCTCGTTTGGTTTTCTTTGTAATGCAAGGACAGGAGCTTTTCGTAGGTATTTCAATATTTGAGGGGAAAGCCATGTTTTTCAGGTCAAGAAGGAGAGGGATCAATTGAGAGTTGCCAAAATATGAGATGAGTTAGAGCTCATAAAGGAACAAATAGTAAAATATTTAAGTAACAGGAGAACTAAGAAAAAAAAGATGTGATTGCTAAGGAGAGAGTTTAAGTGGAGAGTAAATAGTAAATAAATGTTTGAAGTGTTACAGATTATGATAAACACAGGAGCAAGGGCAAGATGGCAGGTGGGATAAAAGCTAAAAATGAGATGCAGGTAAAAATGAAACATTCCTCATCTCACAAATGAAAACCAGCTGACCCAGGAAATACAGAATTCCAAACCAGGTCTCTCTAAAAGTTGGGAATGGCCAAGGTACACTGGAGGAGGTAAAGCACTAATGCTACATTGAGGGTGAGGAAGTGGCTGCTGAGGAAAAAAACAGTTATTGAACAAAAAAAATAGTGTGAAGGGCATTACTAGGATGCAGAACTTTAGTAGATTATTAATTAATTAATTGGCATAAAAAAGTAGGTGTGTGCTACTAAAACCTGTATATGATATGAGCTGGAAGACTGGGCGGTCAAAATATCCTAAAGAAAGAATGAAATTGATCAGAGGAGTTAAAAAGAAATTCAATAAGAAATTTTGGGCTACCAACATAAATCTGTCACGAAGGCAGAGCTCACTCACTAACTGAAATCTAATGGGAAAGATTTGTGCAGTGAAAACCCCAGAATCTCGTCACAACTCAGTGCAGCCTCTGAAAGAACCTGTCTGCTTAGTTTAGTAAAATAAAGGGTTTTATAAACAGAAACTGGGGGCAGAAACCAAGCCAAAGGCCGATATAAACCAAGAAAAAATGTGTATAAACTGAATAAAACTGGGCTGCAGATAAGCACATGCTGTATAATTCAGCAAAGCAGTGAAATCCTGAAGTGGAGCATCCAAAACCACAAAACTTTTCAGTAACTTGTTGCTCTTCATCCCATCAGTGTGCAGTGAGCGTGGCTGGGGTTTTCCTGGCTGCTGCCTCAGACCTTCCCCTGTTCCAGGTGACTCTGGCTCAGGTGATTCCTCAGGTGATTCCTCAGGTGATTCCTCAGCCCCGTTGTGTGGCACGGAACAGGATGAGGAAGATTTTGCTATTTGCTGGTTTTTATATTCCCTGTGGGCTGAGAGAAACAGTGGCAGCTACCATGGAGAGATGAGTCTAAAAAAATCCACCTTGCTGTTGCCTGTGCAAGGGGGCAGGGAGAGGAGAGTTCTCTCCTGCTTTTTTCCACATTTTTGGAGTGCCACTGTCCAGCCTTGCCCTTCTGCACTGAGGGAATCTGTGGGAAACACACTCAGCAAAAATGGGGCCAGCCTGAGCTTCCTTCATGTTGAAGTTGTGATAAAGAATTCAAAATCTTACAGCAGCTTTCCAAAGAACCTCTGCAAAACCTGGTAGAGTTTTCCCCTGAATGGGTAGGAAATGATTGCTCAGAGCAGAAAACAAGCTAAACAGTGAGATTTTCACTTGGAACAGTATTTTTAAACTGCACTGAAAAGGACTTAAAAAAAAAAATTAAACAGTATTCTACCTTTGATTTTATAGCCTGTTTTCCATTGCTAGATAACTAATTACTTCTCAGACAATACTTTCCTTCTTGAATGTTTTTACACACAGTCTTAAAAATCATAAAATCATAGAACCCTTTTTGGGAGGGACTTTAAAGATCTTTTTTTTTTTTATTTTTCCCAACTCCAGCTGGGCAGGGATGCTCCCAGCAGAGCAGGTGCCTCAGGACAGGTGAGCACCCTGAGCAGCAGGAGCTCAGTTCTCTTCCCATGGACACTCCAGCGTTTCCCTGAGATACTGGAACAACTGAATTCCCACTGTCCACTCCAGCCCTAATTTCTGTTATTCTGCTGAGCAAAAAATGACCCCACGTTCAGTGTGATGAGGTTTCTAGAGAAGCAGGATGCCAGCTTATCAGGGAAAATGAATTTCTGAAGTACCATCAGTCCTCGAAGCTTTCTGCTTCCTCCCACAGCCAGGCAGCGTTCGCAACGGGCAAAGATGCTTTTTTTTATTCCTCCCTCAGCTCTTTTTATTGCTTGGAGAAATCAGATTTCCACTCGTGCTTTTGGAGCTCGTGCTTTTCAAACCCAGCAGCGGCACAGCAGCTTTCAGGCTCCCGCCAGCCGGGGAGGGAGCGCGGGATCGGCGAGAGGAGAGCAGCGAGCTCCCCCGTGTGCTGGCAGCGAGCAGCACGGCAGCGGCTCTGGGACACGGAAAAACGGGGAAAAAGGCTTCAGGAGATCCGGGAGAACATCCTGTGCCTGGAAAGGTGAATTTCCTCTCACCCTTCCCGGTGTGCAGAGAAATCTCCGCGTTCGCAGTGGGGCTGGACAGTGCTGAAATCCTGCGCTGGGCGCTGAGGTGGTAGGGAAGGTTTTGAGCCCTGAGCCCAGGGATTTTGGGTGATGCTGGGCTGTGTCTGCTCCTCCAGAAGGTTATTTTTACAACTGTTTTGAAATACGGGGTGGGAAGCGATTCTTGCATGAACAGGAGGAGTTTAAACTCTGCAGAACTTCACCTTGAGTCCCAGAGATCCATCCTAGCTGAAGATTATCCTTGGGAATGAGAGATTCTGGGAAAAAGAGGATGGAGCAGCCTCAAGCCCAGTCTGGGAACCCCCATGTTGTGTTTTTAGGGTCACAGAGCTGTGGGGTGGCTGGGGCGCAGAAAAGAGGCAGTGGGAGAGACACCTGAGCTCTCCCCAAATAAAAGTGAATTTCAGGGCTCTGGTAAGAGCCAAACACAATCATTCCCAGCTTCTCTTCTTGCTCCCCTTGGGCTGCTGCTGCCCTTGCCCACCCACAGGAACTCTGGGGGCTGCTCTGAGCTCTGGAAAATCTCTGTTAGAAGTCAAAAGCCCCTGCAGGGGTTTTTTTTGTTTGTT
>VXBU01018749.1:0-78450 GCA_013400315.1 Bombycilla garrulus | reverse complement strand
ACATTGTAACCTAGGACATTCATCTATTATGATCATAATGATCTTGGGATTAAATACTGAATTCCCCATATTTGCAGTGTTTCCTGCATAACAGAGTTTGTAATCATTTATACTTTTGCATTGTTAAATCTCTGAAGTTTCATTTAAATGCAATATAGGTTTCCAAAATTTATTTTGCTATGCCTTTAGTGACAGACTAAATCAGAAGAGAAAAATTGATTCAAAGTTTTTGACATTTTGAAGTTTAACTTACATTGATTTTTTTGAAGGATTATTGAGAGAGAAAAAGCTGTAGAACTTGAGCAAAATAAAAAGACAAGTAAATGAGACATGGAATAATAATCCACTTGAGGGATATACATTTCAGTGAGGGAAAACAATTATTCAATGTGACTAGGAAACAATGTGACCAGGAAACAATGTGACCAGGGAACTATGTAAGTGACTATAAGAAACTATAAATATGTGAAGACAGGCAGAAATAGCAAAGCACAGATTATAATTTTAACTCAATAATTTAAAGTAATGGTGAAGTTCAACATTTAAGACTGCCATTATCTACAGAAAATAAAGTTCACAAAGAACTGAATGCCTCAAAACAGTGATAAGGGGTTATGTAGCTACACAGCCCAATGTATACAGAGAACAACCACTGGCAGTTTCACAGAATTTCAGTTTAGGTAGGCCTGAGGCATTTTGAGGGGTAGGGACCACATACATTGTTGAGATATGCTTTAGACTTCACAAAGAATCTATTTCTATTTAAAGAGATTAGAGCATAAACCATTTTAAACAAGTGGTCCCTAAATGCTAAAATGACTATCCCATTGCTCAAACTCTTCCTAAACTTAACAGAAAATGTTTAATACAGCAGCAGGGAAAAAAATATTTGAAAACTCAAATTTAAGAAACCTAGCTGAAATAACTTTCATGGATCTAAACATGAGAAAATCTCTCACTCACAGAATCTTTACAAAACTAAAAATAAAATAGTACATATGTATGTATGTATCTGTCTGTCTCTCTAAAGAGGTGGCGCTTGTGGTCTTTGTCTTTTATCTGTATGTTAAAATCAGAATAGACATTTGAAACAAACTGTAATCTGCAGAAGTACTGAACAAAGCAAAACTACTGGCAATTTACAGCCATGCTTCTGAAATACAAGGGCAAGTCACAATCTAATCAATACAAGCTAACTACACAATTATTCTATCCTTTAATTAAAAACTTAGAAAATACTTACAGGTGGTATTGGCCAAGTTAAAGCTTGGCCTCTAATTTTCTGTTCTTTAAAAAGTTAATATAATTTAAATTTATGACTAGCTTCATTTTAAAGGAACATTTGTATCTCTTCATGTCATACTATTTATCATATATAGTGATTTTTTAAAATCAATAAAAATAAAATAATTTATAAACTTGAAATATTAAATAATTGGAATTCAGTCACTTTGTTTTATGTCATTCAGAGAACATTTCCAAAAAGCCTTTGTCAAGAGCTGGTTTAAATAAATCCATGAAAGGAGGACTTAGCACCAAGTATAATGCCAAAAATTAATAAAAAAGGAATCACACACTTCCCCAAAATAGATGACAGACAGTGCTAAAGATATCAGAAGGATCACAGTACTGATATCACAAAAAAATCTGAAATCCTCTATTTAAATGAAAAAAAAAAGTGTTTGGAAGAGAACACAGTGAGTCTGAAACACCTCCAAGTGAAATTACCCAGAAAAGATTGTGATGCACCAAAATTCTCACATACCATATTAATGGCTTTATGTTGACTAAAAGGTTGATGCAGCCCCTAAAAACACTGTCCAGCTCAAGAAGCATTCCTCTGCTACAAACCATTACACACAGAGTAAATATAGATCTCTGTATGACAGAGGTTGAGCTGATGTGATGCATTAGGGCCATAATGCAGCACTCTGTGGAGATTTCAATGCAGTGCTGCGACATTTAGTAAACCCTGGAAAGCACTGCCTTTAAACAGACACACTTCAAAGATGTTTACAGATCACTCATAAATCCCTCAGGATCCTGTTGAAATAAAACAAAACCCTTGAGAAAACTCAGAAGGCTTGAACCCCAGAAAATAATATTAAAATGCATCACTTGCTACAAACTAATTTTGCATTTACTGACTTTTCTAAAGGAAGCAGTACTAGTAGTTTCAAAGTTTGAATGCCATCCTTTCCCTATGTAGTGTTGACTAGTCCATTCTGAAGGAGAAATGTTGGCTACACATTTGTATCCAAACTGTGAACCTGCAGCAGTCTGCCCCTCATCCCACTTTTATGCTCTGGTCAAACACACTTACTCTGACACCACTGGTAACCTGCAAGTCACTGTGGTCTGCAACTTCTTACAAAGAGTTGGAGTAGCAGGTGAGAGCTTATAAATAATTAAAAACTAGTGAACAGAGTTCTAATATGTTGAATTCAGTTAAGTAATTCCAACTTCAGCAACATTCCTACAAGCAAGCAAGCAAACTCACCAGTTGAATAAGCCAACTAGTCAGGTCCATCAGGGGTTTATTGATAACCAGAAGGTCTTCGGCAGCTTGTGTGTCCCCTCCCACGCCAGATTTCTGTGCCTTTACAGGAGAGAGAAGAAATCAAAAGCAACCTCAGTGATTGTTCTGTTAAGAGGAACAGATTAGGTCCATTAAGTGGCTGAAGTGTGAATGGAAGTTTGAAGGAGACATATGCACTCTTTTCATGTTAAGTACTACTGAACTCCCAATGAGCAGTTACACTTCCTCTGTGAAAAATAAGCACAAAGCAAAGGAACCCATGCTGTTGTGCCATTCTGTACAGGTTGAAAATACTGATCTACATGACATTTCTCCAGCAAAATGCAATAAAATGTACGTGCAAAAGATACCTCAAACCAAGATAATCAAGGTGTCTGAAAATTTAGGATTCTCAGTAACATTGTCCAATTTTGCCTATCTGCCTTACTCTGTATTCTGAAATACTCACAATATATAATTTTATAATTAAAATTATTTCTGAAATAGGAATAATAAAGTTTTCAAGTAATAAGATCAGTTCCTACTTGTAATTGTGATCACTGTCATTCCCCCATCATCAAGACATACTACTATCCCGGGCAGTGCTATTTATGACCAATCTCTGCCCCAGGGCTCCTGAAAGGTTGGCTTGCAGGATTTTTCATTTAAAGTCATTACCTTGCACCAGCTTTGGACCATGACCCTATACAGTCAATCTGCTAGAGGAAAAAAAGTAAACATTTTGTCTAAAGGACATATTTAAAAATAATTTGTACTGTGTTTCATTTATAGCTCAATCCTAAAAATCACGGTCCAAGTGTAATACTTGGAGGTTTTCATTTGGTTAAGTGAACAGAAGAGCAAGTTCCCCTGAGACAAGTGCCACTACTGCTCAAACTCCACTGTTGATACTTGTCAGTTGAAATGAAATGCCTTTCTTCTAGAAAGAATTTCTAAATAAGAGAGAACTGAAGAGCTGTTTCTCCAGGCAATAAATCACATTGGTGTGTCTGTCTCTGAGACTCACCACAATGACCTGGAATGCTGAAGTTCAAGAAGGGAAAAAAAATAAAAAAGGTGCAGAGAAGACAAAACCTTGAATGTTTATATTAAAGAAGTAAGCCATTCAACAAAATCTAAAACAGCTTTTTCTAGTTAGTACACAAATCAGAAGACAGACAGACACCTTCCACCAGGAATCTTTGACTACTTTCTTGAACTTTTATATATTAGTGTCTTTGGAAAGAGAATGAACAATAGCACTAAAGAAATTGTATATGTATATGAAGGATACACACTATACCATTGTTAAACCTACCTTAAGTTGTAGAATCACATAATCACAGAATTTTAAAGGGTTGGAATGGACCTTAAAGATCATCTAGTTACACCCACACCATCCCCCAAGTAGGGATACATCCCACTAGACCAGGTTGCTCAGGGTGCTATCCAACCTAGCTTTGAACACTGCCAGAGCTGGGGTATCCACAGCCTCTCTGGCTAACCTGTGCCAGAGTCACAAAATAGAGTCCACATATCAAACTGAAACTGCAAATTCTTTTAAGCTAATATGGATCACCTCTGGGACATATGAAAAAACTTATCCAAAATAGACATGCAAATCAATCTAAAAGTACTCAGACCACGAAGAGTGAACTCTTCTCCTGAACCTGGATTCAGTTATCAGCACCATCCAGCAGGAAATACTTAAGTGCAATGAAGAAGTGGTGACACATATTGCCAATACAGCTGGATAAGATGATCACTTTACACATTAAATACTTAGATAAAAAGGATTCAAGTGAAGGTACTACCATCTGTAAAAGACAACTGAAGCCTGAGAAATGGATAATACAAGAATATTTTACTCTGTTTCACAAGTTCTGATTTAAATGGTATCTTATTCAAAACATCTCTATAAAAACAATCCAAGAATAACATTTGTGATGCATTTAGTGACAGATGAACAGTGGAATATTATGTAGTAAATAACTGATAGCCACCATTCAATAGGGTATACGTACTGAGCAGAACTCTCAGGGATCTTCTGATGAGTATTGCCAAGACATGTAAGCCAATGTCTTGGTTTTGAAAGACAGGTGCCTGCCAAGGAAGGCAGGAGCTTCTCTTGGAATAGAAAATGTAAACCCCCACCCTCCAAATTATTATAATTTCTAAAATTAAAGGGGCTCTCAGGCAAAGAAATGAGGATAGGAATAACAGTTCTTTAATATGTATAAAAAAATTAAGTGAAACAAAAACCAACAAACTACAACCTAATAGGAAAATTAGAACAAGATGCAGTATTTATAAAACCAAAACCTAACAGTTAGAATACAACCTGACACTCTGTCAGTCAGGGTGTTGGTAGCAGTCCAGTTGGAATGGTGGCTCCAGTAGTCCTCCTGGAGTGACAGATGGTTCTGTTGAAGCAGAGATCCCATAGAAAGGCGGAGTTTTCCTTCAGTGGTCCAGTGGTGATGTTGAAGGGTCTGGTCATTCCACTGAGAATCCAGTGGGAGAGAAGGCTGCTCCTCTGGGAATCCAGTAGAAGGCAGATGCCTGTTCTGTCTAAATGCCCAGATTATATCCAGGTGGGAATACTTGGCTCCTCCCCCTGGGCAGAGCATCTCACAATGGGCTGATGTCATTCTATGAGTCATGGGGTGGGTCCTTAATGGGACCATTAAACAGGAATGGCTCCCAGGGGGAGTTATCTATGACTCATGGGGCAAGGCATTGATGGCCCATTAACAGGAGATAGTCTGGGGGAGGAAGCAAGGAAAACACTGCTCCTCCTGGTTTTAACAGTTCATGAAGATGGAGATAGAATACAGACCTTCTGGCATATTTTTACATTGTAACCTAGGACAGCCAGGACAAGTAACACCACTGAAAATTTAATATTATATGGGTACAGAACAGACCTATGCTTCAAAACTCAGTTTTCCAGCTGCTCCTTATTACTCATTAGCCTTTAAGAGCAAAGCAGATTAGTCTTGACAAGAGACAAACAAAACTGGAGCTGGAGTTTCAGTGCATCCATCAACTGTTGTATTCAAGTAAAGCCAGAACAGAATTTGGCTTTGAGCGAACAGATTTAATTTTAAATCTAAATAAAACCCATCAATTCAATATTACCAACACATGTGCAAGATCCTCTCTCCTCATGTGTCCTCTAGAATAACTTGCCTCACCACTGCTGTATGAGCATAAGTACAGAATTCAGCTCTGTGATTACAGAGAGTAATGCCAAATATGACAACAAGCAATTAGCCTACAAAATTTGATCTATGAAGTGATTCTTAGATGAAAATATCATTACAGAACCTGCTAATAGAGGACTTAAAAAAGAAGTACTGTACCATCACACATCTATACCAAACAAAAAACCTTTCAGTGAAATGTGGTTGATAACATAACTGCTTGTGTAAATCAATGAAGAGAAAAAAGCTTAATTTTCAACACCAACTTGTTACGTGAAGCCTACTTAAAAAACATCCCCCAAAAAACTAAAAACAATCCCCCCACCACAAAACCCTGCAAACCAGAAAACACAGAACCAATAAAAAAAAAAAATAATCAACCCACGGAGGAGGGCCTTTGGGGACTAAAGAAACCATGTCCTGAAAGATATTAAAACCTATCTGCAATCTTATGAATCTCTGTCCCTTATATATATTTCACCTAACAAATATCTTCTCTTCAGTGAATAATGTCAAGAACATAAAAAAAACCAGCATGAGGAGTATGTGTTGTTGTTTGCAGTGTAAATAGCAGAAGTCACTTCCACTTGACTAAGTTAAAAATTTGGCAGATCACCTAGAAACAAAAGCTGTATTTGCTAGATTTACATAATGAAAAATGATGCATGATTTTCCTTCATATGTAACTAAGAGGGTTATATAAAATTTCTTTGATCTGTATTTTCTGCTTTACTTTTAAGGAGGAGAATGTCTTTGTTGGAGGAGGAAGTCCTACTGATGCCATGACTTACAGTGACTCAAACAGAAACTTGGAAGACAAATTGAGTTTTCACCATTCTAAAAGTTCCGTAAAGTCAGCATAGCGCGAGTCTCATTACCAAGGACAGTAGGAAGTTATCTAAAAAATTGTTTAAGACGGTAAAATCCCATACCTGCAAAGTCTGGCGCACGATGTTTGCTGTATATGTCAGCATGTATTGCAAAATGTCAAGTAAGGACAGAAGCAGCACATTTGCTGGCTTGGTGCTCCTTTTATCATCTGCCTCCAAGTACAGGGCCACAGCTTCTGTTAGCATATTACGGACATGATGAGCCAGTCCTATATAGAAAGTGAGACAAAAAAAGGGAGAAAAAAATAGGCTATCAGGAAAAAAACTGTGGTAGGTGACCTAGATAATAATAGATTATGATAAAAACAAATTTTACATACTTTATGAATATTTATTACAGTTCCTCTTTTTCTCCATTACTATAATTACCTCCTCTCCTGGTCTGTTTGGACCAGCTCATAACGAGAGTTAAACTGATACAATCAAATTTACTAACTGTGAGTATTCATTAAATTAAAATCTACTTTGAATCCTAAACCTTTCTGTAGCACGGTCACAAGTTTCTTTCACAACCTCCCTAGTCAAAGATATCAGCAATTTTTTGCAAGCTGTTACAAAGTGACACTTCAAGGTGGAACTAGAGCTTCTTAACTGAGCCTAAAGTTTATTAACTGGTCTGTCAATTAGAACCTCACCCATATGCTTTAATTATAGAATCAAACAGTGCTATGCTTAACATAAAATATACTCAGGAGAGCATTATAAATTAAATACTGCATACTACATTAAAATGTTACTAAGATTTGTTTTACTGACGGTAGCAAAAACTTTGCTGAAAATACCTTCCTGTTTTGAAGGAGTTTTTTAAAGCTCCTTTAAAAATTCAATAAAAACAGCCCCTGTAGCTTGCCTAACTGCAAATCAATTGACATAGCAGAAAAATATAATCCAATTCAAGGCAATAGCGATCCAATCAGAATATTTCTTATTTTCAAATACAAAGTGACAGAGTTCATTATATTTCATCTTAATCTGTTTATTTCAGATTGTCATAAGGGATGAAACATACTTTGTTTCTTAATAAAAACATAATATCTTTGCAAATCATCTTTTAAACTTGCAAATCACTACACAGTCATTTGGCTGCACATATACAGTAACACTGCAGTGTATCTGTATATCAGCTTCTAGTCCTATTACTGTCAAAAAATGACTTTAGTATTTCACTCATTTCCATGAAGTAAGAAGTGTTTTTTTAATAAGTTCTCCTTTTAAAAGTCATTGTATATATTTCTACAAATATCAACAATTAATATGAGACCCTGTAGAACACACATTATGTGCTTACACCATTCAGCTTTTGAGAGCAGTCAAATCTTAGGGGATTTGAACTATTTTAGCTTTGAAAAGACACTCCATCAATTAACTAATCTTCCTACAAAATATTTTCTTCTCCTATTTCTCACTGTTAATACTTTCCTCAGGAAATTAAATACATTTCATTTATTATACAGTTATGGTCCTGGATCACTAAGACTCTTACTCTTTTTCTATCTCACAGCTTCTGTGGTTTTAGGATTATTAGCATTATCCTTTCACAACAGCTTATTGATAGATGACAGCTCAGGACAAGCTTTGAATTTCCTGAAGTTTTGTCTAAATTAACCAAGCTCTCAAAATAAAATAATTCTAATCTCACACATTTAATTTCCTTCTCCTTTTTTAGAGTGAAATTTCTGCTGCAGTTCTGAACAACTCATACAAAAATCAGATAGCACGCATCTGACCGTGACACATTTAAGTGATGTGACCAATACCCACCAAGAAGAAAAAAGACACACATAATTGCATGTCTACCCATAACAAAACTTGTGGTTAGACTATGACTATTTTCAGATTAAATCAGAATAAACAGTCCAGTAAGACAGACCCTATCAAAGTCAGAAAAATTGCCTGCAGGGATATGACCAAGTACACATTGTTTCTCCCTGTATATGGCCACAAAACCCACAGCCACATCAAAAGAAATGAGTCACCCCATTCTTTCCAGATGGCTTACAAATAACCCTTAGAACAGGGACTTGGAGATGAATGCTGAGAAAGCCACTTTCATAAGCAGGCATTGCATTGCATGGATCATCATTAAGAATCTTTTAGGCAGTAGTCACAGCACTTAAGTAGGGTTGACTAGGAAGTGAACAATGGGGAACCACTAGTAGTGAACAAAAAACCAGAATCCATGACTGTGATCTGCAATCCTTCCACTTGCTTATTCCCTTGGCTGTACCAGCCTGAGTTTCAGAACTGACTCATTTTTGTTTGGTGAATAAGGAGGTGAACCAAACACTCAACCTTCACCCCATCCATTGTGACATGAATAATGTAATCACCTAAATGTTATTTTCTTGAAGTGCTTATATCCTAAGGGTATGTGTATTAGCATCCCTGCCTTCAAACACCTGAGATATTAATGTTTACCTAGTTAACTTTAACATCAGAACTAATGAATTTCATTTAGGTAGATACATGCTCACACAGAGCTAAATGTACAAAGATATGCAAGCCAAATTTGAAAATCTAGCAGGGAAAAAAATTCTTGGACTTAATATACTATTGGAAAATTTAGTACATCCAAACTGTCTTATAAAGATGTCTAGAATAAAACACTGGTGCATCTAACACGCTGCATGTTTCATTCAGAAACCTGATAAATACTTGGCTCCACAGAAAAGCAACAGACTGAACTCTTGGCCAAGAAAATAAAGTTTCAGATATACTCTTTAAAATACTTCATCATGTCACAACAAAATGAAAGTTGGAGACCATGGTTGTAGACATTTAAATATACTCCTTGCTTACACAAGACAAAGTACATAGACTTAGTGCTCAGAAGAGAAATGTGGGAAACTGGTGTAAATTACAGTGACCCTAACAAAACTCCAGAGAAGTCTAATGGCCTTGACCACTGGCACAGTAACTAGCTGCTCAAAAGGCAGCTATAAAGATGAAGACTGACATGTTTCAGCAGTCAAAAAATTGAAATGCAAAACAGATAGTTTGGAAAAAAAGTATGCAATTTTATAAAAAGGAAATTGAATTAATAATTCAGTAAATTATGATACAAAAATCACATATGGATCTCTAAGTTTCAGGAGATACCTTGAAGGTTTTCTCCTGAATTTTACAAGAGATTAAAGAAGAACAATTTAATTTCATAAACAAAGCCTAAACCAATATGTATTTTTAAAAATTTCAGACACAATATTTCAGAGTCATATATAACAGACATAGGCTTCTTATGCATAAATTCTCAACTCTTGATTGGAAAGTGAACTAGGCTCTGATTGAAAAGGCACACACTTCATGCACACACACCCGAACTTTGCAAGTGATGGATCTGAATACAAAATCTGTACCATGGAGTATATGTAAACCAAATCCAATTGAGGAAGGTTATTTTGCTTGGATAAGTAACCTACATTCAAGTGTTCTTGTGCTTCCAAATATGTTGGTAATATTCACTCTCTCAAGAGAAAGCCATTAGTGATAGTTTACATGGGTGAAAATAATAATTTCTTTCAGCTAGGTATTTCCTAGTAAAAGGATGAAATAAAACCTTATAATTTAACCTAATACAGAGTTTTTTAGTTACTCTATTAATTTGCACATTTCTGCAAACAAAATATCCTACTGTACAGTTTGTAGATTTAGTTATAGTCTGAACTTAGTACAAGACTTCATAGGGCATTAGTCATGCCTTGTATCTGTGAAAGGAGGAGACTCAAACTATCAAGCCTCACTGCAGTTCTCTGCTAATCAAATTTTGCTGAAAAATAAGGCAAAACTTGCATTTTGTACTAGAACTACTGTGTTTATACATTAACATAACTGGAATTAAATAAAGAACCTTTTCTAATGGTGGTCCAAGATTTATTGTATGTATTAAAAGGACTGTATCCAAAATTTCTAGCCGTGGATTTACAGCACTTGTTCACAGCAGAGTATTTCTCCTGCCCAGAGACCCCTGTAATGAACTGCACACATAGCTAATAGTGCTTTATGAATGTGGACTGTGATGACTATGCTTGTGTTTTACACGCCTTTCAAAAGATAAAAGGAGTCTTTTGGCCCATGATACTGCTAATCAGACAGAATGTGCCACGATACCTTCTGGAATGAAAGCTGAGAGGAGATTTTTTATTCTCACCTATTAGTAAGATGGATAAAAGAAAAGAAACCTTAACTCCCAAATCATCCAAAACATCAAAGGACAGCCTAGGAAGCAATCTTCTTGGCAATCCTGTCATGCCTACCAGCAATTAGAGCATTCAACAAATCTGTCTGCTTCCAGCAGAAGAAAATGTTACAGCAGGTGCACTTCCTCTGAATAATGCTACTGTGCAGCCAAGCAGTCAGCAGCAAAACCCTCAGTCCAGCAAAAAGCTTTCTCTTTGTTTCTCTCTGCACATTGACCTCTAGAGAGCCATTTTTCCCATTAGTACCACACTTACACAACTGACTCCCCAGGGATATTAACACATGTACATGCATTAGACTTTTCTTCCTTCTTTTATTTACAGAGTGGACCAACAAAATTGCCAGATTAACTAGAAACCATATTTTATAATAATTTAAATTTTAATGCTGAAACTCAAAAAAATACTAAGGAGAAACACAGGACTTGTATAGATTATTTTACACAGGAAAGAATGAATGTACCTGAGCACTTAAGATACTTCATGATGACTTAAAGAAAGATTCTTCATTAAAACTTATTTATCTACATAAATCTGGGACTAAATTTGCATTCTTTGCATATCAGCATTGCTACTTAAGTTTCCCTGTTTTGAAGAACTGAAAATAGGTGACATAGAGCAAATGGTACCTTAGGGTAATGGCATTTTTAAAAAAGGATCATTGCTTTTAATGTTATTTTTGTTCATTATTTGTTACTTTTTATGTTTTAGAAACCATTTGTGTTAGTACTACAATAATATTGAGGCAAGAATAAGCTAGGATAGAAAATTAGATCACCAATGTTTTCAAAATTTGGTGAAGTTATGAATGTTACATCAAGTGGAAAAACAATGATTCGGCTGTTGAGCAGATCAATTTCATGACTGCTGCCCTGAAAATTATTTTGTATTCTGATCTTGAAAATTAATAGTATCTAAAGAAGAAAATTTTAGCAAATACTGGCTAGTCTATTCCTAGCACTGGTAGAATGACTGGGCATTTTATGACTGAAGAAAGAATCACTAGGTTTAAGGGACAAAAATCTCATTTGAACTTGAATCTCATTTTTGTCATATTGAAGTGGTCAAAGCTCTCCAGAGCTTCCCTTTGTGGGAAGAATGTCTCAGCTTTTTCTAGACACACGGAGTGTAGGGCATTCGCCAATGGTGCCCAAGCAGGCAGTTCTTCCCTCACACACAAGAAAATGGATGTGGAAAAGATTATGACAACCAGGAAAGAAAAGACAGTTATCAACGTTCCCTACAGCTAGGTCAAAAGTAGACTGGGAAGTTCTCTGTTATCTTGAGTGTGACTGCCTGAGAGGAATAAAGACCTGACATTCTCAGAGGCAATATGGTTCTGCTTTGAGTCAAAGCAAAACATTACTTTACTTTTTCCTGGACTGGCAGTGTTTAGCTGTTATTGTTAGAAGGCAGTTTAGAGGTGGCAACTTTCTCTTGTGAGAAAAGACTGCACAACTAGAGACACCCCAGGGAGTCAAACTCTTCTGAACCTAAGGGAATCCCGCCAACACAGAAATCTGCTTTTTTCTATAATTTAATCTATGGATAAAACATGTAGGTGATTAAGACCAGCAGGTGTATAGATTAGCCAACCAGGAGATAAAAAAACAGGTGGATTCTCTCATAACAAAAAATATCTGAGCCTAATAAAGGATAGTCAAAATGCAACTCAAACAATTTAGAAATAATAAAATCATGTACGGTTGAATACACATGACTGGTCAATATAAAAATAATGGAATTTAACAAATTAGTTCAACTAGGCTAGACTGTGGTTTTTGTCTGTGAAAAGAAATGGCTAGAATGACGTACACAGAGGAAGAGTATTTCTGAAAGTATAACCACTGATACCTTGGGAGTTCCTGATCTGCTGCTGCTTTTGAAAATGAAAATAGAAAAAAGGAAAAAGAAAAAAAGGAGTTTCCCATCTGTGACAAAATTTCAACCAAATTCAGGTTTTTGTGTCAGATTGACTCAATTCTATAATTCATTCAGAGAAGATATCCAAGATGTTTGAAACTCAGTTCACAGCACATAAGGGTACATAGCCTCAATGTTCTGAAGGCAGGGAGTTTTGTTCTAGTCAAGACTTACCAAGACAGTCTTCATTCCTAGGTATACAGTTCATTGAACATGAACTTGTCCAACAGGGATGGAATGAAAGATCAGAAAGTAACTTCCCTTGGAAAATAGTTATAAGAATATTCAAATGCTTTCTAATTATAACAGAACTAATATAGATTTTTTTCCTACAATTTTTATGAGTGAATACTATAAAACTATGGACTGTAATAACATTCAGGGGATGTCTTCACAGAGCTGATAAGACATTAAGACTGTCTTATGTGAATAGCCAACTTTGATTTGTTTGGATACTATGCTGCTGGCAACCCTGGTTTGCCTGAAGTAGATTCACACACTCAGATGACCCTTTTAGTTGAAAAACCTGGGGAGTAATACAGTGGCTTCCCAGGCTATACACTTAAAATATTTCTATCACCAACTGTACATCTATTAAACACCTAACTTGTATTCTTTTCATGTGGATTTAAGCTTTTTTGTTGCTACAGATTCTTAATTTGTCAGTTGTGCAGTATTTGCAAGCACAACCTTGCATCATAAAATGCTAAATATGAAATAAACCAAGACTGCAGTAAGATAAAATCATGTTTTGATGGAGTAACATTGCTGTTATTAAGCAAACTCTATAGCAGTTTTTCAGCTAGATGGCTCCCCATGTCAGAGATAGATAACAGCTTGTGGTTCATTTTATAAAGCACAATAATTCTACAGCATGCTATACTTCAAGTCAAAACCCAATACACCCTATTTTATTCCTGCAAGGTGTCAACTGAAACAAGGTCCCTTGGTTCTGTCAGACAAAAGTTGATGATGCCCAGAGTATTTTCCAAACAGCAGGTTTTAATGATCTGCATGAGGAACAAGAATACCTAAGAGGACGCTTTACTCTTTGAGAGACAACAGCCTTCAAAACCTCCTTTAAAGCCAGTCTGAGATATCAGCAGTTGCTGCTTCGCAGTTACACGGAAGAACTACTGCTTGCACATTGTGAGTTAATAAACAGTGCCTATTTTTTACAAAGACTTCATGAGGTCCTCAAATTAATGGCAAAAGCTAGGCAAAGTTCTTCACTAAATTAAATCTGTTACTTGTATGAAATTAGGAATGCTGTGCATTCAGCAAGATTTGAAGACAGTAAAGATTCAGTAAAGACTTTTGACTTACTGCTCCGAAAGATTATGTCTTCAACAATTACTATATGATAAAATACAGAGGAATTTATATCTTGGGCTTAATTTAGAACTAGAAATCCTTCTAAAGAAATTTCTATTTTAATAATAGACTTCCTGTCACACAAGATTAAACCTTGTTTATCTCCTTCAAATATCTTAACATGCTTCTGCTTTGACATCAACTTTCCCTTCTACCAAAATCCTTGAGAGACCACATTCAAACTTAGAGAGCTGTCTTTTTAACAAAATCCGTACAGACCAGATGTGAACAGTCTCAGAATGCAGATATAACCCTAAACTGTTCTCACAAACTGAAAGCATTCAACAGCTTCGAATGACATTAAAAGCTCTAATTGCTCTAGCTTGGCCTTCAAGAGGCCCTGGGCTGGGAGTGATAAGGACCAATGAACCTTGGCTTCAGAAAATTCTCTGAAGTTTTCAGTTCTAAATTGCAGAAATAAACCATGGTCGAGTACTGCTCCCACATATACTCAGCAAAGGATAAGAGTAAAAGCTCTATACATTTCTCTACTGAAAAATCATATTCTGCAAGAAAAGATATTAAATATTTATTCCTACTCCTATTGGTCTATTTATATCAGTCTGCTATAAGATGAAAAAATAGAGTAGAAATACTTGGATTTTTAAGTGACTCTTTTGCAGTTACAACTGCATTTCAAAGAACAAGAGCAAAGGCTAAAGCATCCCCTAAGTGGAATTTGCTGCTGGTTATTACAACAGAATTGAATCAATGCCACCATTTCCTGCAACATCCTGTGTTATTCATCAATTATGTTTACAGCAGAAATGAAAGCAGACAACTAGAAATTGCAACTGTCCAAGGTAGTCTTTGTGTATTTGCACTTAAATTATCAAAGGGCTTAAACAGAGATCAGGATGCTACATGACAGCAAATATGGTTTAGTCCTAATGACCAGATGATATTTTGTAGCCCCAAATGACATTTGCCTTAAGCCTACTCTGTTACATCAACTGTTTTCCAAGTAAGTGTTGAGATAACTTCGACCAGCAGACCCTGTTATTTGCTATCATATGACCATACCAATAATGACACACCTCATCAAATCTCTAAAATCTAAGTACTGACTATTCACTTCAGATTATGCTATCCTTCTTGTTAACTGGTTCAGACACTTGTATGGTTAGAATAGTATGCTTTTTCTATTCTGACCTATCCAAGATTTTTAACCTTGTTGCTAGGATCTTTGAGCTGGAAGCCATCACACTGTGATCATGCTGTCACTGGCTATATGCTAACTATACCAAAAGTGCTCTACATAATATTTGATATTAGTACAACCTAGGTCAACAGAGCTTTCATTTTCTGCCAGTACAGCTACTTGATCCCAACTATCTTGACTGAAAAAAAGAGACTACATTGAGTTAGGCCAACTGGTACTAGAGCACAGCTTACTTAATCAAGAGTCTCTGAAAGACCTCTAAGAGGCAGTCTTGGCTCTGAAAGAACTGGAAGCCTATGTGTGTTTGATTTCTGTGCTCCATACCTCTTTCCCCTATTTCAGGAGGATCCACACAATGGGAACATGGGTCTAATATCCATTTTGTGGATAACCCATACCTTTTTTATGTGGGTAGCTGCTGCTGGGAGTAGTGGAGCTTGTGTCCATATGTTAACAGACCGGCTCAGACTCCTGCAAAAACTGCATAAACTCTGGAAGGAGATCACACAAAATGGCTTGGCCTATTAGGTTGTCTTGGTCCAAACCACCCAGTTATAAAACAGAAACAAAAACAGTGATACTGTCCTCCCCAGCAACAAACTGAAATGAATCCTGCTGCTAATCTGATGGTTTAATTGAGCATCTGGATACCAGTTTGTTTAAGGGCAACCAATTTCTTCACAAGTTAACTTCACAAGAAGTTAAGAACATGGATAAAACTATAGTGAGAGAGATGACCACAGAAAAGGGTGATTTAGACAGCCAGGATTTAAGTGTGTGCCCTGTGAAGATGTGCAACAGAATAGCAGGAGAAAATTTGCATGCAAGTGCTGATTTAGTACCTTGGCTTGGATAGATTTATATTTCTTCATATTAACCTGCATGGGGCTCTGGTTTGGTTTTGCGCTGAATAGAGTGCTGATAATACAGGGATGTTTTGGTTATTGGCAAGCAGCACCTACACAGAGTTGAGGGCTTTTCTACTCCTGACCCCACCCATTTACAAACATCCATTAATTCTGGAGGTGCACAGAAGTTAGGAAAGACACAGCTGACCAGAGGGATATTCCACACCATATGGCATCATGGTCAGTGACAGAACTGAGAAGGAGAGGTTGGCAGGGTGGACACTGCTCCTCGACTGTCTGGGCACTGTTTACTTGATGTTGAGCAGTTGCTCTCATTTGCATAATCTTCTTGCATTTATTTTTCTCTCTCCCTGGTTTGTTTGTTTGGGTTTTTTTTCCTCCCTTTTCCTTAGATTTTTTAAAATTCTTCTTATGATATCTTTTTTAATTATTAAACTACTTTAATGTCAACCCACAAGTTTTTCTCCCTTTTTTTTTGCTTACAGTTCTCTCCCCTCACTGGGGGAGAGCTGATTGAGTGGCTGTGTGGTGCTCAGTCATCAGCCATGGCTAAACCATGACAGTACCTTTTCCTTTTTTTCTACCATTCCTGCACCCTGGGCACAGGTGTTTTTTAGGCATTAATGTACTTACAGGATCACAGTAGGTTTACCAACTTGTTTCAACACAAGGAGCCTTGATCCTGCCCCAGGCTATGCTTCATATGTCATTTCTTATGTGCCCTGGGCAGTACCACTATGCACCTACATCTCACTACACACTTATATTTCTCTTTCAGCCTGCTTATGCCCAGACCACTGATTCCACAAAGCAAGTTCAGGCAAAGAAATTCAGCTTGACAAGATAATGGGGGTGGGGAGAAAAGGGGAGCTTGCAAGGAAGGACTCATGTTCCTTTCTTCCTCCCCCCATTTTATCCCAAGTGAAGAGACAAACATTTAGGATGATAAAATTTAACAGTAGCTTGAAACAATGAAGTAATATCCACAGCATTTTCTAAGACAATACACTCTGCCACAAATTCAACATAGGTCACTGCCTCCATCTAGGATTCAGGATTGTAATCGATATCCTAGAGAATAGTGGTATCATGGTACGTTTAATATAGTTTATGCAAAGGAAGATTCCTGTTTCAGAGAGACAGTTAGCATGTCAAACAGATGTAGGGATGCCCAACGGGTTTCATTACAGGAAGGCATACTTTTCCAGATGGAACCAAAATGCAGCTCTTACCAGTAAATAGCTGAGACATGGTCAAGATTTTCACTCTCCTCTGTTCAAACCAGTTTGTCCTTTGCCTCCGTTCATCAATATTTTTGGAAAAAGAGAACTGACTAGTCTCAATGAAGACTGCGCTTTTAGGGAGAGGGACTTTAGAAGTAGCCTAGGAAAAGTGAAGCCTGGACCTAGTGAATCTGGATCTATGTCAAGTAAATGCAGCTCTGTTGGGAAAGCTGGAGGACGCTCTGGAACTGGACTGTCAATAAATTATGCAAGAACCAAAGAGAAGTTGTAGCAGGTAAGCACCAGAAAAGAGAGGCATATGCAGTTGAATTTTTAAGAGAAGCAATTTCAGGGCACATAGAGTTAAAACATTTTGCACAATTTCACCTGCCAGAATACTGCACTGAACTAGGAGGGCGACTAATTCAGCCTGGGATCCTCAGTGTCACTGGGAGCACCACACTGGCCAGGTCCATGGAACCAAATTAAGAAGTTACTGTCAGCAGCTGTCATTTTAAGCTTTCTGGATGTGTTATTGGAGCACTGCATGCTGTGCAGGACAGGTTTTCTTACAGGGTGAACAACAGTCACTGATCCCATAATGCACAGATTCAGACTCAGTGACTGTCTGACCCATAGCCTAGGCAAGCAAAATCCTGTAAGCAATGCTGTTCTTCTTATGTCTTCTGTCAAAACCTGTAAGCCTGCCCTGATAATCTGTTCCTTTGGGTATTCTATCTGCATTTTCCTTATCTTGCTTATAATTTTTCCTCACAGTATAGACAAAATGCTACCTCTAAATTAATCTTCTAGTGTTGCTGTTTGAACCACATGCTCTCTTAACAACATTCAATGTAATTTTTGAAGAAAAGGCATAGTAAATAACAGATTGAGCTTTTTTCCTCTAGTAAGATAAATAATGGCATAAACCCACAATTCATGTCATTCTGGATTGAATGATGGATCAAAAAACATGACATCTGTCTGTGCTTATTCAGCAAAAATACGTATTGGAAAGCCTGTTCAGCCATCATGCACAATTTTACTGTTTTTTTCAATCTTTACATAATATATATGGTAGCATTAGTTCTGCTTTCACCCAGGGAAATAAGTTGTATTTCATGGCTGCATCATTGGCTAAAAACTTTATGTCACAATATGATCATGTTAGCTAGGAAATACAATCTTTAAAAAGTGTGAATAAATCCATTAACAACACTTCACTGGATTTTTTCCAAGACTCAGTGGAATAGGGATTAGAGGTTTTGGAGTAAGAAATCTGAAATATGATAAGTAAGGAAAGAATGGCCCTCAGGAAAGACAAGATGAAACTGAATGGATGCAGGTGAACAAGAAGTTGCTTTTTCCTATAATTTTCAAAGATGGGTGGTAGAGGAGAAAAAAAATCTTCCAAATTTTTCCATTCTCTTAAAAGACAGAAGACAGCTTCAGACTTATTTATATAAATATCCTATTTCTTTTCCCATTAATCTGAAAAATTCAAAGGGAAACTCAACAACATATTCCTCTGTTGCAATCTTTGAGCACATAGCAAGGCCTCCGTGGAGAGAAAATGCTTAGTCATGTACTAAACCCTACTTCCTAAGACCCTGTATTAACTCCCTGTAACACTATTGGCTACAAGCCAGCTGTCCTACGACTATAGGTCAAAACACCAAGACCTCAGACTATTGGCTAGTTATCCCAATCCTACCTAATCCTATAAAAACCCCTACTTCTGCCCACTTCGCGAGAAGACGCCGTTCCTGGACCCCTTCACGGAACCCCCAATAAAGACTTCGTGGAATTGCGCTGCTCGGCTCTTCTCGTCTCTTTTCCCTTGGGCTAGCAAGCGACTATCTGGCAAACAGCAAGCTGAAAATCACTGAGAGCTGAAATCACTAAAAGAGCTGAACTGCCTGATAACCTCAGGCAGAAGCTTGCCAGATAGTTTCGCGGCTAGGGCGCTTGCCGGACCCTGCAAGATCGGAGCCTGATCCTTAGGACCGGAGACTGGAACCCACCTCGCTATCCGGACAATTCTAAAATGGCACCGGGGGCTTTGTCTGCCACCCAGGCTGGCCACCCGGGCAGGGCGGGCAACCCCCGGTACAACCGTTTTATTCCTCGACCAAAACAAAGGAACAACTAACTGATGCAATGTCTTCTAACAACATGGAGATATCTATGGAAACATTTAAACCCTATTTATAAAACAAACCTCCCCAATATTTATCAAGTTTGGGCCTTTCTTTAAGAGAAAAGTAAAACTGATTTGCTTAAAGCTCAGATCAGAAACCCATGGCATGTCCTCAAACATGTCCTTGCTGACAGATTTGTCTTCATAAACCCATCTTACATAAATACCATCTTGGTTCAATTAGGAAAAAGCTTAAGCTGAAATGAGAATTTTTTTAAAGCATAGATAGGCAGGTTTGGATTACATTTATGAAATGTATTTTCTTAAAAGAATGCGAATGCTGCACTCCCCCAGATTTCCTGTCCCGCAATGAAAAATTCCCAACAGTATCCTGTATCCCACCGCTGCGTTNATGAAATGTATTTTCTTAAAAGAACAAGCAGCATAATCACATAGACATCTACATTTTTTGTCACAGCAGCTTAAGTAACCACTGTCCCTCAGCTGGAGGTTTCAAGTGCACCTCAAACAGGTTTCCCCATCAGCTGACTTACAAAAACTGAATATATGCAGATACATTGCTATAAAATGTAAATGATCATGTGTACAACTATACACAAAATCAGTTACCCTATCAGACCTACAAGGCGTTGATCAAATGACACAGGAAAAACCTACCAATTGAGGAATGGTAACTTCTCTAATAACTTGTGTGAGAACACAAACACCCACCTGAATATATACTGCTTTAAGATGGTGGAAAATCCATATGTAAAGACTTCAAAAGAAATTTAACTATAGAAATGAGTTATTGAATATGAAATGCAAATTAAAATGTAACTTAAAGTGTTTGGAAAAGCTAAGCTAAACAATATTATAAAATTAGATCCTGAATAGCAAAAGAAAACATCATCCTAAAAAGACTACATCTAAACATTATTTTAGGCAAAAGTCTGAAAAATAAAAAAATTATTTAGGTGGAAGAGGAAGAACATCGCAGGAAAAGTCTCCAGTAATGTAGACTTCTGCTTTATATTTGTGTAAAAATTGGGAATTTCAAAAGGGTTTAAAAATGTAAATAACTTGAGTTTCTCCATTATGATGTAATTCCCCTTCTGCTTTAAAGAGGAAATTCTTTTCAACTTTAACTGTCCACAAATGTTTTAAACATATCTATTCAGTACACAGTTTTCTTTAAAGTAACTTAGAAGACAAAAACATCTGGCTGCATGGGATCTATGACAACTATTGAAAACATTTAAAACAAAACAAATAAAATCCCAAACCATTCTTCAAAGCAGTGAAAAACCCTAGATTTCATTTATCTGTCCCCTAGATAGATCTAGTTCTGCCAAAACAAACTTCTTTCAGTAGGATCATACAAGTGCATCTGAGGAAGCCTTTTCCCTATGACAGAATGATTGATGTAGTTTAATTTTGTGTATAGTACTTCGTACTTTTGTGACTTTACACTTACCTCAAATTGGCAGTGGTCCATTGCTTTCATACTGAGACTGTTCTGATTACTAGAATAGAACACATGTGATAGCTCTACAACCTATGGCTGTAGTAAAATAGTAACTGTATTTAAAATGTGTCTCTTTTCACACATACAGTTACATTTTTATCGCCTAAAAATGATTTTCAGCTTACTAATTATATTTTACAAGATATACAGGGATATCATCATAATTAGATTTAACTTATCTGTAACAAATAGTTTACATCATCAATATTTAACCTGTAGCTAATATGATAGGTAGGTGCTTACTCAGTTATTCATTTTTCCTCAAACCGACCGAATCTACTACTGCTAATACATATTATTTGAACTGCAGATCATGAGAATAGTAGCATAATGTCAAATGACAATGCTTGACTCAAACTGCAGGAAAGGCAGCATCTAGAGTAAATGTAAAGACCACAGTCTCTAGAGAGGAGGGAAAAAAACCATTTTCATGACCAAGTGGATGAGAAGGAACATAAGGCTTTGAAGACTTTCCTGGTTTACAGTCCTGAATTTGTCATCAGGAAACCTTTGGATACACACAACTTCAACCTGATGGAAAATCTAAGCTTTTCATTGTAAGAAAAAAATTTACTTTTTCAGTTTAGGTTTCTGCCTCCGAGTAGTATCAATCAGAGTATTCAGTCAGTCAAAACCTTAAATCTTAAATTTGTCTAGGTATCAGATAGATACAGAAAATGTCTATTATGGTTGGCATCCAGAAATTTAAAGACAGTATAGGCTTTGAAATTGCTATATTTATTGAACTAACCTCCCACCATTAAACTAAGGTGACCAGTTACACAATCAGATGTCTGCACAAAGCCTCTCAGACTAGAACATAATGGGATGACAGGACTTTGAATATTTTTTGTTATTATTCTGTTATTTTCCATCAATTAGGTGTTAAAATGAGACATCTTAGGTAGTTCAAGCAGCCAAGATGATTCTACACTGCAAGATGATCTGCTTGTCAGGCCACAGGGATAGATAGCATCAGGACACTTACTCCAGCCATAGAAGGGCCAGTTTTGTTTTACAGGACACCACTAGAGAGACAAGATGTAACAACCTGTTGAGCCCTTAGTCACTTATTTTATCCTTTGAAGTTCTAGCAAGCATGCTGTGACATTTTGTGCCTTATGGGTATGACTCCCAACAACAACAGGCTTGGTTCTACTTGAATAGCATAACTGTTCCTCGCAGCAATTACCATTTCTATTTTCATCCTTCTCAGATGGCTGCATTGACAAATATCACCGGATGACACAGGTTATTTTTTCCTCAAAGACTTCACTACTACCATGCTATTTTGACATTATTTCCACATATCTTTTATGATACTAGGCTTCTATGTTTACCCATGTGATGTTACACACTTCCACCTGAGTGATTGGCATTTTGGGTCAGAAAAACATATCTTAATACTGCTAAAAAGCATTCTGAGCATGGTAACATCACAGAAGAAACTCTTCAGGCTCAACCACCATTGACTTCTCATATACACTGTAAGTCAAATGAACGTGAGACACACAACACTGGACTACTATATTTAGATGTTCATAGAGACACTTCTGTGCTCAAGAGCTGAACTAACCATTACAGTACTGTCAGGAAGCTGTGGAAGGCTTATGTCTGGCATGGCAGAGGCTGCAAGGTGTACCCCTAAGCAAGGGACCGTCTCTCTCACACCCAATTGACACAGAAACAACATCTGGAACTACTCAAGACAAGATGATACTTTTTTTTTTTTATTATTTCTTATTTTACATTGATTTAATTAAGAGTATTTTGTTTCTAAACATTGACTAAATACAGAAAAAATGCTTTTAGGTTCTCAGTCATATTGATTTCCCTGACTTATTCTCCCCTCCAACCTCTCTATTCAGAATCACAATAAATTGCATATGAACTAAGTTTTATAATAAGCAGATATAAAGCATTGCCATAAAACACATTTTCTATCTTCAGTCACTAAACAAATACTTCTATACTTTATACTGTAAATCTTCTGTAGGAGACTTCTAGGAAAAAATAGAAGCTAGTAAGGAATGAGTAAATGATTTCAGAACAGTCTGTGTGTCTGATTTCTTCACAGACTAAGTCTGTGCATTTTATTTGTTGTTGCTTTTTTTTAAAGGGCATAACTTATTCTATACAATTTTTTAAGTACTGTCTTTCCCTTGTAAGCAAACTCCTTCTGTATGTCTAATCCATGTTCCTCTTCTTGATCACCATCTTAGATAGTTAAATTCTCCCACTTTGGAAGAAGGGACTGCAACTTCGAAGCAAACTACTCCAAAAACTCAATTTCACCCCTAAAAACCAAGTCACATGTGATGATACACCAATGCCTTCTCAGTGTTGCACTGTAGTTCAGACTACTGCATAGGTGGGTGCAGCAGGGAGGAAGACCTGGTGTCCCTGCTTTAAGCACCTAGCATGCTTTCTTAGTATGATATTGAATATTACAACTGCTGTAGCTGACATTTTACACTTCCACCAAAGGTCCCTCCTTAGGAATTTCAGGTTTTACACAAACTGCTTTAAGTACCACGTAATACAAATAACAGTCACATTTTTTACATAACTCAAAAGACTATTTTTACTGTACTAAACCCCATAATTCCTCTTTAACTTTAGTTTCTGAGATTCAACATCATTAAGACAAAGTTTAGGATTTGCTCTACCATATAATGGAAACTTGTTTTTAGCATTCAGACAAACATCTCTGCTTATACTGCTAGTGGTAGTTAATTCAGTACGGTAGCCAAACATGGGTTCACAGCAATACAGTCTGGGAAAGGGAATTCAATTGCACATGACTGTATTGAACTTCTTATATAAATTATCTCCTTACATGACCATCATAAAAACAAATTGGTGACTGATTTATGGAGTATAATGGGATTCAGAAAAGCTAAAAATATAAACTCATTCATAAGTAATACTAGGCTGAAGACAGTTTACCAGATCAGCTTTGAATAACAGTGGAAACTTGGAATTACTTTTAAAACATGTTGAAAATAGCTTCTTATATGAACATAATAAATTTGATGCATTAGTAGGAATAAATAGCTGCAAACAATCAGAAGTTATCCAATGCAGCCTATAAGATCTATTTTCCAACATGATGTTTTGTTCATTTCTTCAGAACGAAGATCCTTGTGAAGCAATTTAAGTATTTGAAAGACATTTCTCTACAATCTAACATGATACACCCAAACCCTTCCTATAAACAAAATGATGCAACAGTTAGAATGAAGAAATTTCTTGCCTTTGAATATTACTCATGGACAAACCATACTCAGAGCTGGAAAGCACTGCTAACTAGACAATGATTCAACTTCTTACGTTTTAAATTTGTACAAACTATTTGAAAAACAAAACAAACCACCACCACNCGCCCCAAAAAAGTCACAGGTAAAGAAAAGCAAGGAAGAGACTGAACTGAAAGAAAAATACTAAAAAATTATGTATCTGTGAATTGTAGTTGAGTACAAGAATTCCACTACATTAAGTGCTGTGGTGCACTTGGCTATGGATTAATCATCACATCCACATAATGATAATGAAGGAGCCTTGCACACTCACACCACTCACTTATCAAGCAGCCAATCCTGACTTCATGGTTTGTCTTATGCCTAAATTCGTCAGTATATGTCAGTGTTTGTCACTAGACATGTATCTAAGAAAGACAATATGTCTTTTCTTTCTCTTTTATGCTGCTCTAGCATTTGTCTATACAAACAGATAACCAACCACCATACTTCTGCTTAGGAACTCATAATTTTAGTATCTAGAACAGGGTTTTCATTTTAGATTCAACAAATGTCAAACCTTGTAATATAACAGGCACAAAGTAACATATAGCTGATTGTTTCATGACCAATAGAACTAACAATACCTGTCTTTGTACATAACTGCATCCTGTATCTCCACCTACCTCCATGGCAGTTAAGTCGCCATCCTCCTTCCTCACTGATGACTGCCTGCCCCTGTTTCTGAAACAGTGGTGCTGCTTTGTTCTATGCCACCCAAATATAAGCACATGCTCCAGTGCGAGTTGCTCCCATGCACTGACCAAGCCTGTGGGATCATTTCATAGGTACCCTCCTCAGGCATTGACATCACTAAACACAGTGGTTACTGTGGTGGTCTTCGTGCCCAGCCTGGGACGCCACAAATGCGGGGATCTCCTTAACCCCAGGAGACCCCGCAATATGTAGGAAAGTCCAGGTTTCCGGCCCGTGCTGTTGAAGGAGTAGTCTGGAATCGTTTGTTCGTGTTCTCAAGGCAGTTTATTAAGTCCTTATCAAAGAGAGATTTCTCTGCCCTGCCAGGGTTGACACAGAACGCGTCCAGAGACACACTGTGCTCGACCCGGGTGAGCCGTAATGTTTTATACTAAAAACTACGTATTAAATGTTTACAATTAAGTACCAATCTATGCCCCTCACACCACCATGTCCAGATCTGTGTCAAACCAATCCAAAAGTGCCAGCATCACCAAGAAGATGGAGGTTATGAAGAAGAACATAAGATAACATGCCACGTGTAAAAATCCTCCATCTTGTGTCTCAGACCCCCCTGTACAGATCTCCAACCCCCCTGTACAGGGCCCTAAACCCCCCTGTACATACATTCAAATTACCTTCTTTTTACTTATAACTACTACTATTTTACTACCTAAGTTTTTGTGACCTGAAATTCCTCATACAAAGCTGACAGCCTGTTCCATGGGTTAGAATCAGAGTTACAGGTATTTTTAGTATCATTCCAGGGTCTCTGACACCTCTGGCAATGCTGAAAAGCCTCCTGACCAGGTTTTGGGTCGGCTAAAGGCATCATAGGAACCCCCTGGGTTCCAACAGTTACAAACTTAAAACAGATACTGCAAACATCCTAGAAAGAAAATGGGAAGTCAATACTGAAAAGGCCACAGAGATGTATTAATTAATAGACCTTTACAGTATGTAATGTATAAGATCATATCTATATTTTCTACATGTATAGCACTATTCTATTTGCTGTACACTAGTGAAGAACATTTAATTGATAAGCCTCTTGTCTTTCCCTAAATTATGGCATTAACTTGGGTCTCTGTCATCAGATATTGATTATTATAGATTGAATACATATTTTGTATATTTGGACCTCTGTGCTCTCTCAATCAAACTTAAAAGATGAGGACAGGGAGAAAAGAAAGAAAGACTGGCAGCCAGAAGCCAAGACAGATGAAGGGAGGGTAAGTGTGACTCTCTTAGAAGACCTTCCTGAAAATGACCATAATTGTCTTGGCTCTTTAATATCTTTCCTTAACTATTCAGAAGGGACCCTATATTAATGTTAGTCTCCTTATTGAATTCCAGTCTCAGTAATTAAATGGAATCATATTATTCTCCTCTGATTATTAAGTGGAAATTGTCATTAATGTTAACAGAACAAATGTTTAACAGCTGATAACACAAGTACAGGCCATTTTTAATTCCCTCTGTGACTTCAGTTGCATATGTTATTCTCCATTTCACCTTTAAACATTTTAAGTGGTTATAAATACATGTCTGATGTACTGTAACACAAAAGGACACAGTTCAGGGAAGACAGAAATTAATACCAGGCAATCCATCATCTATGAAAGTTGCTGAAATACACAACCATATCATTCTTAATAATAGGAAATCACAGAAGTAATAATGCAAGAAGTGCCATGATGCAAGGTTTTCTTGAGAAAGGGGGAAGTTCAACACGCAAGCTATAGCCCTTTAAAAAAAATATATCTATCACCTCATACAAGTCCTTTGAGCAAGTGGGAGTTCTGAAGGCTAACAGGCACAAAAAGAAACAGTGATGTGGGTCTCCAAATGATCCATCTGTGAAAATACAGTTTCTTGGAAGCTGAAGAAAGGCATGCACAAAAATGGAAAGAAAACTTCATTGCTAATGTCTTGAATCTTTGATATAAAAATCTTGACAGGACTGACCACCTAACCTAAGTTCCTTCTAATGTTGAGCAAGTATCTATGGTTTTTCATTTCTAAAGCTCCATATAGACATTAATTAATTACCACACTGTAACAGGGAAATAAGGGAAATTGATGAGCCATAATACTGTCTTCTGTCTTTTTTTTAACAGAGGAGAATAGCTCATGAATGTTGAATACCTTCATTAACAGCACAGACACAGTGTTAATAGGATGTATTAACATGCATGTTCAGCAAGTTTACAGATGACATTGACATGAAGAAAGCAGGTGATATGATGATGGATTGATGGATTCAGAAAGCTCAAGAAGCTGAAGAGCTCAAAAAAAGGGCTGCCAGAAACCTTTTAAAGTTTAACAAAGGCAAATACAAAGCTCTGCACTTGGGAAGGAATGCCTTCATATACATATACATACCTTCATACAAGCAGAGGCTGAAAATAGACACATCATGTGGTCCACTCTCCTAAACATCTTGGTTGCCCTTCTCTGGACTTGCTCCTGCTTGTCAATGTCTTTCTTATAGTTTGGAGCTCAAAACTAGACACTACAATGAATGGAGGAGAATAATCACTTTCCTCAACCTTCCAGTTTTTCTTTCTCATCGCAGCCCTTTTTTGCCTTGATGGCTGCAAATGCACACTGCTGACTCATATTCAACTTTTCTACTTGGACTCTAGAATATTTCTCTGCAAGGGGAAGCCCAGTTTTTATTTTACTAGATTGCATTCTTCCCCATCACACAAAGTCATTTAAAAATGAGAAGTTAAATGCCAAAGATATGGCAGCAGAATTTTAAGGTATTTTCCTGATGTGAACACTATAATTTACAGATGGAAATGCAAAGGGTATAAAGCCCCCCAGTTTGCACAGAATAACTTCTCTTCCCTTTTAATTCAAAGAAAAATCTAACAGTCTGCAATTACAAGATCAATACTCTCATAGCATCTTGGCAAACCAAATTTTAGAAGTTCTTTACTTGACAATTAGGCCCTAAATCAATAAAGCATTGGCCAAAATCCAGGTCTCCAGTACTTCTTAGTCAGTGGGGAAAAGGGATGAGAGAAGATGGGGAGATTTGACTTGAGATAAATTATTTTTGGATGCTGTGCTGCTTTCTCTAGTGTGGCTGCTGAAGTTCAGTGAGCCCAAGTTAGTGTTATCTAATCAATATTAGTCTGAAAATATTCCTGCAGTCATTATGACAGGACAAGAAGAAGATTTAATATTATTTCTATCCTGCTTCCTTAATTTGGAAACTAGCATGACTGAAGAGATGTGTTTTATTTTTGGAGTAGATGAGAAGTGAAAGTGCACAGATGTACTACCAGCAGCATAAAAAGCACACAGGGGCTTGCTCTGTAGGACAGTGAAAAAGAGATATTTAGGGAATGGTGGCATTTCTGCCATGCTATTAAACAGTTTTGCACCTAATTTGCCACACAGAAACACAGAGTGTATTACCTTATGTAAGGCATGCCAATTATGTGGTTACAGTGCTTGTGGGACTTGGTTAAAACTGCACGATGCAAAGAAGTTTGTCAAGTTACCATGCTGCAACTCAGGTCAATGTCAACTCAGGATTTTGCCTGACAGAGAGCAGATGTGTCTAAAGATAGTAAAAGAAGCACATACTTCTAAATCCTAAGAAACCCCAAGCAGTTCTAAGTGTGATAGGCAGTTTGGTGAGAAATAACCAAAGAATCAGAATCCTATGAACCATCCCTTTCCAAATTAGTCATACTATTCTATTCTTTTTTTTTTTTTTCCTGGCTCTGCTCTCCACTAATACACCACTAACTTCGGAGTGGATCTGTTTGCAACAGAGGAGAGGAACATGTTATTAGCAACAATGTCAAGTTCCAGTTTGTCACCCAAATAATAGCATTGCCCATTCAATCCCTTAAGACTAAAAAGGTTCAGGAACACAGCTATCTTGCTTTCTGGATCAGTGTTTTAACTACTATAGTAATTATGAAAATGAGGACATGATTCCTACTACCTATCTTGATTCATAGGCTGGTATGTGTACCAACAAATAGTACAAATGGTAGCACAGACCTGTATTGCTAGATGTCACTCATGATAAACAGAAGAAATGCTATCACAATGCATGTCTGTAAACAAGTTTGTAATTTACATAGATTTCCAATAGCAGAAACCTTTTCTTCAGAACCAATTTCTAAATAAAAGGAACGTAGATAATAAAACACAGTGAAATGAATAATGGAATCATAGAACGGTTTGGGTTGGAAAGGATTTTTAAAGGTCATCTAGGCCTCTTGTAATGAACAGGGACATCTTCAGCTAGATCATGTTGCTCAGAGCCCCATCCAACCTGATCCTGAACACTCTCAAGGATCGGGCTTCCAACCACTCTCCAGGCAACTTGAGCCAGTGTTTTATTACCCATCTGATGTGGTAAATATTTTATGAAGGCACGCAATCGTTTGTAGACTAAGGCTTCATAGTTTGGGTTCCACCTCATTAGCCTACATCACTGGACTGGAACAGAAGCTATTTCTTAAAAACACTCACAAATATTGTACAACTTATCCTTTCACAGGTTTAAACAGTGAGAAAAGCAAGAATTTGCTGAAGTCTCGCTACACTATGCACTGTTATGGTCAGAAATCTAGCCCATGCCATTCTTCCCAAGCAAAATGAAATTCTCAGTTAGTAATTCTTTTGTAATCACACTTTCTTGGAAGACAACTTTCTAAAAGTTAAATTTGTAATCAAATTGGTAAGGAAGGAAGAGATGAGGAGGACATCAGTTACAATGCAATTATCTAACAACCGCTAAAGAATCTAAATAGATAGAAGTTTAGTTTCACACAGTGCCAGACACTACAAACTGGGAAACATCTGAGAATAAAGGAGAATAAAGATAGAGATGACATACCTTCTTCAAAGAGTATCTTCATGTTTGTACTTTTTTTAGCAACCATATTATTCAGTAAGGCAATTACAGTTTGCATTGTATTCCCAAGTATATTGTCCCGGTATCTCTGCAAAAACAAAAGAAAACAAAATAGCAAAAAAAATTTAAAAAAAAATAGTATTCCTTTTGCAAGGTTAGAAGACTATTACCTTAAAATGTGGTAAAACAAAAGTAGTACTATCACAGTCCCTTAAAATTTGATATTTAAAATACTGTAAAACCAGCCAAATATCTTAGTAGATAACATCAATTTCAGGGACCCTGATCTACAATCTTAGATCAAAATTTCTCCCATGTTCTTTTAAACTAAAAGAACTCTTATCTAGCTCTAAAATGTTAGAACTTTTTAAAATAGCATAGAACTATATCAATCTAATGTCTATATATTCCGAACCAGAAATATTTCCCTTTGTATGATATCTCTTCTATTAATGGCATTATTGTTACTCTTTTCAGTCTCAGGTTCACAACCCCACCGTAAGTCTATTTGCTGTTTTTCTTTGTATATAGTTGTAATTTCACAGACACATTAAAGACCTATGACTGTATTGAACTGCATCACTTTTTAAAGGTCTTTATGTTTGATGATTGCTTTAGTGATTTTTAACAATTGTTGAGACTTCACTGAGAAGAGGAAGACACCAAGTTTTATAAAGAAATTTATTTTCTTCTGTTATATCCAGTACACTTGCACATCCAGGCTGAAAAGGGTGGATAAGGCAATGCAACCAATATGCATTTATATACACACTAGGGACAGGAATAACTCAGATAACTTCCAAGAAGACAAAATAGGACAAACCTTGACAAATCTGAGTTTATATGTGAGTATAAGCCTGAGTAGTTTTCAAATCTCCCCAGAAGGTTCAGGAACTATTTTGTCCAATTTTCATACTCAAAGCCAAATAGATACATACATCCAAAGTGAAATAACTAAGAAAATACTGTCATGTTTGTGGGGGGTTGGGGTGTTGGTTTTTTTTTCTTTTCTTTTTTCGTCCTCTTTAGTTATGGAATTTTTTGTCCCATTTGTTGCGGGGGNGGGGGAACCTAATGGCCGATGCTTAAATGTATTTGAAAGAAAAAGGCTTGCCTGGCCGGGAAGGGGGAGGAAAGAGAAGAAGGGTTTTTTTGCTGGATTAGTTTTCTGGAAGAGAGAGGACACTCAGAGCTATAGTTGCTTAGAAAAGAACAGGTCCTTTTTTTTTCCTGCTGCTGCTGCTTCTGCTTGCCCCACTGAGACCCATCTGATCCATCCCTGCACCAAAACTCCTGCGTTCCATCTTAAAGCTTCTTCCATTCTCCTCAGAGGAGCCCGTCGGAGCCATCTACGACTACAGACTGCCTACGGGGTTCGTGAAGCAAAGCCTTCCCCATCCCTCTTGCCGGCTTTGCTGCGGGGTGGGGGTGTCCCTGACCTTTTTTTCTTTTTTCTTTATAGTAGTTGTTGTTGTTAATACCGTAATTATTGTTCATTTGTATCTTGTTATACTCATTAATAAAGGACTGTTATTCCTCCCCATATCTTGCCTGAAGGCCACTTAATTTCAATTAATTCTGAGAGAGGGAGGGGTTCTGAGGGAGAGTTCTGCCTTTCCCTAGCAGACACCTGTCTTCAACCCAAGACAATGTTTCATGCATCGTAGGTTTCTCACATGCACTTAGGTAATTTCCACACATCCCTTTCCCACCAAATCTCTCAGTATATTGGTATTGCTCAACTACTTCACTGCCACAGACTACACCACTTATTAGGGTCCATCTCCTGTCTGACAGTAGGCAATTGAAAAAAACTTCAAGTTCACCATGATAAAACTTGTCTGAAGTTAAGCATTTCAGATGGCAAAATTTACTTCAGCTCTTGAATACAGTCAAAAGAACACTTTCTGTTTCTGCACTAAAAAAATAAAATCTATTATTTCCTACAAATACTACGAAACATATATGTTAAGGTATAATACATTAACAGAAAATTAAATACATAAACATGCACAGCCTCCTATTCAATTTCATGTTACATGGATTTTCTATGAAGTGCTCTGAAATAGATCATAAGGAGAAGAGAAAAGGAAGAGTGCCTCACAGCCTTTTGAAGGACTGTAGTTTCCTACCCAAGCCTTAGAAATATATATCCAAGAGCTCTTAAATTCTATTTACTTTATATAGCTTTTGAGATGTTATTTATGAATTCCATAAAGAGCACAATAAATATCCCTTCCTCTAAAGGTTTGAAATACAGCCTGATAAATTCAAAAGTAAAGTTGGAAAGCATAAACACCATATTCCTCAAAGGTAATGTAACCAACACAGAAAACTAACACCATAAAGCCATGGTACTAAAAATAAATTTGAAGCTATTTTCCTACAGATAGCTGAAGAATAAGAAAAACATTATTTTCAAAAGATAGACTACCAGATAAACACATTATCATCACAATATCTTATTAATTCTCCTGAAGAACACCTAGAAAACAATACATTTAATAGCAAGAAAGTCTATTTCCACTACTGAGGATAATGATATATCTGCTGAGAACATAAAATTAACAAAAGCAAAAAAAAATCCCCAAATGTCAAAACAAAAGCAGACTCAAATATTTTCTTTTCAGACTCAAATATTTCTATTATTGCTTCATATATTTGAAGTAAACACCTTCTAGTAAAATTCCCCTTTCAGATATGCAATTAGAAGAGAAGCTGTTAGTTGTTTATGATAGCAATCTTTCACATTCACCAAATTAGTAACACTTCAATGAAGCCATTTTTGCTTTTAATGGACATCAACTGAGCTGTGCAACCGTCTGCAGAATGATCAGCACTGATATTTTTACTTATACCGAAGCATAAATAACAAAATTTATCTTACCCTAGATATATATAAATTAGAATTCAAGATGCAATGTAGATATTTGAGGAAGGAAAATGGCATTTTAATGAATTAAATAATCACACAAATGGTATACTCAGCTGTACTACTAGTGATTTACCATATGTTCCATTATGTGTTTTGACAAGATATTAGGTTCCAAGAAGCTACAGGTATGATTTAGTTATCTAAGACAACACTGATTGCTACTAAACTCAAATTTAGAGGTTTATATAAAAATATTTAACTTCATAATCTATCAAGGGATAAACCTGATCTAATTTGTGTGCACAGCACCACTGACTGTGGACATTTAACAAACAGTGCACTTGACAGCTTTAATAAAACATAGCATTTGCCAGCAGAGATGATTAGAATTGAAGCAGTAAAATTCTAGTGCTTGGTAACACAGATGAAACAACTCCATTAAAATGTACAGCTTCAGTGAATGAAAGGCAGGATAGCACTGGACCCTGAAGAATCAGCCTTCTCAAAACTAATTGCTTCAGTGCTTAAAATGGACACCAATGAAATACCAAGGACATAACAAGGAAATACAAGTATTAAAAAAAGAAACTACAAAAGAAAAATCAAAATTTTCAAATAGGACTGAACTGTATTTAGGCCATTAAACTTTTAATTCTAATTTTGAAGGGTTGTAGCTTCACAAAAGAAATCAGTTGGAGTATTTCTTTAAACCAGTTAGGTAAAAGGGTGTGAATTAGCTCCTACCTTCTCAAAATTCAGTGGTGTTGGTGAAAAAGATGTTGAATGAGAAGTCACGGGCTGACAAAGAAGTACAGGGAAATTGAACCTGTCTGAATGAGGAAAGAATGCTTTTCTCTACCATAATTTAGTTGGGTTGAGGGATATATTCAAGCTGTCAAAAGTGGCAGGAAAAACACATTTACATGTTTAATATTTTTGACTTCAGTTCTTGCTTTATGCCTCAAAATACTATTTAGTTTGAAAAGCATTGTTTTTTCCCGTGCATTCACATTTACTCCTCTGTAATTGCAACAGAACATTGATAACTAGTTTATTCAAGTTACATTAAACTTGAAAATAATGAAGGGCTGTTAAATCAAAAAGAAATGTCTGTTGAATCTTCTGTTGCTATTGGCACCTTCAAAATACATCATTCCTCAATTTCTATTGTCATTATTTTAGGGTTTATTTAAGCAGTTGATTGCTAGTCTGAAAGACATTAAGAAATTCTCTTTATGTATTTTAAGTCAGTCTGTACATCTCATTTGTGGACATCTGTTTATATAGATTTTGCATATTCCCAAGAGACATGCACTTAGAAAACAAGCATACTCAACAACCAGGCTCTACCAGCTTTCAAACTACTCAGCTCAAAGTACAGATCTCCTGTGCATGGATGTCCTAGGAAACTCATCTTCCAGCCTTTCCCCATTCAAGTTACTCCTAGAGTAGCTACATCTGTTAGTTGATACCAAGGCACCAAACCACACGTCAGGAAACAGGGGAGCACTACCAATATTCCTCAGTGAATAGACTGGCAGAAATGCCAGAAAGTAATACAGCCAGCACTACTATCCCATGAGAGAGAGGGCATTTCTTTCATGTTTCTGTCCTGGGCTTAAACAGATGAACAATTTTGCTCTGAGCAAACTATATACTTACTAGGACACTAAGCAGTCAAGGCACAAAAAATTATGAACTGAATTCTGCAAATGAAAACTCTACATTACAAAACACTGTTTATTTGGTGTAAAAAAATTATTAAATAAGTCTATTAATGACTAGAGTGTTTTTTGTGGTGTTATACTCAATAAATATTATCTCTTAAACAGTAAGGTTGTTTGCTTAGTAGTGAAAGTCATGTGTACTCTGAAGAAATATTATAGAGAGATTTTATTTTGAATTATTTTTTTGTGCTTAAATCCATGGTCAGGATGAGAAAATCCATTACTGATTCAACAGTTAAATTACAACAACTTTCAAATCACTAGTCTTGTCTCTTCCTTCTGACATTGAAGAAGATTACAGAATTGGGTATCTCCTCCATTTTAGCATTTTTGTTTCCAGATGACTAAACACTGAAAAAAAGTAGAATGCATAGTAGACTAATAGATGTGCTGGGTTTGTTGATTTGGGCGTTTTTGATCAGTTAATTAACCATGGACATTAGCAAATCTTTACCATAATCACATTATTAAGTACTTACAAACCCAGAAAATAAAAAGCATTTTTAGTATGTTACAGTATCTTTGTGAACTTCAGGAATGGGGTTTATGGGCAAACTATCTCATAAGTTTCTTCTTCCATAATTAGTAGTATGTAATTTTTATTCTCAATTCTATCCCAGGTTAATGTTCCTGATAAATAGTATGTGTATTACACAAACACACCTTCATACCCTATACATCACAGTGTTATCTTGGTACTTATTCAAGAACTTGAAGATGAATGTATTTTCTTCTTATGCTAGGCTGTGGATATGAATTACAAGAATAAAAGAAGCTGAGGAGGATATAGTGGTCAGAACAGAACTGAACTATGATAGTGGAGCAGGGTTAGAATTCAGAGTAGTCCTAACTCTGTGTGTGCACCACAGTGATTAAAACTCTCCTGAGTGTAAGTGGATTTGATACATATATTTAAGCTAAATAAGACTCGAGGCATTTGCTACCGCTCTTAATGTCAGTTTATAAACCTAAGTATTTTTACAATCCAGGCCTAAAGAACACAGTGCTTATATAGCCATCAAAAGCGTCACTGCTTTCAGAAGAACTCTGGTATTAAGAGCCATGTTTGGGTACATTTGGAAGGAGCAGTTTGTATTAACAGCCAGAGAACTTCTCAACTGGAACCAATAATAAAAAAAAAAGATAGCAAAGGGAAGTACAGTTTCTTATTCAATGTAAATACTATAACCCTCTCTCTTGTAGACACAACAGGAAGGAAATTTATTGTTATCCAAAACTCCTCCACAGACATACAAACCACTGACCATCTTAACTTGGTGTCCAACAAACAAGCTACCAATCCCATTCCCTAATTAAATTCCGTGCAAGATTAATGAAATTTTGCTTTATTACTATTTACCAGAAGAAACGGGATGTAGTCAAGATGAAAAATTAAAAAGAACAAATAAATAAATCTAGAGACTAGAAAGAGAGAATTTCAAGGTTAAATGGCCACACCTTCTCCTTGCTTAAATTTTTCCAGGATATTGGTGCAGTTTCCAGATTACTTTTATATTAGCTATGCCTGTGGCACCAGAACCAAAGACAGTGTATGTATCTCGGTTATGTTGGTCTGGTACAGAAATAGCATCTTTTCATTACATTGTGATTTTTATTCTTTTATTTGTTTTCTTCCTGCTTTGCATTTAATCCTTATTTTGTCTGTACCTGTGACCCTAGAAAAAGTGAACATGAAGTTCACATTAGTGGGTCATATTTCAGGTACATACATTTCAGAAACATTCTTAGGAAGTGACAGCCTCATTTTAAATCTATAAAACACAAACAGGATGAGTGCAATGTCAGTCACAGGAATTATATATTCCAGCCACTAGAATTCACTGATATTGAAAGACAACTGTTCCTTTAGCCAGCAACAGTCTGATGATACTAGGCCACAGAACAGCATCTGAATGAGAACTGATGAGAAAGAAGTAAAATTGAGAAAGGAATAACAACTAACAATAAGAACAAAAATAGTAATTATTATTATTACTCAAAATATACTTTAAAATTTATTATAAAATTCATATTCTATGTGCTAATAGATTACTATTCTTGTGAATTTAAGATGGGATCTAAGTAAAAGCAAACAGATATAGATTTCATATAAAGAAGAAATTATATGCAACAAGGGTGCTGAGACACTGGCACAGGTTTCCTAGAAAAGCTATGGGTGCCCCATCGCTCTAATTGCTCCAGGCCTGGCTGGACAGGGCTTTGAGCAAACTGGTCTAGTGAATGACATTCCTGCCCAGGGCAAGAGAGCTGGAACTAGATGATAGTTAAAGATTCCTTCCTACCCAAACTATTCTATGATTCTTTGATTTAGTTCTTACCACTCAGAATATTAAACTAAGAAGACAAAAAATAGTAATTACTCCACTGAGTATATAAACAAGAATAAAGCAAAATTAATTTTGGACTAGCCTGAGCCTTGCTCCCATGACACCAATCTCAACAGTGCCAGGCAGTAGACAGCTTGAAAAATTTAGTCACTCAGCACTACAGAGTCACCTGATACCCCACTGACACTCCCTGAAGCACTCTGTGCACTTCCCTGGCACAAACCAAGCACCACTTCTGAAAACTCTTACTCTCACCTGTTCTAAAGTCAATTCCTGCATTGCAAAGAAGAGCAACTCCACAACTTACAATTTAAAAGCTTAACTCACATCTACAAGAATACAAGGAAAGGAAACCAATTCTGCTTCTCATAAGCATTTGCAAAACAGTATCAGATGACTTGAAAAAAAAGTATATGTCTTGCTGCTAAACATGATATCACATTTCATTTATTCCATTTTCATCAGAGATTAACAGATGATTCAAAGACAGAATCAGAATCAGCTAAGCTCAGCAAAGTAGGGGGCTCTTCGAAGGAAGCCCTACTTTCCCAAAGACAGAAGAAGTTATACTGCATTTTGTCATTACTATTATCAAGAATTTATTGAACAGCATTTTTCTTTTTGCACATCTTTCCAGGGTAATCTGCAAATAATTTATTATAGTTTTCTTCATAGTCTCATGCCATTTCTTTCCCCAAGTAATTTCTACTTAAATACCTACATACTGATTCAATCAAGCAAGTTTAAGAACACAGGTTTGAAAATTGCTATGGTTTACAAAAATAAATTCCACTTAATGACAATTCACTCATCAATATGTAGGGCATAGGCTCAAATCAAATCTTCCTGATTTTCATCACTGTTAAGGCAATTGTTGCTTGGAAACACAGGAGACTCCAGTGCCTTCAGAGTGCAACAAAGCACCTTCAACACCCTAAAGAGTGAAGATTTTTGTCCTCATTTCAGTAGTAAACAAGCACTAAATTATTAAATTATTTTATCTATTGCTTTGTAAGGAAGACAGGATTCATTAAATATGTATATACATGAATTTACATACACATTCTCATAAAGTATTTCAACTATTACATACAAAATTCAAATGAAACTATTCTAGCAATGCTGAAAAATCAATTACTTGAGACTATGCTGTTTCAGAATGGAACTAGACTTTCAATTTCCTTAAATGTTTAAGACTTCAAACAAACATTCCCAGTGTGCACTGACACAGTCGCTAGGTTATCATATCGCCTGTATCCCACAGTGGTTTGGTATCTTACAAGAAATGTAGAGGACTTAAATTCTTTCATTTCTCCTCATTTTTAGTGAAAGTCCAGATGATCGGTAGGGTCTGCAACAAGGAAAATTTAGTATATACAGACTGAAGCAACTTCAGTAGGAGATGCTGAGAGATGTTAGTAAAATATCTTGCTTAGTAGACAAAATATTTATTTTGGGCATCAGAAACCCGGAGTCAGCTATTTCCTCTAGGGTGATTTTGAACTTGGATCTGCACATGTGCCCTTCCCCTAAAGCATTCCTGATTGACAGGCAGATCTCAGGGTAACCAGCAGCATTTCTCATCTACTTCCCATGCAGCTGTGGGCAGAAAATTAATCCTGAAAAAAAGAAGCCTTTCCAGGTGAAACACACATCCAACCTGGAATAACATAATGAAACACTGAAATAAACCCTATATTTCATCCCCTAAACAACAGACTGGAGTCCTGGAAACCGAAGGAGCCATGACCACAGAATCACAGAAAATTCTGAGGTGGAAAGGACCCACAAGGACCATTGAGTCCAACTCTGAAGTGAATGGCCCATACAAGGTTCAACATCACAGCCTTGGTGCTCTGACCAACTGAGCTGATCAGCAAGGTTCTGGTGCTCTACTCAAGTTTTCTACCAGGAAAGAGCAGCCTTATTCTCATATGAATTCATAGCCTGAAAAGAAGTTGGATATTTTTAGATCAAAGTAGCATTTTGATGCTAAGAGAGGCATAAAATATCATCAAGAAATAAATTTAATAACACTAGAGGCCAGACAAAAAATACAGCCCATATGTGGTGGCACACACTGTGTCATTGCACTGTGAAAGGAAAGAATAAAGAAAAATAATAAAAAAAAAACAAAACCCAACTAAAAAAACCCCCCCCCCCCCAAAAAAAACCAAACCAAAAAAAGCCCACAAAAATCCCAAGAATTTTACTGCTGGATTAAGACAGCATAGAAACATTTTATATGAAGAAATTAAAATATGCACTTTGTTAGAACACAGAATCCTAATAATAACTAACAATTTTTAATTACGCATAATAAGCCACCTCACAATTATTAGGAAGCTATATTAGTCTTTTACTTGATACCATTCAATCTATAGTCCCTGAACAGTTATTCATACTGAAAAATGTGTACAATAGGTGTGAGGGAATAAAAGGATCAAAGGGGAAAACAGCTAAAATATGTCTGAAAAGCTGATAACAGAAATTTTACAAAAGCCAGGGAGAGGAGACTAGAGTATCATTAGCCATTTTCATATCCTAATGGAAGATGCAAGTTTCAGTCTGTTACTAAGAGCGGGTCCATGGCAAAGAGCCCAAATGAGGTCTGAGAAAGCATAATGTACCTTTAATGATTGAAGTAGCAAGAAAATTAAATCTAATCATGTTTCATTAAGCATACTTCAGCTCCCATTTTTTACTAAATTATTCTATTATGATTTCCAACTGTCTGTTGAAATAACCTTTTACAGCAATCTAATTCACTATCATAAACAAGTCTCATTTCTCACAATGAAGCCTCCTGGGATTAGTGAGAGGAGATGAAAAATCTAAACCTTGCCAATCCTGCAGCCACTAAGGTAACCACTCAGGGAGACAAAGATTGTTGTTTTCCTATTTGTGGCTGAGATCATTAAGATATAATTAGAAATGTATTCATGAGTACCAGAGCGTCTGTTATGGAGATACCATTCACCCAACAAGCATCCTCTATACTAGTCTTTAATAAGCACGGGAGGAGGCATAATCCCCACTTCACTCTCTGGAGAGTTCTGCATTAAATGGACTGCATTAGACATCCCTCTCACTCCCTGCTTTTTAATATAATCTTATACATGCATGCAGTATTTTCTCAGACTCCTTTGTTACCATCAGAACTGCTAGTCTGTTTGCTTTCAGCAATATGCTCCTGCAGTGCCATCCAGATGTGAGCCCTAAAGATAGCTACGTGCAGGGAATTTAAATCCTGCTCCAGAACTTGACACAGGGCAAACAAATGTAGAACTTGAGACTATAGAGTAATAAATGGATTGTTTACAGAATAAACCTTACCTCTCTGCAGCAGCGAAAGGAGTTATCAGCCCGCATATACATCCTTTCTGCTTTAGTCAGATGAATGAAATATGCACCAAGGAGAAATATTGCACTTTACTCCAATAGGTAACTGAAAGAAATCTGTTTTTCCTTTGTAAAGACCTTAATTATTGCCAAACTCCATATCAAATAACATGACAGCAACAGAAAATTAAAAGCAGTGTCACCCACCAAACAGTGCTTAAGTATCTGCCACAGGGATCAATTTGGAGCCCTCCGTTAAGTTGCCAAGTGTAAACTGTCAGTCACTGTATTTATCACCACCGTGTTTGAACAGGTTATTGTCTTATTTGGTAGTCAGGAGTTCGAAAGGAACCCAATATACGAAATAGAAAGAAAAAGAGTTGTAGGGCACAACTTTGCTTCCTGTACCCATATTATCAGTAAAGAAATACCAGTTCACAATATCCAGGGGGCCAAAATGGAACTTTGTAATATAAACTGGAGACTCAAAAGAGAAATCTAAGAGGAAAGAAAAAAAACTACCAAAGTTTCAGGTGAGTCTTTGAGATGATGCTCTATTATAATTGTAATTAGAAAGTTACAGTAGGTAAAGTAAGATTGTGTCATGGTAGACTTAATCTTTTTGCATACATATGGCTAATGAATCTACCGTAGCAAAGCAATGATTTTTAAGCTTGCCCATAAAAACATTTTACAAAACAAAATATATTTAGAAACTAAGCATTTACTACAATGAGTAAGTCACTACAGTTAAAAACAAAGTAAAAAAGTAGAATATTAAGATTTAAATTCTTTTGTTTTGTGGAAGACTGACATTCTAAAATCTAATTATCACCCTGCAATACAAACTCTTCAGGAAGACATTAACACAAGGAATGCATAAAGAACACATGACTGAAGCCAAACCAGACAAATTTCTAGATAAATGATCAGAATTCAGAGGCATAATGTGGAAACCTCTGCCAGCCAGAAACCATCCACAAACATTCAATATTCTTTTACAAACTCTATTGTGTAGCACAACAATAGCTCAGTACCTTAGTCATCAGAATGCAGATGGTCAAGAAAGGTACAGTCAGCAAGTGCCGCATTCCTATGCCAATATTTATTTAGATGAGATTAAGAAATGTACCTCAGCTGTTTGACAAAACAGTGATAATGTCACTGATGGTCACAAGATCAATAAATCTTACTCTGAAAAACATGTATCACAGATTTACTTCAACATATATTTTCCCTTAACTGCTTTCTCTTTGTCTTGACATTTACATTAGCAGGAACAGTAAATTAGCAATCAGCCTGACAAACATGAAGTGTGGAAGAAGTTGGATTTTGCATTAATATTGCTTCTACAGCAAAAATAAATTATTTTTTAAATGTAGACATTAATCACCTTGGGTCAACATTGATGGCGTTTCCTTTCTATATTATCCATTAAAAAATTTCCATAAAGTTTAAAGAAACTATGGTAAAGTCATGATTTCTCCCTATAAGTTGATAGTTAAAGGCCATAGAGGAGACATTGTGGTACTAGACTTGTGAAGCCTCATGTTAGAAATAATCTGTCTTTTTGCAGCACCTGCCTTTCACACATTTGCATCATGGTGCTACAGCCCCTCCTCTTCCATGTGACCCTCAGATCCAGCTGTGACCCAGGGAGTGGGGTGGGAGCGAGGAAATGCTGCAGGGCTGCACTCCAGCCAGCAGTTACAGACCAAAGTAGCCCTGCTGGCTTCCCCAGGCTGTTCTCCTGTTCCCTCTTCTGCGGCTCACAATCAACTGTCACAGAACTCTGGGCACCAGGCACATTTCCTCTTTTGTACGTCACATGATACAGTATGAAGAACTTACAAGGTCATAAAGACTTCAAGATTGCTAATATATATAATTTGAGATTGTCACACACACACACATATGGGCATATTTTATATATTACATATATGCATACACATATATATGAATACTACAAAATAGCAATCTGACTATGGGAAAATAAGTAGATAAACAAAATTAAATGTGCCCAACATGTGGGCAGTGCAAGAGTGTGAGAATAGGAAAAAAGCTTAAAGAATTGGGAGGTGAGATCTATCAGTTACTGATAAAAGTGGGGGAGGATGAACAACAAAAACAAAGAATTTAATTTGTTTAATCTTTTTCACAGCAGAACCAGTTACCAATCTAGAAGATTAGCTACTTTAGTTGCATTGCTTAAATTAAAATGCAAGAGAAAAGCAGTAAATGCTACAAACTTTCAGAGGAAAGGAGTGCGACAGAATTAAAATGGATTCTGAAGATGATGCCAGTTAATCTCTAATTTAAAAAGAGCATAATGATCTCTTTACCCATCCCAAACCACCTCCCGCATGTTTCTCCATAAGTGGGAAAACTGTCCAATTATAATGCTTTGGTGCAATAAAAATTCCACAAAAATGTCAATGCTACATTAAGCATGGACAACTCTGAAACTTGTTCATAAACAATAGCTAAACACTGATTCTTAAAGAACATCCAAACTTCTTTGTGAATTCCCCAAATTACTGTTAATTTTTAACTCCACATTCAGCCAAATAGACAGCAGAGACTCAAACGTAAACTTATAACTCAGAGCTGTGTATTTTTAACTAGCTAATTTCTCTAAGAAACAACTAACTTCGGAAAACAAGTCAATCTGTTTAAGTCATAAAAAATTAAACTGGTTTCTCCTATAAAAATGGGAGTTATAAGACAAATTTATGCAGCTAGTAACTAAAAACTCACAATACAGCAAGGTTCCCATATATTCATTTTTAGTATAGAAAGCAGAATCCGATTCAGTTCAAACAGAAGGTCTACCTGCCCTAACAACATACCTAAAATATTCTACAAGAAGCCCTACATGACAGGTACACTGAACACTTTCCTTAGCCTCCGGGAATTCACAGCCCAAGGACTTCGAGCCAGAAGCAGATTTTATACACATAATAGCACTCAATGGATTTTTGAAATCTATTAATTTGTCCAGTGTATTTTTTAATTCAAGTAATCTGAGGATGACACGGAGCAGAGCTGAAAGCTGGACACAGCCCTATAGAAAAAAGAAATTGACCTTTTGTCAATTTTTCAGATCCCAACTGCAAGTTTTCTTTAGTTCTTATAATACAGATCTTGTGTGAGTAGAGACAGTGAGCAGCAATACTGTTCCCTACTCACCTGACTATGGTATTTATATGTAAAGATCACACTCACCCCTCAACCACCACCTTCCAGATTAATCTATTAATAATCTATTATTAATCCAGCATACAGAAGGATAATCTCTTCTATAGTAGCCATTCCAGACCTTGGACCATTTCTGTTTTTCTTTACACTATTTGCAGTTCTACTGTAAGTATTTTGAGATGGGGAACCCAAAACCCACACATGGAATAACATGCACAATGTCTTGCAGCATACCATTGCAATATTTCCTCTTACAATGAGTAACACTCAGTGTGTTTTCCAGACCAGGACAAAGGATTAAACAGAGGTTTTTATTTGACTCTGTTTTTATCTAACTATAATATCTAATTCCTGAGTGACAATGGCAACATATCTTGCATCACTGCATATGTAGAGCTGCGACTGGAGACAGCAGTCTCACATTGTGCAGTACTTCAGAACATACACAGGTTTCGTATCTGCTTTGCAAAGGGGTGCAAATTAAACTGAAAGTGAATAGTATTAGGCATCAAAAAACTTGAGGATTTTAATTAGATTAATAATCACAGGATCCTGAAGGTTAGCCACAAAACTTCTATCAAGAAAAGACTCAAATTAAGTGTGATGAAAGAATAAGTAAATGCTGAACAGCTTTATGACTACAACAAACCCCTAAACCAAAACCAACCCAACTAAACACTGTTTGAGAGGGGGAAACCCTTGCTTTAGAACATCTGCACTGTGAACTTTGTAAGTTCTTAAAAGACTGTATTGCTGAAAAAGTGAGAGGGAGAGAACATTGAGCCCAACTGTGTTTCTATCCAAACCTTAGGGCTGTTTGTGGTGATGGTCAGTCCAGACTGCTCACTGAGGCTGCTGTTGGTGAAATCCATCACTAAAGATTTCAATATCCTTCTGCCTTAAGTTCCCCAGAGTGACAGACTGATCTGTCATCTAAAATGAAATTCCTGATAAAATGTTCAGTGAGCATGGAAAAAGGTTATAAACTATTCCTTCAGGCTGGACTAGGAGAACAATAACAGAATCACTCCTCATAGAAGGGGCTAGACAGAACAAAGTACTATAACATGAAGTACTGAAGAATTTTTATTAAAGTTTTCTATCAATATGAAGTGACAAATAAAAGAAAAATTATTTCCCTATCAGGGCAAAAAGTCATGTATTTTTCATACTTTTAGAAGTTTGGGGTTTTTTTAACACAAGATTCTTCATCTAAATAATATAAAAGTCTTCTTGCTACATATTTCAAATATTCTACAAATCTTAACTGTCCTAAAGCTCATAGAACTAAAAAAAAAAAAAAGGTGTTATTAACATTTAAGTAAACTTGTTTTCCAAGAAATAAGATCTAATAGCATCAGCTTTATCTGTCATGTGGAAAGTTGAATTTAGCATGTTCCCTTAAAAGTCAGAGCTGCTTTGTTTCCAAGTAAAAATATAATAGTTACGAAAAATTCTCCACAATAATATTCAAACTACTTAATCCCAAAATTTAAAAAGCCCCTTTTTAGAACACTGCTAAAAAGCCACAAGACTCACATTTCAGGTAACCTTCCATAAATGCCCAAGTCTATTGAGAGACAAAACAAGTTGGCAGAAACACTCAGTGACTTTATACACCCATCCATTCAACCCTGACCTACACTCCACCTTGGATTTGGTTCATAAAACACCATCCTCATGCAGTATAAAATGCAGATGGCTCAGACAAAGAAGAAATGGGAGTGCAGCCAAGTCAGCTGAATAAGCATTGCCACTTCAGTCCATCCACTTTGCTTACTTAAAGGTCAAAGCATACAAGTTACTAGGAAGCAGGAAAAAAGATGAAGGGCTCAGAAACCCAAACTCACCTGAAAGACTACTGACTTGGATCCTAGTCTAGAGGAGTTAATGTATCTAAGTACAGGCAGGGCTCAGTCTATGGCGGCTACCATGCTAGGAGGTAACCTGTGGGATAATTTTTCTTCAGCCGGTTGATTTTTCAGAAGATGGACTGGGACAATCAAATCCCAGAATAACGTAAGGTTGAAGACACCTCTGGAGCTCTCCAATCTAGCTGGCTGCTTGGCTCAGGCTGCATAGAGTTTCCAAGCATGTAGACGTTACAACATCTCTCAATGCTCATTTCAGTGTTTGCCAATGTGCCCCACAGGAAAAAATTTCTTTCTACATCAAGCTGGAATTTCCCATCTTCCACCTTGTCTTCATCCTGTCATCCCTCCATTGTGCACTGCTGAGTCATGTCTGGCTTCATCTTCTCTGTACTATCCCAAGAGGCAGTGACAGGCAGGAAAAAGATCCCCCCAAGATTTCTTTGCAAAGGTTGTATGAAACTTGTTCTCTCATCCTCTCCATGTGCGTCATGTGCTCCAGAACCCCTGATCTTCAGAGTGGGCTTGCTCCAAGATGTCAAAGGTTCAGGGTAAGCACTATTCAATCTTGTACAATATATTTTAATCTTTTCTCTGAACACAGTATTTGAAAACTATGCATTCAAAACAAGTTTAGCCTTCCAAGAAAAACTAACTTTTAAGAGTTGTTCAGAATAACCACTATTACTGCATTTGTAACTGGAGGGGTTTAAGGGAAGTGCCAACTACCAGTATCCAGCAAGATCCAAAGGACAACAGGCAATCCTCTAAATAAAGGACAAACCTGGTGGATTTTGAGCAACAGCCAAGGGCCAGAACACAGTAACAGATGCTCTACCCTTTTATAGGTACAGAAACCTTTAAAATAACTGTTGTGTTGGATCTTAAGTCATCCCTGAAGGGATCACTCCATACTTTATACTCTGGATAAATATTAGAGTTACAGTTACTCATTAATTTCTTTTAACAGAGCTTAAACTGCATCATCACCAAACATCCCTGCAGCACCCTGTTTGTCCCAATCAACAGAAGACACAAAAAGACCAGAGACTCCTGCTGGGCTGTCGATCACTTTGGAGCAATACTGTGAAATGTTCTTGGGATGTGATAAATACATACATCTGCCATGCATGTGGGGGGGGGTTGGGGTGTTGTCCCTTTTGTCCTCTTAACCTATAGAATTTTGTCCCATTTGTTGCAGGGGGGAACCTGATGGCCAATACTTAAGCGTATTTGCAGAACAAAGACTTGCTGGGCCCAGGGGGGGAAGGGGGCAGGCAAAGGAAATCATCACTTTCTCGCTCTGCGGCCGGTGCAGAGGACACACTCAGGGCTGTGGTTGCGTGGAGAAAGAGTTTGCCATAACCCAGGAGCTTCTTTTTCCTGCTGCTGCTTCTGCCTGCCCTGCTGGGACGCCCTGCTGAGACTGTGGGAAGACCGGCGACCCATCTAATCCATCCCTGCACCAGAACTTCTGCATTCCATCTCAGAGTTCTTCCTTTCTCCTCAGAGGGCCTGTTGGAGCCATCTACGATGACAGACTGCCTACGGCATTCATGAAGCAAGGCCTCTCCCATCTCTCTCCCCAGCTTTTCCGTGGGGGGGTCCCTAACTTTTTTCTTTGTAGTTGTTGTTAATACCGTAGTTATTGTTCATTTGTATCTTGTAATACTCATTAGTAAAGGACTATTATTCCTCCCCATATCTTGCCTGAAGGCCGCTTAATTTTAGTAATTTGGAGGGAGGGGATTTCTAAGGGAGGGTTCTGCCTTTCCTAGCAGATACCTGTCTTCAACCCCAGACAGCATGGAACAGTGATCATGACCTTGTAAAAGCTTTTTCTTTGAAACTGTGAATATATTGTCTTTTGAAAGACGACTTGTAAGACATATACCATAATACACAAAACAACTATCCAGTCTGGGCTACTGTAGAAACATTTATGAAAAAAAAACACCTTCACAAAACCTGTATGTTAGCCTGCTTATTGAAGATCAGAAATATACAACACATGTAGTGAGATAAAAGAAACGGAAAAGTCACAGCATGATAAAACTCAGAAATGTGCTCTAGTATCAGCAATAATCATGGTCACTATTTTTGCAAAGTACAGAGAGCTATGCACTTCACTACCTGTTTGTGATTTTCTTACCCAGTATGTTATAGCCAGCTTTAAAATCTTGCTACAGTCTTTTAGATTCATATTTACTATCTGTACAATTTTCAACTTTTAGGACAGGATAAATAAATAACTACTAACAAAAAAACAAGAATATTTTTTATACATGAGTTCTCTTATGTCCCTTAGCAATGCATATAAAATAGAAAAAAAAGCATGCACACTAAAATATTTGTGTCTAGCACTATAAAGCAATTCCTTTAAGATATAAAGAGCTGAATTTTCTTCCTATACAAGAACATGATATTGTCACAAATGCCGTGGACTCAGTTTTTCTCTCAGAGCTCCAGGTGATTTAGTAAATAATTTTATTCCCTCCCCTAACAGAAGCATGCTTCAAAGTAATTTTCCAGATAAGAGAGTGAGAGAAGGATATGCTTTAGCAATACTTCCTTTTTTAACACCCATTTTATTATGGGTTATTATTTTAGAATATCAATTTATACTATTAAAATTATTTAAAGGATGGCTCTGCTTCTTCTCACTACTTTCTCCATCAAAAATCCTACTGGGAATGGATCTACGCAGACATACAGTCATAAAATAGGCTGCCCATATTTACTTAGTGCTTTTCATACCAAAATCTGAATGCCTTCTAAAAATTAATGAATTCATCTTCCCTATGTCCTTGTGATATACATTTATAATTTAGACATTACTTTACCATAAGAAAAAAAAAAATCAATAAAGAATTTAGTTTGAATAAGGTCTGGTTAGGACCTTGAAAAGGCTTAGTTTCAGAATGATGAGAACAAATTGCTGAGTTTTCTCAGAGTAAAGGTGTTCATTGGACACCCAAAGGACAGAAGCATATGGTGAAAAAGAGGGCTTACACAATTTTCCCAGGGGTAAGAATAAGCATGGATCAGGAAGCAGGACTAGGAAGCAGTTCTCTCACTGCTCCGTCAACAAGCCCATTCTTCATCCCAAAAATCATGTACTTCAAGTTTTCAGTTTTTTCATTAACCTGTTCTAAAATATTTGTAACAAATACACATTTAACTACTTCAAAAAGAAAGCTGAATTAAAGACAGCCAAAATTATTTGACTCAGGCAACTCTTCAAGAAAGGCTGAAAATCTGCTATTAATATCATTCCAAAAAAACAGTATCAAACCCTTAATAACAATAATTTTCTCAACATAATGGATGGAAAGTAAATAATTTCAGCTCTGTTTAAAGCTGGCAGTTGTTAGCTCAGAGTTTGGTAGAGACATCTTCATGAATGGCTGCCACACAGTGACTGCAGTACAGACAACTCTAAGCTCTGGGGTTGTAGCAAACAGGCTGAAAGTCTAGCATACATCACAACGATATTGAAAAAGCAAAATGCTTCTTCCATGATTTGCAAGAAAATAGACATGTGAAGGGAACTTTTGTTGACCTTATCACTGGGAAACAAAGGGCTGGAGACAAGTGCTATGGAACAGGACCTGGAGTCTGGGTTGATGACAAGTTGAATGTGAGCCAGCAGACCCTGGCAGCCAGGAGGTCCAACCCTGTCCTGTGGTGCATCAGGGACAGCATCACCAGCCAGGCAAGGGAGGGGATTGTCCCCTCTGCTCTGCACTGGGGTAGTCTCACCTCAAGTGCTGGGGACAGGTTTGGGAGTCACAATGTAAGAGGACATCAAACAATTAGAGTGTGTTCAGAGAAGGGTGAATAAAATGGTGCAAGGTCTCAAGAGCAAGACCTACAAGGAGCAGATGAGGTCACTTAGATTGTTTGGCTTGGAGGAGAAAAGGCTGATGGGAGACCTCATCACAGTCTATGACTTCCTCAAGTGAGACAGCAGAGGCAAGATGCTGATCTCTCTCTGGTCACCATCAATAAGACATGAGGAAATGGAAGGGAGCTGCATCAGGGGAAGTTCAGATTGGACAGGAGGAAAAGATGCTTCACAGACAGGATGTCTGGGTGCTGAAAGAGGTCCCTGTGGGAAGTGGTTGCAGGAAGAGTACAAGGAGTGTCTGGACAACACTCTTAGTTATATGATGACTAAGGGAATTGTGAAGGAAGCAGGAGTTGGACACTCTGATCCTTACTAGTCCCTTCCAACTGCAGACAACCTACGGTTCTGTGATTGCTTTATCCATATGCAAAACCACTGCACATCACATGACAACATCTAGGGAAAGAAATCAAATGTCATGGGTTCTTGTTATTAATCAAATTCAGAAATTGGTTTTATACAAAGCATTTTGACTTCTAATAGTTTTGTTGTCATCTGTTAAAACCACAATAGTTACACATGAGTAACTGTTAAGAACTTATTCCATGTACAGTGTTACTAATTGGAGAGATCAGTTGACCACAACAGACTAACAGTCTAATTCAGCACTAATCAAACACTTACATGTATAAACACTTCCTCAGAAACTCCTGACTAAAAGATCACTAAAACAAAATTTAAAAATCTGTTTCTGAAAATAAAACTTTCTATCAGCAGGATTCTTCTTCCTACTAAAAAAGTCTCAGGAGAGCTTCATTTAGATATGTTTATTTCCAGGAGTACAAATTTAGACATGGAGGCTTACCCCTTTTAAGTATACACTACGTTTAAGCCAGCAATTCAAAAGATATCAGTAGTCTCAGGAATCTCATCCTTAAACTGAAAGTGCTTAAGCAAGTTAATAGGGTAATGAAAAATACTAACATTCCTACCAGAGGAGCCACATTTTTATTCCTGGAAAATTGGAAATTAACATACTGTAACCTACTGCCTTTTGCAGTGTCTTCTTTGGTCCTATTAATTTGATTTTGCATCTGTCTTGGTTTTGAAAGACAGGTGCCTGCCAAGGAAGGCAGGAGCTTCTCTTGGAATAGAAAATGTAAACCACCTCCTTCCAAATAATTATAATTTTTAAAATTAAAGGGCTCTCAGTCAAAGATATGAAGATAGGAATAACAGTTCTTTAATATGTATAAACAAAATAAACTAAACCAAACAAACAACAAACTACAACCTAATAGGAAAATTAGACCAAAATGCAGTATTAAACAAAAAACAAACCTGACAGTTAGAATACAACCTGACACTCTGTCAGTCAGGGTGTTGGTAGCAGTCCAGTTTGAATGGTGGCTCCAGTAGTCCCCTGGAGTGACAGATGGTTCTGTTGAAGCAGAGATCCTGTAGAAGGGCAGAGTTTTCTTCCAATGGTCCAGTGGTGATGTAGAAGGGTCTGGTCCTTCCTCTGGGAATCCAGCGAGAAAAGGCTGCTCCTCTGGGAATCCAGTAGAATGGCAGATGCCTGTTCTGTCCAAATGCCCAGACTATATCCAGGTGGGAATGCTTGGCTCCTCCCCCTGGGCAGAGCATCTCACAATGGGATGATGTCATTCTATGAGTCATGTGGTGGGTCCTTGACTGCCCATTAAACAGGAATGGCTCCCAGGGGGAGTTATTTATGACTCATGGGGCAAGGCATTGATGGCCCATTAACAGGAGGAGGCAAGGATAACACTGCCCCTCCTGGTTTTAACAGTTCATGAAGATGGAGATAGAATACATACCTTCTGGCATATTTTTACATTGTAACCTAGGACAGCATAAAAAAGAGAATAAATATAATACTGAATGTTGACCTAAGACTTCAATGCATTGGTAAGAAATTTGTCAGTTTGGAAAGGATTTAAACCATTCTCACTGGTGAAGTACTCTGCTCATAGTAAATTTCACACTTGCATTACATCTATCTTCTTTAAAAGATCTTGTAATTTTTCCTCATTCCAAATACATAAATTCTAAGACAGTTCAACACTTTTTCACTAGGTTCTCCTAAACCTATCTTTGGATATTAAATGTCTTTCAAAACCAGCAATTATTTTGCTTTATAAACTACCCATTAAAATAGGGTTTTGGCATTTTCATTTTCAGAAATCCTCATAGATCACATTCCTAATCTGTCACAGCAGTTTAAATACCCTGCCACAGCATACAATTTGACTTTTAAATATAGCAGACTTGAAGAAAAGTGCATACTTCAGAGAAAGACAAAAAATAGAGATATTCATTATGGATACACTTAAGGTTTCTAACTATAACTAATGTCCATCCTGTAGAAGCCATAAAAATCACTCCTAGAATCTAATTTCAGATACCTTATAAATGCAGGTTTTCCCTAACAGTAATGAACTGGTGAAATACACCAAAAGGAACCATTGAATGCTTTTGTAACAGCATGGAAAATACAGAGAGGAACAGGAATACCACACACAGAGTTATTAAAATAAATAGAATTTCCTGTTCTTTAAAAGACATGTAAGACTAAGCATTTCCAGATACCTTTGTTTTGATATTTTTACTAGAGGACTGATTCTAAATTAAGGATTGAGTATGCCTACAGACTGGAGCGAGATGTCCAGAGCAATCAATCAGCATCAATCTTCTTGTGCAAGCACAGAGCTGAAAGCTTTAAGTCAAAGCTCACTTACAGCACGGAAGACCAAAGGCACATTTACACTAAATGCTCAAATTTTATTATTTGCAAAATTTACTATTCTCATTTTCTCTCTGCAACATAAACTTGTACTCTTTACAGAATTTAAGAGAAGGAGGGTCCTAGTCTTTTGTTTCAAGCCATCCTGGATGGCTTATGAGTACTTAGAAGAGTTAGAAACATTCTTCCCATTCTTTTAGACAACCAAGAAGATGCCCACCATGCTGGACTACGAGGAGACACAATTAAACTAATGCTTCAAATGCTGCAATTACCTCTGATCCATGTTCCTCTATACTTATCATCCATGTGGCTGCTAGACAGCAAAATATCTCTACCTCTTCCCTCAAATGATTTATGACTACTCTCTCACTAGAAAATAAAAACCAAGCAAAAGAGGAATGACGAGGCTCTTATTTTTCCTCTCCAGTCTTATTTTTCTCCATTTTTACGGTATTTTCACAGGTAAGACTGGCCACAAAACAACTATTATTTTTAAATCATTCCAATGGATAGCTTCGTTACTTTAACTGAATCACAAGGAGTGGCATCTCTGACCATAATCATTCCCCGTGGCTTTTACCTCCTATTAAAATTCAAAGTGAAATATAGAATCCAACCATTGCTTCCGCTTGGATGCTATACAACTTATTTTTCACAACTTTTTTTTTTTAATTGAAATACTTTAGTTGGAATTGTTTTTAATTAAAAAAAAGCAATCTAAACATACCAAAGGAATCTAGTTATACATGGCTATGTATCTTCTACTTGAGACAAAATTTCCACAAAATTGTTAGTGTCCTAGGTTACAATGTAACATATTCCAGAAGGTCTGTATTCTATCTCCATCTTCATGAACTGTTAAAATTAGGAGGGGCAGTGTTTTTCTTACCTCCTCCCCTGGACCATCTCCTGTTAATGGGCCATTAACACCTTGCCCTATGAGTCATAGATAACTCCCTCCGGGAGCCCTTTGTGTTTAATGGGCCATTGTGTGGACCCACCCCATGACTCATAGAATGACATCAGCCCATTGTGAGGACCCACCACATGACTCAGAGAATGACATCAGCCCATTATGAGAAGCTCTGCCCAGGGGGAGGAGCCAAGCATTCCCACCGGGACATAATCTGGGCATTTGCACAGAACAGGCATCTGCCTTCTACTGGATTCCCAGAGGAGCAGCCTTCTCTCCCACTGGATTTCCCAGTGGAAGGACCAGACCCTTCAACATCACCACTGGATCATTGGAAGAAAACTCTGCCCTTCTACAGGATCTCTGCTTCAGCAGAACCATCTGTCACCCCAGGAGCACTACTGGAGCCACCACTCCAACTGGACTGCTACCAACACCCTGACTGACAGGGTGTCAGGTTGTATTCTAACTGTCAGGTTTGTTTCTTTGTTTAATACTGCATTTTCCTATTAGGTTGCAGTTTGTTGGGTTTTTTGTTGTTTGTTTGTTTTAGTCTATTTTCTTTATACATATTAAAGAACTGTTATTCCTATCCTCATTTCTTTTGCCTGAGAGCCCCTTTTAATAATTTGGAGGGAGAGGGTTTACATTTTCTATTCCAAGAGAAGCTCCTGCCTTCCTTGGCAGGCACCTGTCTTTCAAAACCAAGACAGTTAGCTTTCTTGAAAAGAAGTTGTTACACAAGAAAGCTGGTATGGCTTGTTTCTTCTTTTAAAGTACATATTTATCTATTTTTTTATGTAGCTATTATATTTTTTATTTTAGTTATGCTTAGCTCATATTCTCTCCCTTAGTGATAAATGTATATTGAACTCTATTTCCAACTGCAATTACAACAAAGTGAGCAAAGCACACCTTCTAAAAGGACCAGTGACTTGCCACCATAACAATGATTTTGAAGCACTTTATGAGCATTGAAGTACAGGCTGACTGCAGTCTATCAAAAACATGAGTAGTAGATGACCCTCTAATTTAAGATATCCAATACAATCATCCCAAAATACAGAGACAGTATAAAATTTCAAACCTATATACAACTAGAAGAACTAAACAAAAATATATGAACAGGACTGCAAAGAGAAATCTATTTTGTATTTTCATACTATGAGTTTTCCACTGTATTTGAAAGAAAAATATGTAATTTTAAAAATAATTTTAATTATGTTGCAAATGTAAACAGAAGAGCTGGACTTGCTTATGTTAAGAATATAATGACACTATAAATAAAACAACCACTGTATTTGAATCTTTAAAATAGACCGTGCAGTTCAGACATGAAGATACTATCTTTACTGAGCATATTTGATAATAAGATACAATTTTTAAATAGTAATATGCAATCTTGCTATTAAGTAATTTTTATTGAAAGGATATACCTTAAACTTTAACTGTCTGTTAAGATATAGAAATTTGCAAAAAAAAAAGTTTACAGCAAAAACTGTGATAATATGCTGGTGTGACTAAAAGGTACACTGGAAATTTTAATAGGATAAGGACAGATTTGACTACTGGGCTTTAAAAACATGGTAGCACTGAGCTCCTAATCACAAACATGATTAGTTTTAAAACTTAGTAGCAGAAAAACAGAATTTCACCAACTACACAGAATTTCTTTTCTATGCCACAGCTAACATTCAGGCAATACTAAATGAAAACCAGGTAATATTTATGATGTTACCCTTTTAAAAGTAACATAACACAGAAAATAACATTTACATCAACTTCATTGCTTGCTACTCAGCAAAATCTTGGTAGCAATCTAAAATATAAACAGCCATAACTTACAAAAATGGCAGTAAAACACTTCTAAATCCTTCATTAACCTAATTTCAGCATTATAACAATCATCAAAATCAATATTTTGTATATCATAAACTGATGTTGAAGGCAGATGACATAGATTTGACAGAAGATTAAGGATATAGCAGTAAAAGGCAGCAAGAAAGTAAAACATGAAATATATCCCACAGTAACTTTTTCTGCTACAACTCCTTCCTTAACAGCAGCATTTCATATTCATACCTTAAATCAAGCCAACTTCTGGCATTATTTACATAATTATGGAATTTGGCTCATTACACTTAATCTTGCTACCAAAGGGGTGTTTGCACCTTTTAATTTTTTCACATAATGATGTCAGCTTTTTGCTTTTCAATCCCTTACTGTCCTGAAAATACTCGTAAATTGTCAGTATGTCTCCATTTTTCCACAGATACACATCACTATGTTTTCACTGACCACATTAGATATCATTGCAAGACTGATGTCTACTCATATTGCAGTATACTTCATATTACTTTGCAGGCTTACTTATCTACATAACCACTAGCACCAGGATCTGGGATCATGGCACTGATCAAATTAATTTGCATTCAGGTAAACCATGAAATTCACCTCTGAAGTTCTGTAACGAAGAACTGTATTCAGTTTTTCACATAATCACAAACCACATAATAAATGTGCATTTCCTAAATGCATCTGAGTGTTGGGAGACAAATGAGTGCAGAGGGTTTCCAGGGGAACTGGAACTCTATTTAAAGGCTCTTACTAATTAGCTCAGTGACTAAACCCTAGTTCAGGTGAAGATAAATTATGGCTATTCCCTTAGAACAACTTCCTAGGTAGACAATAACAGATTTTTTTCACTGATCCAGTTCTTTTTGCTTGGCAACTATATCCTGCAGTCGTAAGTGACATTAAAAGATACTTTTCGTATGCTTTGACTGAATTCAGAGATCTAGCTGGTCCAGAGAGATGACAGAGGATAAAAAAACTTGCCAAATCTCAGTGTTACTGCTTAGACCACAACACTGGGTAGTGTGTAGTATAAGAGGTAGCATGACTCTACGCTGATGAGCGGCGAAAAGCAGTCATACTAAAACTTATTTCTTGTGAACTGCTCAGTATCTGCAAGCCATCATGTCCTTGCTACTGTGCTAGCTAGATTAAAGCTAGTACATACAATCTCACTTGGATTGTAGCACAGCCTAGAAACAAATACTGCTCCTGGAAAAGCTTTTCAATTTTGAGCCCACAGTATTTCCTTCAGAGTCTAATCGAGTCAATGCCTCATCAGTTGCATTGCAGGAAATAACATGAATTATATTTAATAATACATAGAAAATACACACTGGGTATCAAGTCTTGGCGTAGAAATTAAGTCTTAGTAATAAGCCATAGACTAGATAGTAATAGCTCTATGTTAAATTACTGTCAGTATATAACACAGTATTGACTCTGAAGCATAATTCAATAGTTTAGGGTCTGGTAAAGGCCTAGGTATAATAACGCAGACAGAGCTCAACATTACTATTTGTGCTGATCCTTGAAACTGATAAAAGTGTAAACCTGACAATGACTAGTTTATGGGGAATAATGGGAATCAAATCATATGCAACTCACTTCACCCATATGACTGAAAATTATTTCAGGAACATGTAATGAAGGAGTCTGTTAATCCATCCTGTTCAATCCATTCTGTTCAAAAGAAAAACAACATAATGATTAATCCTTCCAGTCTGATTTAGTCCTGGCTCCTGCGTTTTCCCAAGTGCCTAACTTTCCTTCGCTGAATTCCGTTTTCTGTAGGGAAAACGGAGGAACAGGTTGCCACCCACCTTTGCTGTTTCTGGTGCTACATATCGCATCCCTTGATCCAAACAAGACCACAGCTCACAGCCAGTGTACGGTTAAAGCTCAAACGCTGTAAATGGCAACTGAAGCAATTACAGGTGTCCTCGCTGAACAAAGCATGTTGAAAGGGGAATTTTGTTTCTCCCTAAAAGCTACACGATTTTTTTTCCCCAACTCCAATCATAAGCTCCAAGACAGCCATAGGAGTTCAAGAGAGCTGTGAAACCTTGAGAGACCACTAGTCATGCAGAGAATTTTGAGCTAAACTGCTTCACTTGTTAAAAAGCCACTGAACTATTCCCAGAATTCATGAGGCCAAACTGCATGTGGGGAGGTCAGTAGGGAGCATTTATGACTCACTACAAGTGGTCCTACTTACATGGTATAACACAAACACATTTTAAATTCCATGACTACAGATATATTATACAAGAACTTCCAATACCTGAGAATATTTTGAGAGATCATAATTACATTCAAATACTCATAGCTATAGACTAACACACACACACATACACTTTAAAAATATATATAGCATTAACTTTCAAGATTCTAGCATCAGAAGACATTTCAAATATTAACTAAATATTTAAGGATATTAATATAAAATATTTGACTCCCATATTTTACTGATTTCTTTTTTTATTACTACCCATCCTAGGTCAAAACTATTTATGAACAACAGTAAAATGTATGGTTTTATTCTCAATACTTACCACAAAAAAGATTTCTACATATATGTACACAAAATATCATAAAGCCTGTGTTCTGTATGCTGCTGGAAAAAAATCTATCATCATTAATAAGACGACTTAAATAAAAAACAGCTTATCTCGGTATGCAGCATTAAAGAGATTCAAATGATATCCAGTAAAATAAAGCACTGCAAAGGAAGAGTGAAACTTAAGAAAGGAATATCAAAGTGGATTCAAAATCCCATTTATGAATCTCATCTACCCTGAATAAGACTAAATTTCAAAACTGATACAAAAACAAGTATGCAATCAGCCTGCACTACATAAATTTTGTGTATTTACTTTCAATGCACCTTTAGTATTCATCAGGAGCATGCTTACAAGAGAACACTTGACACAACTTCATGAACTTAGAAATTAAAAAATTAACAAGAGCCTGGAATTTAACAATGAGAAGGCTAACAGATAGCACAGTACCCAGCTTCCAAGCTAGCCTAATGATCTCTCATCTTCATTAACATATTTGTTTTGCAACATTTCAGAGAAACAAAACCAACAGCTTTTTTGACCTTTATAAGTGGCAGATTCTATTTAGGGATGGAAGTTCCATATGTGACTATCCCAAAATCATATCCTTGATACTTAATATTGAAAAAAAGTCTAAAAGCAAATAGTGGGATTTGAGACTACCATGCCAACAGTATCAAATTTGTATTTGATGCTATTAAATAAAATGCAACTTCCTCAACATTGCTGGTATGGACTCAGCAAATATATAGTTCTAATTAAGACTCAAGCTCATTAATTCAATTTTTCAGGGTATTTGTTGATTGAAGAAAGAAAAAAGTACTTATCTTGAAGAAACTTCTTATACAGGTGGACGAGTTGGTGAGAACCTCCTAAATGCCTGCTTACTCTAGATGCTTTTGTTTTGTTAGATTGTTCCATTCCATTTAGTCAACATATTTTATCAACATTGCTAATGAAAATTACTAGTTAGACATAATTTGTGAGATAGGATATCTATCTATTAGAATACACATCTATATTAAAAAATACTCTTACCAAGATGACTTGGAAAATAACTGGAAAAAGATGGCTTTCTTCCATGAAGCTGTAAAAACATATTTTAAGACTTATTTAGAAACAGAGGAAGCGAATTTTTATTTAACACACTAAACTCACAAGAGGAACAGAACAGTAGAATAGCTGTTGCCAAGATCCATGACTCAGAACCTTAGCCTTTGACTAGCTCTCAATAAAAATTACTTTCATTTCAGATATTAAACAGAAACAGCAATGTTATACTGCTTTGGAAATTACTTCTAGGTCTGCTTCATTGATGCAATTCAAGTGGGTAGAACAGTAATTAATTTAGCATTTTTAAATGGCAGTAATTAATAAAATACTGCAACTATAGCACTACACATACTAAGAAAGAGTGCACGATTAACTGTTTGAATTAATAGACTCAGAACAGGATGAAATTATAAATATGTAGTGTTTTTTTAAAAAAAATGCCATGTTAACTAACTTCTTGAGTTTAACATATATAAATATGATACTTTTGTCAGACACTTGACAATGCTCAGCAGTAGTGGCTGAAAAGAAGTTACCTATACTCTCCTGCATTTCAAAATCAGACAAAACTCAGCATATATATGCTTAAAGAAAGAATATTCTCAAAGATCAGTAATACCTTAATGCACTGTTTTGTACTCAGAGCACAAACCACTGTATAAGAAAAACTTGCGTGTCCCACACACTATGATGACATGAGTCACTTGATTACATGCTTTTTACCATATTGTATTGTCTACTCAGAAGAATGATTATCACCTTTTCTTACACACTATACTAAATGCCTATTCTCCAAACACTGCAGAGAACACACAATTGTGTGCTTCAAAAACTCTCTTGTGTCACCCTAATGTCACTGAAGTGCTTCATAAACAATTGCTAGGTTTAGCTTAGCAACACAGCAAAGATAAGACTGCATTAAGAGATCCATGTAAAAAATGCAGAACTCAAACATAAAGAGGACGTCTGGGGTCTCAGTGTACAACACTCCACAAAACTGTCTTGCTAGTAGTATGTCAGTTAAAAATACCAAGTTCTATTACTGGCATGGGTTTATTAACCAAATTTCAATATCCTGGTCAGGGAACCAAGAATGTCAAGGTTTGACACCGGCCAAGGGCCAGTGCACCCATGAAAATATATTTTTCTCAATTTCTGCTGTGAGATAGGACCAAGAAAAGGAGCACAACCATCCAAACTTTGAAAAGAAACTTTATTAACTAACACTAAAAAGGAAGGAAAAACAGAAAACAGAAGGAAACCTTCAAAATGTCCATCCTCCCCCTCCCACTGACTGTTCACTCTCCCACTGCCCACACGAAAACACAAAATCTAGGATTTTCAGTCAATCCACCCCTTGAACAATCATTTCCCCAACACAACAGGAAGAGCAGAGTCCCTCCTGCTTTGCCATAGATCCCCCACAAGAATACCAGTCCTCTTGTGACCACATGGTTCACAAATGGCTCGCCCATAGACTTGCCATTGCGAAACATCACCCACCATGGGACAGTCCTGTCACAAATGCCCATGGGCTGTATCAGCTTTTAGGGTGCAGTTTAAGAATGTCTTTTTCCTAGTCCAAAACAAAAACTCTCTTCATCAGCTCCATCTTCATCCCAAGGAACAGATATCTCTCATCCCTGGGGCTGGGGATATCATTACATCAGTGCTTCAGCACTCCCCATCTGTGGTTGTCCCTGGGGCTGGGGACATGAACACTCAGTGCTCCAGCACTCCCCATCTCTGTTTGTCCCCGGGGCCAGGGACATCAACAATCAGTGCTCGAGCATCCCCCATATCTGGTCGTCCCTGGGGCCGGGGAGGACAAAATTCAGTGCTTCATTAGCACCCCCCACAGAACTAGGACATCCCCCTAAAAAGCATTCTACATGTTATAGAAGCATCCCGTCCATTCTCTATGGCTTTGCAAGAGGAGTCCATGCCAACCTGGCCCACTCCTTCATTCTTCCTTCCCACTTTGGATTCTTTCCTGTCTTTTCCTTGACATCAGGTCTCAGGTCCCATCTTTATCTCCTTTGAGCTGCTCCTCTTTCAGTTCAGTAGGATGCATGCCTTAAAAAGGTCCATCTGGGAAGTCAAAAACCTCATTTTCTGGGACTTCTGCCCATAGCTCGGCTGTTTATCAGCTCTTCCAATAGATGTCCTTGAGCTGTGGCTTGCAGAAACAGCAGATTCTCCACGCCGGGGAGGGGGGAATTCTTCTGCCAGGCTGGGGCCAGCCTGTCCCTCCGTTCCCTCCACTCCCTGCCAGGACAGTTCCCTTGAAAGGGGCTCTTGGCACAGCCCAGCCCAGCCTCCCTCTCCTGTAGGCCTCCATGCCCGGGGGGGGGAAGCCGGGCCAAGGCTGCGCACACATCTGTTCCTCCTCAAGGCTGGAAGCAAGAGAGCTTTTCAGGCAGTCCTGTGCCAAACATATATCCTACTGAGACACATTTCACTTTTGATTGGCTCATTTCCCTGTCTGTCTTTAAAACTGCCCACAATTGGCGTTGCACTGGGCTCATGGGAAATCCACAGGCACACCTCACTTCCAGGGGCGGCTATTTCCTGCCCAACAAAATGTCAATTAATCTCAAACCAGCAAAATTACACAGTTCACTGTGCATAAACTGGAGTTATATTTGACTAAAATAAGTATCTAATTTCATGTTTGAAGCTTTACCGTGTAAAACTCTATATTGGCTTCTGGTAAAACAATAAACAGATTAATTCTATTTGGTAAACTATTTGTTAAAAAGAACTCATATATATACACCTAAAATCACATATCTCCATTTAAGAGTTTTTATTCAAGTCCCATAAGATAAGAGAATAAGGTGTTATTTTTAATGGACAGCATAAGCTAAAACACTAGACTGTTAACTGAAGCAGCTAAAAGGAATTTCGCATTGTTGTCTATGAACCTAATGAAAAAAAATCAGAGTGGGCTAGAACAGACATCCGAAGGTTATAAAATAAATGCTTCACTTAGATTAATGTCACCTATAAGAGCCCTGGTTGTTCATATTGGCTGGAATCACATCTTGTAAAGGAAATAAAAGGAATGAGAGCCATGCTAAGACAACATCAATATCTATGAATAACTCGGAATTCCTTCTAAGTAATGCAGATACATGCATTACACATGAATAATGGTTTACTTTTTCATACTGTTTTTCTATTTCTCTGATCCATGCCTTCACCTAAAAGTAATAATGATTTTATGATATAGAATCCATATGAGTTAAGGGTAAGAATAAGATCTGTTGCATTGTACAGCACTGGCATGTGGTCCTGGAGATAAGTAAAACGCATCCACTAAGCTGTTCAAAACATAACAAAATAGTATAATTTTATGCACCCACATGTAGACATTCAACAAAACTAAGTAAGAGCCTTGTTCAAACAAATGTGATAATTTTTTCTTGCATACAGAGATGTTATGCTCAACAGAGGGAAAAGAGTTTAGGTAAGGAAAGAAACTAATTTCTAAGTTTAGAAGCTTAAATTTAAGGACAATTTCTCTTCTTATTAAATTGAGGGAAATTTTTTTCCATATGCAATGGCAACAAGTTACTTTCATAGGTCAGAAGAACATGAAAGCTTATATCTTCTGGATCATCCAACAATCCTTAAATAGACAGTTATGGCAGGTGGACACAGCCAGGTCGTAAGAGAGTCCCAGGACCACAGATAGGAGGACTTATTATATTTGAGGTTCATTTCCAGAGACAAGTCTCCTAGTTAAATTAAAAGCTTATTCCACATCCACAAAACAGAATTTTGCTGATGTAGATATAACAGTACTGAATGTAAAGAAAGTCATTTAAACACCACAGACTCCCAAAAAGTGCAGCTACTGTAACAGCAATCATACTGACAAAATAAAGTTTTGCCAGCACAAGCCTACTTATGCTTGGGGCTTATTGGAATTATTTACCCAGCAGCAAAAGCTGTTCACTGTGCTGCATAAGCAGCATTTAAAATGCGAACACATTAACAGTAAAACACAATCTAATACCAAGAATAGCTAAGCAATTCTAGTTTAGGAAGAACCTAGAAAAATGCTTTTGTGGTAGAGGGTAAATTATGAAACAATTGTTTTCAAACACTGGAAATGTTTAGGTCCCGATTGTTACAGCATTACAAAATCAGCTATACTTTCTGCTGAGATAAGCTAAAGCTAAACTAGAGCCCACAGGTCTGTTCTTGAAGGTCACCTGCCAACCTTTATGATTCAAACAAAAAACTGCAGCCTTGAAAAAAATCATACACATAACTTAGCTAAAATCACATCAAGCACTGCATTAAGACAAAGCTTAAAGCTGATTTATCCCAACTTTGCATACATGTGCTCAAGCAACAGAGTGACTTTATCACACTCTTCATGGCTGCCTTACATAGTTTTATAAAGAAATTTTCTTAAAACTGCTGAAAGAGGAGTTTAGCTATTTAGGATTTATTTCATAGAACACTCATATTCTAAACCAGAAGTATTTTGGTTCTTCATAGACTGTTACATAATTTACATTAAATTGGGCGCTACCTTGTTTGGAAAAGAAACAATCATCATGACATGCATACGCAAATCATAATACTAAATAACCATACTAACTATTTTCATCTCATTTAAATCTACATATAAATAAACAGTGCTGGCTTGAAATAACTGGTGATCTGATTTTAAAAGACTTGCTACCAGTACAATCTGAATTTTTTTAATATACTACCAATTTTCAGAATGAGATTGTGCCTCCAAATTTGCTTTTCAACAATATGCAAGATCTGTTTTTCTAAGAAATCATAAATTACTTTCCTGCAGGACACTAAACACAAAAGGCTTTTTGCTACAGGTTTGATACCTTAAAATTTAAAAGGCAGAAAATGTGTTGTTATCAGAGAGATGCTTTAGAGAAAAGCTGGATGGGAGGGTGTGGAAATCTGGGTTTTACAGACATTCTAGGCTGAATAAATGAGTAGAAATTATTCTGCAGAACTGGTGAACATGCATAAAGCAAGAACCAAGACATTCATTTTAAAGGGATGAAATGTCAAGTTCATGACAAATTTTTGAACCCTATTAAGGGCTCTTAAAAAATAGGCATGAACGTTCAGACTGCAAAGGTTAGGGGAGACAGCTAAAGGAGAAAATATTTCAGAAATTTATGAATTAGTGTGCTTCTTTCTAACAGTAAGATGATGGCATCAAATTAAGTGGCAAGTGATGAGATCAGACAAAGAAATACAAAGAAAATACCTGAAGATGATAGATCTTTATATACATGTGGCTATGTCACAGAATAAATATTTATGCTGAAAGTGACTTGTGAAATATCTTTTTCCATCCACATAAATGAAATGAAGATTACTAATCAATAGCTACCATCTACAGAACACCTCATCATCTTATATGGGTCCTGAAAAAAAACCTCATAGGTGTCTGAGAAAGCCTCCAGAAAGTATTCCCACACATTTGACCCCTTCCTGTAGTCTTCTCTGGGCACCTACTACTGAACATAAGAGAATGGACCACACAACAGTTCAGATTTGTTTTGTGCTAAACAGACAATTCATGGCAGAACTGAATTCACTCAAGTCTGCAGCTCCAGCTGTAGCAACCCAACCAGCCAACTCTTCCTCATTTGCCACTTATATTCACAAAGCCAAAAATTCATTACTGAAAGTAAAATCAATCAAGATATAATAGTATTTGTTCCTCTTTAATGCTTTACATTATTTGAACCTTCCAATGTGACTCCTTTCAAAAATTCACTTAACAGTAACATCAAATATTTGTCTCACATGTTTACAAGTTAGACATTCAGTAATTGATCAGCAACACAAAAGAGGGAACAAAATTACAGGTTTAAGGTTAATAGCTTATTTCTTTACTAAAGGGGAGCTCTTATAATATGGAGTCGTATTTTACATTAAAAATGGTGATTAGTATTACAGTCTGTACATGACTAGACTATGAGAACGCCCTTGCAATAATGAACTCTGACCACTGCCTTTGATATGAATTACAATGATGTGTGACTTGACGACAGCGTTATTAGCTGACACAAAACTTAACACTTCAAGAGTCTGTTTCTGGGTAAGTCTTCCTGCCTGATGTCTTTTGATAAAGCAGCATATATGCAAACATTACACCAAACAATAGGAACAGCAAGATCATAAACATTCTCTGCTGTTTTATATTAGCATTACTTCTCTAAAAGGAGAATCAGCGTTTTTACAACTCAATTTCCACAGATGTGAAACTAGCATAATCAAAATCAGGTTCTAAATCTACATAAACATTCCCTAAAATTCTAACAAAATGGTTTAATCCTCTGGCAATCTCTCCCAATCCCTATGGATTACGATCTTCTCGCTAATGTTGCACACCTCTAACACATAATTCTGCTGCTCAGTTCAGCTAGACTAGGCCCTAAGGCTTACCTGTTATCAGAATACTCCCTTTTATTCTATTCATATTCATTACAGGAAATAAAACAATACATTAAAACAGAGAAGTAATTTAGAAGCAAATAGAGCTACCTTTTAAAGTGAGCATTTCAACCTTAAACTACGAAATTAAAATAACTAATGAGAAGAACAAAGTGTTTTTAAAGCAATTAATATAATCCCACATTAATCAAGGAAAACACCAAAGCCAGTATAGTGACAAAAACTCCATCAGGTTCAAAGACAATCTATACACAACACCAACAAATGAATTCAACCACAATTCTAGCAATTAAAAACACCACAGTGAACTCCAAAGAGTTTGGTTTTGTTTCGGGTTCCTTTTTTGAAATCAAGAGCAAAGATTTAAGACCATTCCAGAATACAGTGGAACATAATTAAACACCGATCATTATAGTGTATGGAAAGACAATCAACTTATTACTAACACCAACTCTAAAATGTGACTTCAATAGAGAATGCATAGGTATAAAAAGTAGCATAAACAAAGTTAGAGCATTGGACAACTCTTGGATGGTTCTAAAGACACTATGATATCATGGTTGCTCACAACCATATGTTACGTATGTCATAGTCGAGACAAAGACGATACACTTTGAAGAACTAAATTTTCCTCAGACAGCTTCTCTGACAGCTTTCTGTTTCTTTCCACAGGCAGCAGCACTCAGCCTTCTGACTCCTCCCTTCTCTCCCTGGGCAGCATCACTCAGCCCTTTTCCTTGGTTAACACCACACAGCCTTCAGAGGACTAAACTTTGTTTCTGCTGTTACTCCCCAGGCCCAGGAGTACAAAGCACTCATTAAGTTCAGACCCTGCCCTCGGGTGACAACACACAGCCTTCTCACTCCCTCTTTCGCCGGCTAACTCCTCTCTGGTCCTCACCTGGCCACCCAACCCTGTTTGTCCCCACCATGACAGCTTACCTTCTTTGTCCCTGTCCCAGCTGCCTGACCCTATTTGTCCTGCATACGACAGCTTACCTTCTCTGTCCCAGCTACCTGACCCTGTTTGTCCATCATATAACATCTTACCTTCTCTGTCCCTCTCCCAGCTGCCTGACCCTTCCTCCTCTCAGCACTGCCAGTATAACACTAACTAACTCAGGACCAGCTAACCCTCTTTTTTGTAGGGCTCGTCCTTATTGGTTTCAGCTGTAGCTTGTCAAGGGTTAGACTGCTTCTACTCCTCTGTAATCAGCACAGCCACTCTCACTAGGACAGTTACTTTGATTAGTCAAGACAATATGCTGCAACATATGAGGTTGATCCATCTATCATCTTCACAGGTACTAGACTGTGGCATTGAGAAGCAGCAGATTTTTTTGTTATTGCTCTTCAGCACCTTCTTGTTTTGGTTTCTGATGTCTTTTCCCCTTTTTTAGTGCAGCTTAATGTTTGCCTGGAAAATTTATTTTAGAGGACAGGAGGTGAGAAAGGTTACTTAATTTGCTCCCCTGTCCTTCACCATACATCTAAGAAGGGTGCCTTACTATTAGTTTTTAGTTATGTGTTTCTCCCTCAGGAAATAACCATAATAGAGTACTGGAATGTGTCCCACTTCCATTGTCATTATCTGATGCAATATCTGGCATTCCCTCCACTTCTATTCTATTACTTTACTGTCTCCCTTCCTCGCAAGTGAAATTGTCTATTTTAGCAACCCATAAAACTCAGACTCCATAGTTTAGAAGGCTTAGCTTTCAGATATATTAATATCACCAAATGCTATGAGTTTCTGACTAAAGATAGGCCCAGCAGCTGCCTAAGAGGCTACATTTTTTAAGGTTCTTTGTAAGGCCAAAAGACAGCTTAAGAATCATGAGCCAGTAAAAGTTTCCTGAAGTAGCACAGTATAGATAGTCAAAACATTTAAGAGCAGCTAATTGGTTAGAGAAACTAAGACATTCACATAAATTTCTTACTACTAGAAAAAAACCCTAGCAATCTGATCATTACAGACCCCAGCAAAGAGCATACAAGACTCAAAGCAGGAAGCAAAAAAAAAAAAACCCAACCCTTTATAGGTTATGTCTCACTTCCTATCTATGTCTATAACCTATACATTAAGTTGGTAAACACACAAAAGGACAGGTTACCTATGATAGTGTTCTTTTTGAATGCAGACTTTGCACAATTAAATCACACCTCAGCCTGCTGCAGACATTTGCTCCCACTGTGAGAAGTTCAATTCCTTCAAAAACTCTTTACATAGCTGCAATTCACCAAGAGCAATTAATGCAAAGGGGAAAAAAAAAACTAATGCAAAATTACAGTAGTCCAGAAATTAATCATTAAATGAAGCTACAACTCTCCTTAATATTAGTGATTTCTTTTGAAATCAGCAGTCTCAGTATAGCTAAATGTGAACTCTACTATTAATTCTCACACTGGTTTTAATGTTCCCAATTTTTCTTATCACAAAGCACTAAAAAGTCTTGAAGAAGACAAGGCAATAGGTATTTAGGAGAGTCACAACAGAATATTACTAAAAGGTTTAAAGCCAGACTATTTGCTTTGAGCCAAGCACAAAACAGGCAACTGATAGCAAAATTCAGTTAAAAGCTCACTCTTCCAATATCTGCTATTTTCTTAGTAAACAAACTCTAAGTGAGGTTGTATCACACAGCAATTGTTGTGTGATGTAAAAACAGATACAAAAGGGTACCTGATTCAATTATACTCTAACCCATTCAGGTCAAAACAGACAAGAAAACACTTATCTTTTTCTGAAAATGGATTTTCTTCCTGTGGATGCTCATATGATCAGATGTCCAAATAATTAAAAGTGTACACAGAAACACATTAAAGCAGGGTTTTTTTAGAGCTACCATCTTACACAAGAGAGAACTTACACTGGTGAGAGATCTAATTCTGCAACACACTAATGGGATATCACTAGAGTTTTTCACTGATAAATTGAAAAGCAATGGAGTGGAAGAGCTCCCACAACAGAGAATAAAATTACCTCAACAGTGGAGCAAAGACAAAGAGTACAAAGTATTTTTTGTATTCTTATAAAATGCTAATTAAAGGAATTCAAAACATGTATTGTAACTACAGTATTTTGTCATAAGCTTAAAAAATATTAAAAAGTATAATTGTACTTGAATATCTGTGTCTATGCCATATATAACAAACAATCTGCAATAGGAAACAGAAATGTCCAAACATAGTAGGAAGAAGATGAAACATCTTTCCTCTGATATCACAGTTTAGTTAATTTACAGTATCAACTATGAAAGAAGAGAAATGAGAAAATGAAGTGCATCTGTTTCCTTTCAAGTGCTAAAACAAGAACTGCTCAAATGCTCCCTGCCTCTATCAGGGCTCACACAGGTAAAACCTGAGCTGACGGTAAGAAGAGTGAGATGCCAGAGAATTGGTAGAATTAAAAAAGAGGAAGCAAGAAAGTGAAAATCTGTTAGGTGAACACGTCTGAGAATAAGCTATCATATGGCACAAATGAAATAAAAGCACACTAGCCCTTGTCCTGCTCCCAATTCACTCTTTACTTCAAAATAATATTATTAATAACTATTTTCAAAAGACACTGCATCAGCAAGGTAAATACTAATTTAACATTTTGTCATTTTACAATATTTTTGCTACTACCACTTTTATTCATTTAAAACTACAGGAGAAAGTGTCCATCCTTGAAAGTCAGGCATTGTGGATAAAATGTAAGCTTGAAGAAGCCACAGAGATTCAATGCAATGACTCATATCACTCTCATCAGTGCTAAAATGGAGTACAGATTTTCCACAAAGAACAAATTAAGTCCCACAGGATTTCTGTCCAGTGTTATTTATTTACTCCCCATGACAAATTTGGGAGATACTTTGCACCTAATGAAAGGAGCAAAAGAGAGCATATGCCTTGAGTAATTTTGAGCTTCATGAATTCTGATTAATTACTCATTGAACCAAAACAGAACCAATTGTGATATGGTGTTCACTATATCACGTACCTGGTTTCCATTTTGTTCACCACCAATTTGTATGAATTTGAATATATTATTCACCTCTCTCATTCTTTTGAAGCATTGGCTGCTTCCTGCAAAATTTATTGGAAAGCCAAAGAATAAGGAAAAATATAGGCCAAGGGATTTGCCTAAACTCTGCTCCTTTAGAAACCCAGCCAAACAAATGATTTAGTGAAAGTAAAAGCGGACCTGTAAAGTATGTGAGAAACACAATTACAGATGGGTTAAAATCTGGAATCTGATAGCCAGTCCTTAAATAAGAGTGTTGGACCTACTGGTATTTCAAATTATTAATGAATTGCATATCCACAGCTGCTCTTTAATAATATTAAGGAAAAAAAAATTCTGTGCAATGCCAGATGACCATGAGGATGAGTGTGCATTCACAATCTACCTATCTACCTACACTGGTAGATTGTGCCATACATAATGGCAAATATTTATGATTTCTCAAATAAAGCATATTCAGTAGGGAGAGGAAATGTGCTGCTAACATAACCAGCATTCTGAAGTATTCTTCTTATCTTTTAAAGTACTAGAATATCTGTGGATTAAATCTCAAAATGGAAAGCTGCTCTATTTGTTTCTAGAACACATAAAATCCTACAGTATGATAAACAGCTTCTTTACAATGAAAACTGTTTTATATAATTCAAAACATTTAAAATCTCAAGCCACCCTATTTCCTAGTTAATTTGTAGTCTACTTAGTATAGTAAAGCACCATTCCCAGTAGCATCATAAAAGATTAAAAGAGGACATTTCATCTTTTGCAATAAAAAGTGGGAAAACAAATTTATTTTCTTATTTCTTTTCTTGTGCTCAATTCAATCAATCAAAGCAAGACAGTACAATGCTTAGCAATCTCTGAGCCATAACACTATCAGGTACCACAAACAAAGAATGGCCAATGACAAGAATAACGACATTTTTGGGCATATCCAGGAAGATAAGAGAGATCTTTCCTTATTACTATCAACTCACACAATTTAAGTTGTATGACACAGTTTTTAATTTTTTTTCTGTCCATCAAAGTCTAAATTTTGGAACAAGAAGGAAGAGATATTAAGATACTTCAAAACATACTGAATCTACCTATACCAAAAATGAAAATCCATATTTAGAATTTTAAGGGTAGATATATTTGCTGAAGAACTGACCAGCCTTCAAGTAAATTGACTGGTGTAAACATTTAGCAAACACATCATCTTTGTCTTAGTGACAAATATGTTTAGCTGAACAACAATTTTGATAATGTTTTAGGTTTGGATGGGGTTTTTTACATTTTTTAAGATAATTTAATGTTAAAATTATTCTGATTTTGTCTCTAGTGTTTCATTGGCTAAATCCACATTAAAATAACTGGGATCATATAAAATTGACACAAAAGATGTAAGATGTGTCTATAACAAACACTCTCCTATGATTTTTCTAAATCAGAGAGCTAGTCAAAGTAGTACAATAGTGAGATCTATTATTGCTAATTCCTAATAGGAAAGGAGAAATTGCAACAGAAGGTACCCACAACAACAGAGAATGTGTAGTTGTATCACCTCACAGAAGCAGGGCTGCGCTCAGTCAGGGCCACCAGCAGTTTCAGGGCATACACTGGTACTGGGTCTGGAGCCAGCAGAATGTGCTCATACCTGAAAGGCAAGGTGGGAAAGGGGCAGAAACAGTGAGGGGAAAAAGTCAGGAAATGCATATCAAAAATTGATATTAAAATTTTGTCATTTCCCATTTCAAAACTTCATGGAAATACAAGGAAATATAATGGAAATACAAAGTTGTTTCAAATTGTAAAAGCATCAAACAAGACTCACTTAGAAACAGTATTTTAATACAGCATCAGATTAAATGTAAAAGCAGCATTAATAAGAGAATACATTTTTAGAGAGAGAGAGATAATTATAAAACATGTAATAATACACATGCTTCTGTGCTTGTGTGTATATATATATATGTACATATATAGCTGTGCAGCTTATTTATATAAAACATGCATGTTTTATAACCATAAATTATAGCAAAATATATTTATAAAACATTAATCTTGTCTACATGCACAAGACTTACTTATTGATCTATATTATTTTATACATTAAAAAATCTGTTCTTCAAGAGACAACTAGTAAATGAGCCTCAAAATATCAGGTAGAAGATTTATTGAGTGCTTAGGAAGATGATCAACCAAATTATATACTATTAAGCTCTCTTTTGTATACATAGTCTTCCTTCTCAAAATTGACAGAAACATTGAAGTTTATATTTTATCTCAAATTTCAAAAAATTTTGCTTTTTCTGCAGCATACTTTCATTCTCCAAGTTATATAGACCAGAAGAATATAAAGGTACTCCAAAAAATGTTTTTTGAGAGCTGTGGTAAAAAATAAACCAAGAAAAACCTCTTTGAAACATTTCCAAGTATCACCTCATGGAAATCTCGCTAAGGGAAAACAGGCTTCTGAAAAACAAAATGGACCTTGCTGTTGCTACTAAGATTCTAGTGATGCCCACCCAACACATGGGGCTAATTTTACTGTATTTAAACAAAAATGCATGTGGATAGCAGTAGGATACAATGATGGAAGTGAGAAAGATGTCAGCATAGGAAATCACAGACTCAGCTATGTCAAAACACAGTCTTTGATTTCAACTAGTCCTAATCCAAATAAATGGAAGTAATAGAACAGGAAGTGTAAATCTCTTTGCGATGATCTCTGCAGTCCCAGGAGACCTCACAATGTACAGAAAAGTCTAGGTCTCCAACCCATGTTACTGAAGGAGTAGTCTGGAGTCATTTGTTCATGTTCTCAAGGCAGTTTATTAGTTCCTTATCAAAAGTAGATTTCTCTGCCCCGCCAGGGTCGACACATAAAGCGTCCAGAGACACACTGTGCCCGCCCCGAGTTAGCTCTAATCTTTTATACTAATAACTACGTGTTTAATGTTTATCATTAATTACCAATCTGTGCCACTCACACCACAATGTCCAGATCTGTGTCAAACCAATCCAAAAGTGCCAGCATCACCAAGAAGATGGAGGTGATGAAGAAGAACAAAAGATAACATGCTACGTGTAAGAATTCTCCATCTTGTGCCTCAGACCCCCCTGTACAGATTTTCAGCCCCCCTGTACAGGGCCCCAAACTCCCCTGGACATACACTTAAATTTTTTCTTTTTACTTATAACTACTACTATTTTTCTATCTAAGCTTTTGTGACTTGAAATTTTTCATACAAAGTTGACAACCTGTTCCATGGATTAGAATCAGAGCCACAGGTATTTTCAGTATCAATCCAGGGTCTCTGACACCTCTGGCAAGGCTGAAAAGCCTCCTGACCAGGTTTTGGGTCAGCCAAAGGCATCATAGGAACCACCTGGGTTCCAACACTCTTCATTTGTAAAAAAAAAAAAATGAACAATTAATCAAGAACAATTGAAAGGATCAATTGTAGGAAAACATGGTAGTTTATCATGTTATGAGCAACAAAATGCTTCCACAAAAAGACAAAACTGTAATATTCTGGTAGAGGGAGGGAGAATTGTGCAAATCACAGAAAATTTTACTTCACATCTTGACATCCCTAGTGCTGTCTGAACTGAGGAATCTGGATTACTTCCCACCATCCTCATGCTAGCATGTCTCTGTAGGCACTACACCTCAGCACTGACTTGTGCAGGAAGGAAATCTAGAGGAAGATGCTTTGCTTGCCTATGATGAGGAGGGACAAGCACACCTGCTATGTAGTCCTGATGTAGCCTGTGGGTGTTCCCTCACAAGGGCTAACACTCCTAGCACACAACCTATGGGCAATGTGTCATGGCTACGACATATTTGATTGGACCACTGTAGGGTTGCAAACCACCTTAGAGTATCTACAGAATTATCAGCTAGAAGTCAGTGATGGCTTCAGGTCTTTAGTGATTAAGGTCTCTCTTTTACAATGAATAGATTCCAGTTCCCCAAAGAAAGCCACTTCCCATTGGTCAATAAAAAAATCTCTTAATAAAAGAAGAAAATACTGTAATACATTAGTAGACATAGATACCAAGAACCCTACATAGAGCAATACATATTTGTGCCAAACATAATAGGACTTGCAATTTTATTCTTTTTCAGAGTCCATAACTAGACCTTCTGAGGCTATTAAAAATGCTATCAGGTGACTCAGATGGCAGAAGTCATCTTACACTGCATAAGACATGGATTTAAGTCTCCAAAACTGTAATTCCTAACAGTAGCAACAAATGAATCAGCCATGCTAACTTAAAAATCTGACACTTGACAATATACTTGTTTATACAAACACATTAATACGATCTCTAAACAGGGTCCACCTGGACAGTTTTAAGCTTTCTATGTATTACACTTAAGAGACAGCACACTTAGCATCCTAATTTCTTGAGGTTCAATAAAAAAGTGTCACTTCACTTCCTCTTCCTTGAAACCCTCTTCTCCCCTCCCCCAAGATAATACTTGGAAAGGCTATTTCTAAGGGAAGGTGCAATGATCCATCAAACCAAATATCACATGAGAAAACACAGATTAGTAGAGTCAATGTCTTAGCAATTAATATAAACACATCGCCTGAATAAAGGCCATCAGGAGCTATGAATATATGAATCTTCTCAGAAGGGAAAATATACCATGCTTAAGATACTTTATTAAATAAATGAGTCATCAAATTATTTCATTGCTACTTCATAACACAGAACAGTATAGTAACAGCAGCTGTAGAGGGCATTTTATAAGGGTTTTGTGAACTCCAGGTACTACACTGTAAGGAGTTATTATGTCAATCTTTTCTATAAACAACCTTGACAAAAGGCCCTAAAGATTTAGGGATGTAGACTCTCTTAAGCTTTAAAACAGGAATATTATGTCAAGTATCCTGATTTCATACTTGCAGAACTGGCTTGGTAGCCTACTGAGAACAAGCTGCATAAACCTTCTAATGAAATAAAACTTTATTTATATATTTCTCTCTTTTTGCTGATTCTGGCTCAATTTTAATAACATATAATTAGGAATATTTGGAATTAAAATGAAATAGAGCTGATGTTTCAATTTTTGATTTTAAAATCTGGATATAAAGCATTTGTCATGTATTCACCGTCTATAGCTGCAGGTTTCATTTTGGTTATGAAACATTCAGGAAAATAATCTTTCAATGAACTGAAATTTAATGAGACTGTTTCATTCAATTCAATCAAAACCCTATGAGGAAGCTAACTTTGTGATCTATAAACGCACAAATATTCAATGGAATTACCATTTTATTGATGATGCAGAAGATGAGAAAAATGTATTAATCACTGCACTCCTGCATTTATCTCAAAGTCTACTTATATTTTATGCATAGTGACCCACATTGTATTTCAAGGGTCAGTTTTACATTTAAGCAAGTTGAGAAGGATATTTATAGGAATAAAATATACACATAAATGTGTAAGACTACAATCTTCCCCAAAAAGAACATCCCACATTAAAACAAATGTCACTCCCTTCCATGTTTCAACAGCTCTCAGTTCTCAGTAGATTCAAAAGAGGTGGAAATATCTACTTGCCTCCACAGACTGCCCATGAACAAATGGCCATCACATAGCTCCCCTCTTTTGACTGCCTTCCAGTTGAGTCAGAGTCCATCCCATCCATTACTCAGCAACAGAAAGACTAAACGGTATCAGCCAAAAGCTCTTCAGCCTCCAATGTTCTAGCTTAGTTTCAGGAGATTTCAAGTTTTCAAATAACCCACATTTCTCGGAATACAGCTTTACATTATCTTTACAAATAGATTACACTGATTCTTAAAACCCCTCCCTTCTCATCTCTGCTAATGAGATGGAGAAACTGATTCAGGAATAACTTAAACCCTAGATCCAGGATTCTGAGCTGCTGCAAGACCCTTTTTCATACATCTGCCACATAGAACATGCTAAGATGGCACAACTGAAGTCCCCAACATACGATCTTATTTAGTCTCAGGCCAAAAAGCTCTTCCACTCAATTGAACTAGTAAGCTTGGAGACAGAAGTCTATTGGCTACTTTCCTTCTAGTATGCAATTAGCATGAGATATCCCTCCAAACACACATCCCCCAGTTCAATCAGAAACATTGGATAAGATGGACATGTCTACAAAGGGCAAGTTTCAGAGCAAGGTCAGAACTCTGTCTCCTTTGACTTCAGGTGTCTTCCCCTACATCTCGGTTTTCAATAGCAAGTGCCTGCCAAGGAAGGCAGGAGCTTCTCTTGGAATAGAAAATGTAAACCCCCCTCCCTCCAAATTATTAAAAGGGGCTCTCAGTCAAAGATATGAGGATAGGAATACAGTTCCTTAATATGTATTAAAAAAATAAAGTAAAACAAAAAACCAACAAAATACAACCTAATAGGAAAATTAGAACAAGATGCAGTATTAAACACAAAAAAACCCCAAAATCTGGCAGTTAAAATGCAACCTGACACCCTGTCAGTCAGGGTTTGAATGGTGGCTCCAGAAGTCCTCCTGGAGTGATACATGGTTCTGTTGAAGCAGAGATCCTGTAGAAGGGCAGAGTTTTCCTCCAATGGTCCAGTGGTGATGTTGAAGGGTCTGGTCCTTCCTCTGCAAATTTAGTGGGAGAGAAGGCTGCTCTTCTGGGAATCCAGTAGAAGGTAGATGCCTGTTTTGTCCAAATGCCCAGATTATATTCCAGTGGGAATGCTTGGGTCCTCCCCCTGGGCAGAGCATCTCACAATGGGCTGATGAGTCATGTGGTGGGTCCTTGATTGCCCATTCAACAGAAATGGCTCCCAGAGGGAGTTATCTATGACTCATGGGGCAAGGCATTGATGGCCCCTTATCAGGAGATAGTCCGGGGGAGGAGGCAAGGAAAACACTGCCCCTCCTAGTTCTAACAGTTCATGAAGACGGAGATAGAATACATACCTTCTGGCATATTTTTACATTGTAACCTAGAACATCCTATCTGAAGAAAATTATCTGACAGCTTTTAATAATGCATATACTCTATTTTAAAAATAATACATCCAGTTGCCATTGTAATTTGTACTGATACATTCTACATTTCCCAGAGGAAAAAAAATGTGAAGAATGGTGTTGGAAGTAAGTTTCTCTACAGAACTGTAAGATTCCCATCCAATTCTCTGTCACAGAGAAAAGTTTACACACACCTTGCATGGATGAAACTTGGGTCCTCAAAAGGTAAGAACATTACTCAATTAGCAGAGAAAGTCTCCTATTTGGAAAAGACACTGGGTTTCTGATCATAATCCAGCATCCTTTCCTCCAGTCTTCTTCATTTAATTCATGTAGGGGTGGAGGACAATTTTCTTACTTTGGGCAGCTAAGTATTAACCATTATTAACTTTTGAGGACCACAGAGGAAAATACACTGTAGCATTATTAGAATAATGCAAAATACAATTGATGATTCATCACTGCTGTACTCGTCTCATGTTCCTTCCCTCTACTCACAGACGTTACCAGCTCACACTCAATGTTGCATAACACAGAGAGCTCTCTTTATGCTCACCTGCTAGTCAGCATGAAATGAGAGACCTCATTTGACTATAAACCACGTAAATAAAGTTCCAGACCACATCTGGCCTACAAGCTGTAGTTTCATCTACTCTGCTGTAGGGTTTTTCTGCTGCTTGGGACCACAGAAAAGGACAGCAATTTAAAGGAATAACCTCTGGGTAGACCTTTAAGGATTAATTCATGACGTAGTGCTCCTTTTAAAAAAGTTATAATTATTCCATATGTTTTCATAACCTCTTAAATAAAGGTACAATATCCAAAATAGACAAAAAGATGTTGCAGTTAGAATAGTCTGACTTTATCAGAAGAACAAAGAGGAGTATTTAAATCACAGTCCAAAAGCTAGAGGGAATCCTGTTTTGCTCCATGAGTAGCCAGAGGCACAGTATCAGAAACGAGTGTCACACAGAAGTTGTGTTTGTGTTGCATATGACAAAATACTACACAAACCTAGGAGGAGATGTAGGGCAAAGAACTCTGGCAGCAGTTAATTGCTACTCCCCTTCTGACTTTGTCATTTAAACACAGAAAGGATGGCTAAAACAAATACACGGTCAAAATGGTTTGCGTATCAAGTTATTCCCCATTACAGGAGATATTATACTCACTGAGGCAGCAGTAAATCTCTAATGAGAGACAGAAGCTTGCTGTTTGAGTTGAGGCTCTCCCCTTTCTCCTCGGCCATCACTTCATGGCTTAAAAGCAGTGATGTGGTTTCTGAGAGTAACCGCAAGCTGAAGAGTCTCCATTCCACTTGAAAATAAAGGTGCCAAGAATGTGACCACACTGAAATATAATTAAAACAAACTGCGGAATTCATGGAAACTGTAGCTGATGTGCCTGTATACTTACCATTCTGACTGTGGACCAAAGAAACTAATGGTGGGAGGATAGAGTCTTCAACCTAAAACAGAGAATTAGAAATATGTGGCTTAGATCATTCACAGAGGAAAAAGATAGAACAGAGATATACTATCATGTATGTTTAATTTGCTGCTAGAGCCCGTAATCAAAGAGTAGAATAATAATGGGAATTCAGCCATAATCACTTATAAAGCCACCAAGTTCATTTTTCTCTGGTAAATTGCTACAAAATTACAGACATTAATGTACTTTTATATAGGAAACAACAGTAACTTAGCAATAATTTATTGACAGAAACTTTTAAAGTACAGAATTCAGTGCAGATGAAAGATATTAAAAAAAAGGAGTATTACAGTATCTTAATCCTGATGCTTTAATCCATAATGTAATCATTGAATAGAATTCAGATGAAAAACACAATGGCATAAAATTAAAATACATCAGAAGAGATGTACTACCTCTAATGAAATATCCCTAATTTTTAATAGAGTCTTGAAAATATTTTAACTTCTTCCCTTCTGGTAATAAACAGTCTTCCACTAAAATGTAAATTTACATTACTAAAAATTTGCATTTTGAAAAACACAAACCAGTCAACTTTTTTTTTCCATGAATATATTGTTACAAATCTATCATTTGTCACAGGACTAGTCAGCTTAGCTCCATTTGAAATCAACTGATGATAAACTATTCTATGGCTCAGTTACAAAATTAGTGTATTATTAGTCTTCTCTATAAGAGAGTTTCCAATTCTTAAGTCACTTTTAAAATATAATTTATTTAGACATGTCATTCCTTGGTTTTGGGGAGAGGATAGACAGCCTTACAATTTTTAAGCACACATCATGGATCCATACTTTGTCCTAGGATTTCCTTATACAAATAAAATTGCTGTGTAGATTCTCACTGCACTATGGACAGGATTTGGAATAACAAGTCTGTGTTATAATCCCTCATGTGTTCTCTTTCAGTAATTAATATGAGAAGAAAAAATTTCCCTAGATACTTGCAGCTACTAATAAGAAGCATCTATAGAAGTTGGAAGTATGTATGAAAAGGGTCACTAACTGAAGTTAGCATCTAGCCAGCAATAACTGCAGTTAGCAACTATTTAACTGCTAGATGGTGGACTCTGTTAAATCAACCTCTGACATTAAGGGGCTCATTTATTTTAGCTTTCTTCATTTCTGAAAAAAAGTTCTACATATGGCTTTTGTTATAGACTTTCAGTAAAAGCAGTAAAAGGATTCTGCTTGAGGTATGGAAGCCAAACTATGCTTGCAAGTGTGATAAATTAAAGGATG